>OY759271.1:3279806-3562306 GCA_963662155.1 Lamellibrachia columna | reverse complement strand
GTTTACTTAGCCCAGCATTCTGCGGGCGTTGGCCGTTCGTTACCGGCCCAAATCACAGACGCACCTGAACTACATAGCATATGCTGGGTGAGTAAATGCTTAGTCCTCGCAGTGTTGTTCTATTACAGTGTGTTACGGTAACAGGCGGGCTGTCGAAATAAACCACCATTTATAAGGACGGTCGTTTAAACGAACCAACATTTGTATGTATATGTTTGAAGACTGGCAAATAATGTCAGCATTCATTGTACTGGGGCGATCAGACTAAACGTCTTGCTCTTCCTGATCCTGTTCTTCCCAGGGGGTTCTAACCAAGCACACGAGAGCAGGGGGTTCTAACCAAGCACACGAGAGCAGGGGTTCTAACCAAGCACACGAGAGCAGGGGGTTCTAACCAAGCACACGAGAGCAGGGGGTTCTAACCAAGCACACGAGAGCAGGGGGTTGGCAAATGAGAGCAGGGGGTTGGCAAATGAGAGCAGGGGGTTGGCAAATGAGAGCAGGGGGTTGGCAAATGTAGAATAGCCTTAGTTCGTACATGCAAAACTCATCCGCAATTCCACAAGGCTTCTGGATGACTTGGAATCAATTTACATTTACAGGTGAACAGATCACATGTCGCAGAACAGGTCGAAACCACCTAACCGTGTAAAGACGGCGATAAGACCAAACTGGTTGAGCATAGATGGGTCAAAGGTAGCACTAATGACAATGAGATGGCCGAACGCCCCCCCCCCCATGGGCGACACACACCTAACTTGCCCCAATTTCATATGCGTCAGTGAAGCGTCACGCTCTACTGGCGTTGCAGTCGGAATGCTCGCGTCTCTGCTTAGGTCATGCATCTGCAGGTTATTGTTGGGTCTTTGTAAGTGTTCATTCGTTGTGGGAAAGTTTCCATTGGGTATGCATTTACCCGTGCATGCCCTGTATTGAAAGTGTGGAGTGTTTGCAAGTACCAGTGGAGGCGCTTCAATGTGTTGATGGTTCCAAAGAGCGTCACCTCAGTTGTAATTCTTTGGATTGGTATTTCCGATTAATCCTTGACAACATTATCAGATACAATTTGTTTTATCTTAATGAATTAGCAAGACTCACCATGTCACGATCGGCATTCCGCAAGGAAGTGTACTTGGCCCAATCCTCTTTGTATGCTACACCAACGACATGCCAGAGGTGGTGGACTCACCTGTTCACATGTTTGCCGATGACACCAAAATCTACAGACAAATCACCACTCAGTCTGACCAAGAGACACTACAGGCAGACCTAAAACAACTAGAAGAGTGGTTCAAAAAATGGCAACAACGTTTTAATGAAGAGAAATGCAAAGTTATGCATTTAGGGCGAAACAACCACAAATATGAATATGTTATAGCCAGCAGTGGAACTAATGCCACCCTGGGGGAGACCACAAACGAGAGAGACTTGGGGGTGCAAGTGGACCCGGAACTAAAGTTTGACCAACATGTGGAGTTAATAGCAAATAAGGCTAACAGGATGCTCGGGCTTATTAGAAGGTCGTTTACATTGTTGGATGGACCAACCATAAAGAAGCTATACTCAAGTCTGGTCAGACCTATACTAGCACTGGGCCCCAATACTCAAGAAAGACCAAAGGATGCTTGAAAATGTACAACGAAGAGCAACAAAACTAATTCCAGAACTGAAGTGCCAGGAGTATTGCGATAGATTGACGGCGTTGAAGCTACCAAGCCTGTATTACAGAAGAGCAAGAGGAGACATGATCAAAGTCTACAAATATCTGCATGGCATCTACAAAGTCGACAACATGCCACTTCAGATGGACCACAACACAGTGACGAGGGGACACAGCCTGAAGCTCAAGAAGGAACGTGTGACAGCTAGTCAACGGAGGAGCTACTTTAGACACAGAGTAGTGAACAGGTGGAACTCTCTCACAGAAGATGTGGTTTCCTCACACACACTAAATGCATTAAACACTAAACTAGACAAATTGTGATGTGCTTACACTTTAGAGCAAAATGACAACTTCCCACCCATGCACAAACTACAGTAAAGACCAGCTAAAAGGCTATTAGCCTAAAAAAGCTGAAGAGGATGTATGTCTGTATGTATGTCTGTATGTATGTATGTATGTATGTATGTATGTATGTATGTATGTATGTATGTATGTATGTATGTATGTATGTATGTATGTATGTTTGTTTGTGCGTTTTATGCTTTTGTCACCAACCTATGTCGATTGATATAGTATCCATTTAACCATATTTGATCTTGAAATTATTACTATTGAAATGTGCCAACAAATTGGATCATTGTTATCTCGTGATCCAACGGGAATTTCCAGTCGAAACCGTAGAACTGCCGGGGGTGTAACAGACAATTATTTTATTGTTATGTCATCTCTCTTGGATGCGCCTGGAAGGGTCTATATTACCATGATACATTACCTAGAGAAAACAGGCATAAATGGGAAATGTTAAAATAGAGAAGGCAGAGAAGAAGACACGGAGACGATGGTTGAAAGAATAATTACTGACAGTGAGCAATTCAGCAATTCGTCGCCGACCTAATGAAGCCATATTGTACAATCATGGGAGAAGTGGATGGAGACGAGACAAAGAAGTTATCTCCGTGTAGTTCTGCCCTTTTTAAAATGCGACAATTATTAAACAACACGAAACGGGACAAAAGCCTATATCCACAATTGCTGTCGTACTGACAAAGTAAAATTATATAGTCCAGAAGGTGGCACCACTCTGCCATATATTCGTCTGTCAACAGCACGTTTCATACACCATTTAAGTACCTCAGATAAGTCTCAAGTCATTGACCTGCAAGTCAAGACCGCCAAGTCCAAATCAAGTTTCAAGTCATCCCTTTGAATTCCAAGTAAAATCCCAAGTCATCAATGTTCACCAATCGCCATTATTGCTGTGGTTAGGCAGATGCTGTCCCGCCACAACTTTAGCCAATCTTATTAATTATTGTATTCGGTGCGTCCTGTCACAACATTTTGGTCTCGTCTTGCGCACGTTTCGAGCCACCAGACTTGTTGGTAAAAGTCAAGTCTCAAGTCCAAGTAAACTCTCGAGTCATCTCTCTGAATTCCAAATCAAGTCATAAGTCATAAAAATAGGCGAATCGAGTCCGACTCGAGTCAACCCCCATTACCGGAGTCTCAACCCCCGTTACTCGAATCAACAAGTCTGGCTTCTCCCTCGTTGATTATCCTTGTTGCCATTTCTCCCTCTGCGTCTTCTTCCTCCTGATGATCTCCAAGCAACCTTCTCTTCCGTACCTTCCATGCCTGTGTAACAACGATTACTTCTACTCTAGTAGCATTTCACTCAGCCTCCTTGTTGTCATTGTTAGTCGCATGCAGCAGATGTGACAGGGGACTTACTGTACATGAGGTGTATTTACCATCGGCAGAAAGTATAACTGTTTCATAATCCTTTGTGTCGAGAAAGGGACGAGCTGCAAAATAAGTGAAGGTCCTGTTGGTTGAACTCAAGGTGTTTGCATGACTCAGTTAAGCATAATCAAAATAATACACATCTCTGTCACAGCACATAACACCGAAACTTTGAATCAAACGATTGAATCTAAAATACCTATAGATGAACATCATTTCATAATGCTCAAACATTGATCGTCTTACCAAATAACCATAACCATAACAATATTGAAATGCTAACTGTCGAACGCAATATGTGTGTTGCAAAACGCACAAATTGCTAAGCACGTTTGCTATTTAGCGAGAAATACGCTCCACAATGTTAGTATTCAGTGCATAGACACGACAACCATTGACTACGTGCGCCCTAGTCGTACGAGTGATGTGATTGTTTAATCGATCGTCCGAATCATGAATCCACAGGTGTTACGTTTGGCACAACGGTCTATGAGCGCACGCAGATCGTGCACTGCTAACAGGAAGAACCATTCCGTCTACCATCCTTTGTGCACTCCGTGAACAGCATCCGTGAGCATGAATAGTTGGGCTTCTAATCTATGTAACCCTGGTCGACATAGTTAAGGGTGTTGTCCACGAGGATTTCATTTACACTGATACTAGTTTCCAGTCCACCTTGCATTTGAAACTGGTCATTGTATCGCAGTTAGCACATGTTCGTCTGCCGCTACGAACGATGATCGTTTAACTTAACGACGAAGTTTTAACGTTAATCTCACGTTAACTTTATATTAAGATCATTGTCCGTGACTCTTGGAAAAGCGAGTATTATAACATCGATCACATCATCACCTAATGTGAGTGTGTACTGTGGCAAGACGACCAGGCCTGCTTGCACTCACGAACTTATCGCTTACGACATACACACGACAGACAGTCATAAATATCGTCGGCTAATATGGACAACAGAAACGACCATAAACAACGAGCGACGTAGTAAACTGCCTGGTGCAATGTTATGCAAACGACAGAATGTAGGTCATCGCTGTTACACTTCCAGATCAGTCGCTAACGGACACGGTAGGTGATCACCGAGCGGTAGGGACCTGTAGGTACTCATAGTTCTCTCGTTAGCGGCATTGCTACTGAAACTCCGCTACAGCGGCTAACTAGTTCTTAATGAAACTGCCTTTCAGGACCGATGCCAGTGTTGGTTATCGGGTTTGGGCGTCAAGCAGCTCGGCGCGGACTCTGGACTTGTTTGGCGCCCGCTGCGGAAGTTTCGCGTGACGTAACACCTCGCATCAAGTATAGCTGACATAACTATCATGTCTAGTTAGAACCGGAGCAGAATATTTCCTCTCAGAGAGTGCCGGCTCGGCTGTCTGGTCTAAGGAGTGCTTCGATCCAGGGTAGGAACTACTTCGGCATGTTGCATTTTGATCGGGAGTCACCATGCAAGCACGTGAACTGATGGGCAGGTTGTGCTATTTGCTCGTCAAAATGGTGCCGCCACATCATAATAAGTAGTCCGGTTTTCTTGTCAGTATCGCTTATCTGACTCTCGCTAGACTTTGCGAACTCCCAGAGATAAAGAGTCTGGCCCCCATGTCCGTATGTAGACTGTTACCGCAAGGTGGCACCATTGATCTGATCGATTCATGTTGGCACTATTTTTTTATTTATAAATTTATGTATACTTGTTAGTGAATGCACAACACGAATCACGAGAACAGTTGTAGAGATTGGCAATGACACAGGACAACACTATTGTAAATTCATTAATTTGCCGATACCTGTGTTTAACATCTATTTCAGGGATTACATCAGCCAACGAACCGTTCGTGTGAAATGACAGGCAAGTGTAGTGACTCGGGGGAGGCTGACGCAGGGATGCAGGACGAAATGGGATCGACCAAGGAGCCTATGATAGCTAAGAGGGAAGAACTGGCCAATACGACTGAGTCGTCCGCCATAGGTGAGCCGGGAATCAACGGAAGGAGTCGAATAGTCCAGAATCAAAGCGGACTACTTCTTCTCTGTCCGCCGATTCTCTCTATAATAGATGCATTAATGCACGCATAGCTGTATACATACGTGCATTCATGTATACATACCCACTCACGCACAAGTGAAGTGAATGTAAATAAGCACTTGGGTTACGACGTCGCTGAGAGATTATTCAGAAGTAGGAGGCCACGGCGTGGAAGCTGTGGCGCTCACCACGAGCAATCAGACGCAAGGAAGTAATAATCCTCATACCACGAATGACGGGAAGAAGACGGTGGTGTAAAATGTACAGCGAAGTATCACGAGATTGTAACGATGTTTGATTGCTTATATGTGTACGATATCTACGTGAACACTGTGACGTCACTTGGAGATGCTGCATATATATAGATATAAGTGCCTCGGTGGATGACTCTGATCAAAGTCAAATATTTTGTATTTGATAGTGTCATTACATGTGTGTTTTATTGTTCTACTTGCCGCTGCTATCCCTTCGTTGAAATGTATAAAGGTACAGTTAATGTTTTCATTGTCCTCTAGGATAAACATTTACACTGCACCGACGGAATACATGTTCATTCTACTATCGTAACAATTTATATGGGAAGCATTCAGCCATGTACTCATTTATGCAGCTGAGTGAATTGTTGGCATTTTTGTCTCACTGGCAAAACGAGTGCCACACTCAATGACGGTATGATGTCTACAGCCACTCAGTTAAGCTCGTAATGATCCAACGACGTAAATACATTAGAGTGTATTTTCTTAGAGGATAAAACAATCTCTGCCGCCATGTCTTGTCGTTTCTAGAATTAGTAGCTAAGGAAATAAAAATCATGCTTCCAGAGGTTTATATCACAGCAGAACTGACTGTCTTCTTGCTTCCGCTAACAGGGGATATTTAAACTTGCCCCAATATGTAGCATTTCATCAGTCCCGACACGTCCGTTGGACATTTCCAGTAGCTAAATTATCTTTCTCTCTTGCACAGATGAAATGATCCTCGCGAACGACGGCCATGTTGAATCACGGAACGATTCGCCAGGTGACAGCACTGAGATTATGCAGAGCCCCCGTATGAGGATGATCCGCACCGTTATGCTTGTGCTGGCATGGGTGTGCATGGTGGGTAGAGTCACCCCCTTGCAAATTTCCTTTTAAACGCCCTGCAGTATGTTGTTCATGATAACGCAAAAAAAATTCCATTACAATATGCGAATAATGTTATAATTGGTTGACTTGTAATACAGTTTAATGCAATGCTAAATGTTATAATGTGTTAAATGGACCATACCATTGATATTCCATATTGCAGTTAGGTAGATATGTGAAATTTCCCAGGCGCGGTCGACTGTATCAATTAGCCCCGTAAGCGGGGCAAGTTGTTACATCATAAGGGGTACGTTGTTACAACAAAGAACGCGTGGATCACAAAGCAAGTATCACTCGTACATGTTACTGTTACATTAATTGGAGTACTCACATTTATACATATTATACATAGTGTGCATAACAATGTAGATGTCCATCATCCAGCATTTTTAATTATCCCTTACATAATTGTTTCAGATGATCCCTTAATTGAGTGTAGATTACCTCTTTCATGTGTTGACGTGACCCTTTTTAATGACCCCCTTCTTCCTTACCACTCTTTCTGACTCGGTCCGATTGTTTGTCAACATGTAGTTACTGCCGTGTATTACCTGGGAGGTTATATGAACGGCATTCCATCTGTCCTCACAGAAAACATGCGGCTCACTCGTTCTGAGATTCATTCCTTCCATGGCTAGCCATTATAAGGGTGAACATGAGGATGATGATGACAATGAGGAGGAGGAGTATGATGATGAGGTTGAAGGTGTCATTGTCTTCGTCCTCATAATCGTAATAATGATCACCCTCATTGTCATCATCTTCGTCATCATCATCATCATCATTACTAAGACCGCTTAATTGTCTTAATATTCTTCCTCGCATCATCATCATCGTTATCATTATCATTATCACCATCATCGTTACCATCAGCATCATAATCATTATCATCACCATCATCATCATAATCATCATCATCATTATCATCGTCACTAAGATCGCCCCTTAATTGTCGTTATCATCATAATCGTTTATTACCCACATCATCACCTTCTACGTCATCATTATTAACATCATCATCATCATAATCATAATGATTATCATCATCATTTTTATTACATTACTGGTTGATTTATTACTTTACTGGTCGATTATTACATTACCCATCGATTGTTACATTACTGGTTGTAACACACGAGCCACCCGAGCGTTGTTACAGTTGTAACAACTTGTCCCAATACATGTCTGAAGCAGGTTATAGATGCGTATGTTTAAATGCTAGGAGTATAGTAAATAAGAAAAACGAATTAAACATTATGGTAGAAGATATTGACCCTCACATAATTGGTATTACCGAATCATGGGCCAACATAGATATAACAGATGCTGAATTAGGATTGACAGGATACGCAATGTTTAGGAGAGATCGAATAGGAAGAAGGGGAGGGGGAGTTATTTTATATGATAAAGAATCTATTCAGGCTTATGAAATAAAATTAGAAAGGGAAGCAGATTACGATGAAGCTGTTTGGTGCAAAATAGTTTCAGGATTTTCAAAATTAACTATTGGATTAATTTACCGAAGTCCAAACATAAACGAAGAGGATAACACAAAAATACAAAATGCTATAAAGGAAGTTAGTAAAGGGGAATGAATTATAATGGGAGATTTTAACCATGGACACATACAATGGGAATCTCTAGAGAGTACAGGGGGTGAGGACCAACAATTTCTATTTTTAATTCAGGAGAGCTTCCTTATTCAGCACGTGCTAGAACCAACCAGGGGAGAAAATGCATTAGATATAGTTTTATCATCACAAAAAGAATTAGTGGAGAATGTACAAGATAAATGAACCATTGGGTAACAGTGACCACAATCAAATACATTTTGACATCAATTTAAAATCAGAAAGTAAAAATTAAAAACTTATAGGAGAAACTTCCACAAAGGTAATTATAAAGATATGAGAAAATACTTAGCAAAGCTAGATTGGACTAACATGCTGATGAATAAGACCGCAATTGAATGTTGGAATATTCTAAAATATGAAATTGAGAGTATCATCGATAAATTTGTTCCTTTGAAAAAACAAGGAAAACGGTCTAGAAAGAAACACTTGTCATAAGAAGCTATTAGAAAAATAGTGTTCAAGAAAACTATGTGGAGGGTTTATAGGCGTACCAGAAAGGATGAAGGCTATGCAAATTACAAAGAGGCACTTAACCTAGCTACAACAGAAATTAGAAAATATAAAAGAACCTTTGAAAAAGAATTGGCAGGTAATATAAAAAATGACAGCAAGAGTTTCTATGCTTATGAAAGGAGTAAACAGAAAGTTCGAGATAAGGTCGGACCACTGGAAAACAACAGGGGAAACATAATTTCAGACGGGTTTCAAATGGCAGAGGTCCTGATTGAGTATTTCAGTTAATTTTTTACCGCAGAAGATATCAGCTCACTTCCAGTTCCATTTACTAAATTTGAGGTCAATAAATCAGAACATTTAGGGCAGTTATTTGTAACTCCTGAAATGATAGCAAATAAAATTAAGAAGATGAAAGGTAATAAATCACCTGGAGTTGATGGAATACCACCAAAACTGCTTAAGCAAATTGTTGAGCAAGTTAGTACACCACTTGCAAAATTGTTTAATTTGTCAACAGAAGAAGGAATAGTTCCTTCAGAATGGAAAGAAGCAAAAATTACGCAGCTATTTAAGAAGGGATCGAGGAACAAGCCAGAAAATTACAGACCAGCGAGTTTAACATCAGTTGTATGTAAATTACTCGAAACATTAATTAGAGACCACGAGGTGGAATTCCTTGTAAAACATAAATTAATAAATACATTTCAACATGGGTTCCTAAAAGCAAGGTCATGTCTAACCAATCTCTTATGTTTTTTGGAAGAACATACAAAATGGGTAGATGACGGGTCACCAGTGGATGTTGTCTACTTAGATTTTCAGAAAGCCTTCGATAAAGTGCCACATCAAAGATTGTTACTTAAACTAAAAGTCCATGGTATAGGTAATGATGTAATCAACTGGATAGAAAAGTGGCTTACACACAGAAGACAGAGAGTAATAGTAGAATGTGAGATTTCAAACTGGAAATCTGTTTAGAGTGGAGTACCACAGGGATCAGTAGTAGGCCCTATACTGTTTTTAATATATATATATAAATGATTTGGAAGATGATATATATAGCAAAGTACTCAAATTTGCAGATGACACAAAAATATTCAGAAAGGTTACTACTGATACAGATGAACAAAGTTTACAGGATAATCTAGATAAAATAGTTAAATGATCAGAAAAATGGCAAATGTTATTTAATTTTAGGAAGTGTTAGGAACATGGAAACATGGACGAAGAATATAAAATGGGGGATGCGGTACTAGGTAGAACCACACAAGAAAAGGACTTAGGAGTTACATTTAGTGCTGACATGAAAGTTTCAGAACAATGTGGGATTGCTGCTTCGAAAGGAAATACACTTTTAGGGATAATTAGGAGAACTATCATGTATAAGGAGAAACAGCTAATTGTGCCCCTGTACAAAGCAATAGACCACATTTGGAATGTTGTATTCAAGCATGGAGGCCATATCGTAAAAAGGACATAGACAAGCTAGAAAGGATACAACGAAGAGCAACTAAAATGATTCCAGAATTGAGATACCTTAGTTACGAAAGTCGCTTATTACAATGTGGTTTGACAACACTAGAGACCAGGAGACTAAGAGGAGACCAAATAGAATTGTTTAAAATAGTGAATGTTTATGAGGACGTTGATAGAAATATGTTCTTCAAACTTAAAGAAGGCAGTAGAACCAGAGGACATAAAGCAGCATTAATTAAGGAGCAGTGTAGATAGGACATGAGAAAGTGCTCTTTCTCACAGAGGGTGATAAATGAATGGAACAAACTGTCAAATGATTGTCTTAATGCTAGTAGTGTGAATATGTTTAAAAATAGAATTGACAGATATTTGATAAGGGCGGGCTACACATAGATGAGAAAATTGTTGTACTCTCGATAAGCCAATGGCTTCCTTGTCCACCTGCCATCTGGAACTTGTTGTTTGGGACGGCAATCTTGTTTAATCTTGTCAATTTTAACAACTTGCCCCAAACACAATATTTGCAGTTGAACGCACGTGGATGATAACAAAATTAATTTCAATTTAAATTCTACTTGGTATAACCCATTTTACTGTATAGTAGACATGTTTCAAGTTCCATTCACGAAACATAATTTTAGGTGGTTAAAAAGTCATTTTTGTCGACATTCCTTTAATTTCATCTTCTTAACTCCCGATATTTGGACAGTGTGTCCGCTGGTGGACTTCCAACCAACTACTGCCGATGGTGACGCCGCAAGTGTGCTATGTCTTCGTAAAACGCCTCTTTAACAACTTACCCCTGTATACAACTACCCCGGTCTCCCTTACACCAGTTGTCATCTATCCAAGGTCTGTCGCTGGAACATCTTCTGATTTTCCCTGAACGAAAAATCAGAAGATGTTCCAGCGACAGACCTTGGATAGATGACAATTTCCGCTATCTAATACGTCGCCGCCAGATCGCGCTTCTTTCTGAGAACCAACCATTATACAGGCATTACAGAAATAAAGTTAATCGTTCCAGAACGTCCTTGCAACGAAAGTAGTACCAAAGAAAAATAAAATCACTTGAGAACGAACATCCGAAACGATGGTGGAATAGCGTGAAAGAACTTGTAGGGGTAAAGGTCAACTGTGACAATCTACAAGGTCTTGCTAACACACACTGTTCAGGAAACTTCAGTATTCTAGCAAACGAAATAAGTGAAATAAACCATAGTACGAATAATTCTCGTCGATTTCAGCAAAGCGTTTGACCGAGTCGACCATCACATTTTAATGACGAAATGTGCGTCACTCGGACGTCCAACTTTTATCACCAAATGGCTGACATCCTTCCTGTGTCAACGCAAACAGAGGGTAAAGATCGGGAGTGTGAAATCGGAGTACACCAGTGTCAATGCAGGTGTCCCACAAGGCACAATATTTGGACCAATAGGCTTCCCACACCATATTAATGATCTGCAAACAGTATGCGAACATATAAAATATGTCGACGATTGCACAATATGGGAAGCTTCTTCATCCTCCGGAATGGACAGCTCACTCCAAGTAGCAGCAGACGAAGTCGGGCTATGGACAGCGAGTAACAAAATGGCGCTGAACTACGACAAGACGAAAGAATTGCGGATATGTTTCAAGAAATCAACTCCAGACATCGCACTGCTAACCATCGACGGTAGACCAATCCAACAAGTTAACAGCACTCGTCTACTAGGTGTGACTCTATCTGAAGATCTGAAGTGGTACACATAGACGAAATCACTACAAAGGCATCGCAACGTCTATATTTCATCATCCTTCTCAAAAGAGCCGGCATTGACCCTCACCACCTCATCAACATATACACTTCAATCGTCCGATCGGTACTGGAGTACGCATGCCAAGTGTGGCACACGAGCCTTACAAAAAAGCAAACAAGACAGATAGAATACATCCAGAGACGGGCAATGCAGATCATCTTCCAAGATAAGTCGTACACCGAAGCCATCACCGCAGCCAATCTACCAACGCTGTCAGACCGGAGGGAGAAGTTATGTAGAACACTATTCATAAGCATGCAACAATTTACACATAAATTACACCATCTTTTGCCTCCCCTCCGGGAAACTCCGTATACAACTCGAAACACGAGGACTTACTGTGTGCCACGTTACAAAACTGCCAGATTTCAGAACTCTTTTATACCATACGCTTTAAGACACAGGCAGTAATTATGAACTAATTTATAAATTAATTACTTTTTACATAAAAATAGTAGGCCATATAATTTATTTTACTATAGTATTGCCTGTTTTAAGTTTTAAATCAGGATTATGTCCTTCATATTTACCTTGTTTATTTACAAACATAACTTTAAACATGATGTACATGCACCTTTTAAATTTTTTATATTTTAAGTCATATTTTTGTCTTAATTAATTTATTATCATTGGTTGTTTTACTGTGCCAATTGCATAATTCAACTGCTATAGTTGCCATTTTAATAAAATTATTATTATTATAACAACATATACATTTGTATAACATAGATCGGTAAGCGTTTTCGATTTCATGTGACATCTCGAATGTGTGGTTTTGATTTTCATTCGATTAAACAATAGTCAAAGTATGACATTCCAAAACAAGAATATCACTACGCAGTGGAGACCAGGGCTAGTTGTATACAAGGACACGTTGTTTAACGAAAACATAGCACACATGTGGAGTCACCATCGACAGTAGTTGTTGGGAAGTCCACCAGCGGACACACTGTCCAAACATCGGCAGTCTAGAAGACGAAATTAACGAGTTGTGTGCTGACAATGACTGAAAGAACAACATTTAATTAACCACGACGTGTGAACGCTTTGTTGCACACGTGAAGCCTAGTGTACTGGTTTATAACCAGTTCTGTAACTGCTAGCAGCGTGAATGCGTTAGAAACAGAATTGCTAAATATCTCAGCAGGGCGGGTTACACATAAATGACAGATTGTTGTACTCTCGATAAGTCAGTGGCTTCCTTGTACACTAGCCATTTGGGTGTTTTTCCTTGGATGGCAATCTTGTCCAAAAATTAAAGAGGTGTGGACAAAAAACCACTAATAAACCCACATAATATTATCATCTCATGCAACCACTTGTTTATGTTTCGCGAATGAAACTTGAAACATATATACTACATGGTATAACTGGTTATGGCTTTAGAAGTTGTGTGCTGACAATGATTAAAAGAATTACATTAATTTAACAACGACGTGTGAACGCTTTGTTTCACATGTGAAGTCTAGTCTAGCGTGCTGGTGTATAACCAGTGCTATAAATGTTAGCAATGTGAATATGTTTTAAAACAAAATTGATAAGTATCTCAGAAGGACAGGTTACCCATATATGAAACATTTTTAAACTTCGATATGGCTTCCTTGTCCACTTACCATCCGGATGTTTTGCCATGGGTGGCAATCTTGTGAAATCTCTCTCTCTCTGTCTCCCTCCCTCCCTCCCTCCCTCCCTCCCTCCCTCCCTCCCTCCCTCCCTCCCTCCCTCCCTCCCTCCCTCCCTCCCTCCCTCCCTCCCTCCCTGGTGTGGATAAGTAATATTTATAGCATATATATATATATATATATATATATATATATTTATATATATATATATATATATATATATATATATATATATATATATATATATATATATATATATATATATATATATATATATATATATATATATATATATATATATATATATATATATATTTATATATATATATATATATATATATATATATATATATATATATATATATATATAATCCACTTAATATGTGTGTATAAGATGAATAAGTGTGCATAATCCAATTAATGTAATAACAGTAACATGTACGAGTGACATTCTTTGCTGTAACAGGGCTAGTTGGTAACTTTTATTAATACAAATAATATATTAAATGTATACGTTGACAGAAATAATGCATCTGACATATTTTTCCGCAAAAAGTGACTATCTGAAAATTTTCATAACTCTCCTACTCCAGTGACCAACACGAACCAACACGATATATTTCAGGGTCTGTATTCCGAGATCACTGGTCCGACGCTCCCATACCTCAAGCAGAGAGTGACCAGTAACTACGAGGAGATTGCCCGGGCAATGGTGGCTCGTAGTGTTGGCTTCCTAGTTGGCTCGCTCAGCGGAGGCCTTCTTTGCGAATGGTACGCCGCTTACGTGGACGTCTGGCTGGCGGTCTCACTGGCACTGGCCGCCGTCGCAACCGCCGTCGTCCCATGGTGTCACTCCTTGGGACCACTGGCTGCCCTGCTTTGCACGGACGGTTTCGGCAAAGGAATATTGGCTGCAGGTCAGTGGAGTGTTTTGGTCGTAGCTTGTATCGTCTGCTGAATTAACCAGAACTCACTGTTATCTCGTGTGTGTTCGCAAATACAATTAATTATAGTTTGCATAATTATTAATTTTAGTAATAGTAAGATCGTAATTGAAGCATATTTAATAGCTCTGGGCACACACTTCCCAGCTAACAATTTTACGTTGTAAGTACGTAGTGACATCGTTACGTTGTTGTTACGAACTGGCACAACGTAGTTAGAGTACGTGGACCCGACGTAATATCGTTACGTTGTTGTTACGTACTGGCACAACGCAGTTAGCGTACGCGGACACGACGTAATATCGCTACGGTGTTACTAAGTACTAGCACAACGTAGTTAGAGTACGTGGACACGACGCAAGCGGAACGTAATACCGTTACGTTCTTGTTACGTATTGACACAACGTAGATATAATACGTTGATACAACGTAGATCAAACGTAATTCCTGACGTTAACCTGATCTACGTAGCGGACTGAATCCATCACACGAGTGTAACATCGTTTCTTTTTTTCTCCATATAGTTAACCTCCTCTGTAGATGTTTAATTCCATATATCCATCTATGTACATGATTACAATATTGGTTATTGGAGTACGACAGCCACAGTTTTATTCAGAAAATGATGAGGAAGTTTTTAAAACAGTATGAAAAATGTTGGATCTCACACACTTTGAAGGGTAAACACAGACACGTGGTACGAGGAATGATGCTGCTTCATATTTTCAGCCATAACCGTTCACAGTACTCGCATGATATTTCAAAAACCCAGCAATGTGTGATTGCTTCAGTCATTACTGGCATTAAGCTGGGCTGATTTGCAGCATCTTTGTCCTTAATGTCCTGCCACATATTCCCAATAGGGTTCAGGTCAGGTGCATTACCTGGCAAATGAAGAACCCTAACTCGCTAGCCATGACGTCACATGCTGTGTGACATATTTGTCATGCATGAATGTTTCACAGCCCAGCAGTGTCGTCTGCGCCAGTAACTTGTCACACGTGTACTCGGCTTGCCGCACGCATGGTTTACTTGTCACACATGTACTCGGCTTGCCGCACGCATGGTTTACTTGTCACACATGATTGCTTTTGTTTTAAAAGCGTACTTATTATTGTTCGGAATAAAACAGTGGTGGTCGTACTTCAATGAGCAAGAGGCACGCTGCATGCGTTCTACACAGAAGACCAGAGTCAGAGAGCAAGTAGTCTTGCGTGCGGATCGGCATAAAATATTCTGTTTTACGATTTAATATTTCCTAGCCAATTGCCAACTCCTTGCAACAGCCGGTGAGTATGTCTGTCTGTGACTGTCTGTCTGGCTGTCTGTCTGTGTCGTCGTTGTTTGTCTGTCTGTCTGTATGTCTGTATGTATGTATGTATGTATGTATGTATGTATGTATGTATGTATGTATGTATGTATGTATGTATGTATGTATGTATGTATGTATGTATGTATGAATGTATGTATGTATGTATGTATGTATGTATGTATGTATGTATGTATGTATGTATGTATGTATGTATGTATGTATGTATATATTATATGTATATGTATGTATGTCTGTCTATCACTTCAGGTGGCAATGCTTTCATGCTCCGCATGTGGGGCATCAAGGCCGCAGTACCCGTGCATTCGCTGCATACAGCCTTCGGCATCGGCGCTTTACTCGCACCGCAACTCGCACGACCCTTCCTCGGCACCGCCCTCAATGTCGGCGTCTTCAACAGCAGCAGAAACAGCTCCGAGCACACCAACAGCACCAGCCACATCGCGGATATATCAAAGGCGACGTCGTTTGACATGACTGCCGCCATAGAGTACCCATACTCCATAATCGCCGTCTTCTGTCTATTCATGGCCGTCCTCTTTATATTGCTTTTCTGTTTCGCGCCCATTCGTCAGGGGGCGCCACGCAACAGGTCGAAGTCGTCTGCGAAGAACGCCTTCAAGCCTTCGTCATGGCTCGGCGGCGGCAACAAGCGGCTTGGCTACGCCGTTCTGGCGCTTGTGTTCGTTATCTTTATGTTGCCTATCGGAATGGAGCGTGCCTACGGGAAGTTCCTCTTCTCCCTTGGCGTCACCGGCCGCCTGCAAATGTCCCCCGCCGACGGCACGCTGCTGGAGAGCGCCTTCTGGATGTCATTCACTGCCGGTCGAATGCTCGTGACGCTAGCTGCCACCCGCGTCAGCCAAATCTTGCTGATACTTATTGAGCTCTCCGTCAACGTGGCGGCGACGGCAGCGCTGGTGGCGTACGGCCAAGCATCGGGGCCGCTCCTGGCTGTCTTCTCGGGGCTGTTCGCTGCCAGCATGGCGCCGCTCGCCCCGACCATGTTGTCGTGGCTGAACCTCTACATTGAGGTGACAGCAATGCTCACTTGCATGACGTTCTTCGCGTCGGCGTGCGGCGCCTTCGTCTACAGCTGGATGGCCGGCTACCTGTTCCAGTACGAAGGCCCCGATTCACTGCTCTACTTCATGCTTGCAAGCTCCTGCGCGTGTGCCATGGTCTTTGCGCCGCTCTATTTCAGTGCCGTCAAGTACGAGCTAGGCTTCCCTCGTCGTCGTGACGCATCAGGTGGCCACGACGGAAGGCCGCGAAAAACAGAAGGCGACTGATGCTGGTCGTCTGACTTTATAGATTCGCTTCTGCAAACATGACCATGCCATGGCCGCTAAATCCGTGGAATGTTGGAACAGAAAACGTTTGTTTGATGGATCTGAAAATGGTTTGTTTGGGATTTATGTAAAAAAAGTTGAAAGTTCGATTAAATGTTTCTTTGTGCACAGTCTGATATAAAAGAGTCTGATATAAAAGAGTCTGATATAAAAGAGTCTGATATAAAAGAGTCTGATATAAAAGAGTCTGACATAAAAGAAATGACAATGTTTAGTTTCATTGGAAACCGCGGCTAGTTGTTACTACGTTCAGTTAAAGTAATTTTTTTGGGTGAAATGTATGTTAGATGCATTATTTCTGCCAACGTATACATTACATGTATTATTCGTATTAATAAAATGTACCATATCAATGATATTCTATATTAGCTAGCCCCATAAGCGGAGCAAGTTTTTACACCAATCGGGGCAAGTTGTTGCAGCAACGAACATGTGGATCGTAAAACAGGTATGACTCGTACATATTACTGTTGTTACATTAATTGCATTAGACACACTTATACATCTCTTACACAGTGTGCATAACAATGCAGATGTTCACAGCTTCATATATTAAGCTTTTCATTGTTAGTTACCAAAGGGGACACTTTCCTAGGATTCTTACATAACAAACAATACAATACTCGTTTGTTTAGACACATCATCATTTGTACTTTACAAATATACTAGAATTCATCAGCAGCTTTGTCATTTAATTTACATATTAAACAAAGCATTATTTATTTGAATGGAATATTAATTATTGAAATGAATGGCAATATATCCTTAATACGACTTCTACTTGATTGAATGATGCACACATACACGAACATCCACATTTCAATTAATCGTTCAATATTTATTACTTGCTCAAACAGGGCTGTGCCATAAAGATTTAACAAGATTTAACCAGATTGCCATCCAAGGAATAGCACCCAAATGGCTAGTGTACAACAATCTGTCATCTATGTGTAACCCGCCCTGCTGAGATATTTAGCAATTCTGTTTCTAACGCATTCACGCTGCTAGCAGTTACAGAACTGGTTATAAACCAGTACACTAGGCTTCACGTGTGCAACAAAGCGTTCACACGTCGTGGTTAATTAAATGTTGTTCTTTCAGTCATTGTCAGCACACAACTCGCTAGCTCCACACCTCGTTAATTCCGTCTTCTAAACTCTCGATTTTTGGACAGTGTGTCCGCTGGTGGACTTCCAACCAACTACTGTCGATGGTGAATCCACATGTGTGCCACGCTTTCGGAAAACGACTTAGTAACATTGTGCCCCTGTACACAACACGCACGCACGCGCGATTTGCAAAGGTTCATGACAATGTCTAGGTTATATATATGATCAATATGACGCTCTCGTTAAACCTTACAGCTACACGCGTACAACCTCACAGCTACAAGCGTACAACCTCACAGCTACAAGCGTACAACCTCACAGCTACACGCGTACAACCTCACAGCTACACGCGTACAACCTCACCGTGTTTCCAATGTCGTTAAATAGAGAACGTGGGACTAGCTAGACGGGCCGTGGACAACCTCACAGCTACAAGCGTACAACCTCACAGCTACACGCGTACAACCTCACCGTGTTTCCAATGTCGTTAAATAGAGAACGTGGGACTAGCTAGACGGGCCGTGGACAACTGAAAGAACAAATTCCTTGTTCAAGTGAACCGATCAAAACTGTAGGTGCGAACGCTAGAGGGGGACTCTGAGTAGAGAAAAGCAAGTAAATGTTGTCGATTAGTTACGAAGGTAATGAACGGCAGATGACGCCTCTGTTTGCTGTTATTCTCTATTCGTAAGAAAATTAGCGTCAATGGGAAAACAAATGTGTTTCATTTACAATTGTGTTACAAAAAGAGCGTTAATGGGGAAGCAAATGTGTTTCATTTACAATTGTACTACAAAAAGAGCGTTAATGGGGCAGCAAATGTGTTTCATTTACAATTGTGTTACAAAAAGAGCGTTAATGGGGCAACACATGTGTTTCATTTACAATTGTGTTACAACAAGAGCGTTACTGGGGCGCATGTGTTTCATTTACAATTGTATCGACGTTAATACACAAATATTGTATTGTGGGGATCAAATGTGTAGTTAGTGGAAAGAAGAAACATAATATTTGATTTTGATTGTCAAGCCAAGTACAGGTGAACGCGAATTCAACATTCAGTCACTAATCTATCACCCGCCGCGGATGAGTGAAATTTCACCATATCACCCGTGCCACAACTTATCATATCACCCCTGTCACAACTTATCATATCACCCCTGCCACAACTTATCATATCACCCCTGTCACAACTTATCATATCACCCCTGCCACAACTTATCATATCACCCCTGCCACAACTTATCATATCACCCCTGTCACAACTTATCATATCACCCCTGCCACAACTTATCATATCACCCCTGCCACAACTTATCATATCACCCCTGTCACAACTTATCATATCACCCCTGCCACAACTTACTTTTATGTACAGATTTTGCACATCTGTATTTCATTGGGCAAACTCCAAACATGGGAAGAAAAGGCAGCTGAAAGTGATTGGCCATCTGCAGCCAAAGCAGTCCCAGGCCGACGTAACGTACATAACGTAAAACCTGGACGTCGGAGGCCGACAGAGTGAGGCTGCTTCGGTGCACCAGTTTCCTCACTAGAACACCTATACGCACAGCCACAGGTTCCTCATACATCTCAATCATTCACACATTTCATCTTCCAAAAAGTCCTGCGGCGTTGGGTGAGTGACAAACAAGAATAAGTATTAAAGGGGCACAATGTTCTTAACAAGGACATTTCCTTATTACCAAGAGTACCGTTGGGTTTATATGAATGCTACGTTAATTTAAAGGTTTATTTGAGAAACAAAACTTGCATACGTTTATTCACCTGCCGTTCCAGGTAGTGCTTCATGAACGCGTGAATATTACCGTTAATTTAAAGGTTTATTTGAGAAACAAAACTTGCATACGTTTATTCACCTGCCGTTCCAGGTAGTGCTTCATGAACGCGTGAATATTACCGTTAATTTAAAGGTTTATTTGAGAAACAAAACTTGCATACGTTTATTCACCTGCCGTTCCAGGAAGGGCTTCATGAACGCGTGAATATTACCGAAGGCGGAATACATCGTTAACAGAAGCATCAGCTGTGAAAATACTAAAGTGGCCTTTAGGGCATTAGGCCTTTAGGGCATTAGGGCATTGACCTACACTCTAACGAAAAGAATATATTCAAATTATATAACGGGCATAAAAGGTGCACGTCAGGACAGGTAATCAGAAGGAATTGGATGAATGCACCTATTGGAGGAAATGCTCATATGTTACATTTAAAAGATGTCCTTTTACAGCTGTATAAATAGTATTTTAGGAAAATAGTATTTTAGGAAAAATGCGTGTCCGCGTGTACTGGCAGTAACAAAGTGCAGATTTTCTTGCATTCATGTCATGAAAGTTTAGGAAGTACTATATGTGTAATCTGTAATCTTTCATATATTGCCTTTTCAGCATAAATTTCATACGACGTTTAGATTCTCCATATGTTCACAGTATCATATCTATGTACTTCCTATGAAGTGTAAACCTTTGCTAGAAGCAGCTTTGCTTAGTTTTACTTAAAACAACTCTTTGAACAGACGTATGTATCGTTGACCATTGGAAAGTGGTAAGCACAGTATAAACAGTGTGCACATTTTAACAATGTAATACAATTGCAATTTCACTTTTAATATCACAATTAAATGTGCAATATTCTGTGTAGTTGAAACAGTTATTAATACTATGATAAAATTATATGCAGAAATATTGTTTTCAATTCTTTTCAACCGGGTTTTAATGGAAAGTGAGAGCCGTACACAATAAAAATTATAATTATGTAGTCAGTGTGGCGAAGCCAATATCCTACGGAAAATATGTACCCGTACTATTAGTGTTGATGGGAATAAACATATCGCGAATTGTTGTTGACACACGACACAACTACCAGTACTCGGTAGCTCGGTGGTTCGGCACGTCCACTTCTATGTTTCGAGCTCATTCGGGACAATACGTGCGCCAGTTGGGTCGACTCACGGAGCCACGAGGGTGACACAGGATATGGGGAGGGGGTGACGGTCGCAGTCGTACTTTCTAGGCAGCCTGTGACGACGGGCCCCGGCCGGCTACAGGCGGGTACGGGCGACTTGCGGTTAGGTCGACTTTGATCTGTCCGGAGACTGTGGCGAAGATGATCCAGATACGGCGACTCGGTTTTAAATGCGTCTTCTTTGTTAATGCGATTTTATTTTTATTGTCAAGTTTGATGTTCATTGTCATTGTCAATACTAAAAGGTTGATAGAAAAAAGACTAAACGATGTATGTATGTATGTATGTATGTATGTATGTATGTATGTATGTATGTATGTATGTATGTATGTATGTATGTATGTATGTATGTATGTATGTATGTATTTTAAAAAAAATACTTAAATAGATATAGAGACAGACTAACCGGTGTATGTGTGTATACTTGTATTTATGTATATATGTTTGTATGTATGTATGTATGTATGTATGTATGTATGTATGTATGTATGTATGTATGTATGTATGTATGTGTGTATGTATGTATGTATGTATGCATGTATGCATGCATGCATATATGCATATATGTATATATGTATTTATGTATGTACTTACGTATGTATGTATGTATGTATGTGTGTGTGTGTGTGCGTGCGTGCGTGCGTGCGTGCGTGCGTGCGTGAGTGCGTGCGTGCGTGCGTGCGTGCGTGCGTGCGTGCATGCGTGCGTGCGTGCGTGCGTGCGTGCGTGCGTGCGTGCGTGCGTGCGTGCGTGCGTGCGTGCGTGCGTGCGTGCGTGCGTGCGTGCGTGCGTGCGTGCGTGCGTGCGTGCGTGCGGACAGATAAACCGTAGGGAGTCGGTGCACCGAAACCTAGTAAGCTAATATGTGCCGCTTTGAGTCGATACATTACAAAAACAAAAACACTGGAAAGCAACTGGAGCCTCAGTAAACCTACATTCATTCTGCTTGATCGTAGACAGACAGCACTAAACAAGATCGTCCGTGAACAATAGTCTCCAGATAACAGCTCCAATGTCCAGTTCAGACAATTCCGCGCGCATGGTCGGAAACGTAAGACGTACACATACCGAGCTACAACGCTATTCGGCCTGACCCCGATACATTTCGTGATACTTTGTCCTTCTATTGTCTGTCGTACGTTGACTATGGACAAGCGAATAGTCTGGTCGTTGTCGACGTTACACTTTTTGTTTTTACATACGTGGCTAATGACAACCCCGCTGTCACTATCGACTGGCGAACTGCGGATGGTCACGATCTGCGTGAACCTTTAACATTGTTACAGAAAACGTAGCACGTCATGTAATGTCAATCTAGCGTGGGAGCCAATACAATTTTAAACAAGAAATAGGAAGGTTACTACTTGTTGCTATCCATACAAATTCAAGAACTATATCCCTATAAAACTCAAAGTCAGCATACATCACTGAAGTCCATCTGTCAATTAGGCAAAACTATAAAACTCAAAGTCAGCATACATTACTGAAGTCCATCTGTCAATTAGGCAAAACTATAAAACTCAAAGTCAGCATACATCACTGAAGTCCATCTGTCAATTAGGCAAACCTATAAAAGTAACAGCAATTTATCTTAATTCTTTAAATATAAATGTAATTTATTTTATTACAACCGCATCTCTCAACCGTATTGTTGTCAAGAGGTACGGCATAGACAAGAAGAAACGTAATATTTGTGGAGATATATTATCTTGATTTGCATTCAATTATTTTATTGGCTAATATGTATTGTATTATATTGTATTGGTATACTACAAGCGTATATTGTAATCAAACATTCGTTTTAGCGCAACGTGCTGGCAGCATGCGTCTGGGAACAAATCGTAAAGGTGGCATACTCGATGCGTCTTAAATAATAAGTTGACACATTGAATAAATTAACTGCACATACATGCTACGGGGTGCAACGCCTACTAGTTCAACATACATACTACGGGGTGCAACGCCTACTAGTTCAACATACATACTACGGGGTGCAACACCTACTAGTTCAACATACATACTACGGGGTACAACGCCTACTAGTTCAACATACATACTACGGGGTACAACGCCTACTAGTTCAACATACATACTACGGGGTGCAACGCCTACTAGTTCAACATACATACTACGGGGTACAACTCCTACTAGTTCAACATACATACTACGGGGTGCAACTCCTACTAGTTCAACATACATACTACGGGGTACAACTCCTACTAGTTCAACATACATACAACGGAGTGCAACTCCTACTAGTTCAACATACATACTACGGGGTACAACGCCTACTAGTTCAACATACACACTACGGGGTACAACGCTTACTAGTTCAACATACATACTACGGGGTACAACTCCTACCAGTTCAACATACACACTACGGGGTACAACTCCTACCAGTTCAACATACACACTACGGGGTACAACTCCTACTAGTTCAACATACATACTACGGGGTACAACGCCTACTAGTTCAACATACACACTACGGGGTGCAACGCCTACTAGTTCAACATACACACTACTGGGTACAACGCCTACTAGTTCAACATACATACTACGGGGTACAACGCCTACTAGTTCAACATACATACTACGGGGTACAACGCCTACTAGTTCAACATACATACTACGGGGTACAACGCCTACTAGTTCAACATACACACTACGGGGTACAACGCCTACTAGTTCAACATACATACTACGGGGTACAACGCCTACTAGTTCAACATACACACTACGGGGTACAACGCTTACTAGTTCAACATACATACTACGGGGTACAACGCCTACTAGTTCAACATACATACTACGGGGTACAACGCCTACTAGTTCAACATACACACTACGGGGTACAACGCCTACTAGTTCAACATACATACTACGGGGTACAACGCCTACTAGTTCAACATACACACTACGGGGTACAACGCTTACTAGTTCAACATACACACTACGGGGTACAACTCCTACCAGTTCAACATACATACTACGGGGTACAACGCCTACTAGTTCAACATACACACTACGGGGTGCAACGCCTACTAGTTCAACATACACACTACGGGGTACAACGCCTACTAGTTCAACATACATACTACGGGGTACAACGCCTACTAGTTCAACATACATACTACGGGGTACAACGCCTACTAGTTCAACATACATACTACGGGGTACAACGCCTACTAGTTCAACATACATACTACGGGGTACAACTCCTACTAGTTCAACATACATACTACGGGGTACAACGCATACTAGTTCAACATACATACTACGGGGTACAACTCCTACTAGTTCAACATACATACTACGGGGTACAACTCCTACTAGTTCAACATACATACTACGGGGTACAACTCCTACCGGTTCAACACACGTCAAATCCATTTTGCAAGTTCAACAAATGTCACAAATGATTACGATAGATGGGAAAATAGATATCATGCCCTACATAACGTGTTGATCTTGAGTCGTAGTAACATGTGTAAGTGCTGCGTTGATGACTATGTTAAAATAACACCATGTGAATTATTACATATATGCTAGTGTTACGCTAAACAATAATACTTATCTTACATTTAACTGAGTTTGGTAACAATATGTGTTACATATTACGCAAGGATAGCTAACTGTTTATATTTTGTGTTAACTTATTTGAGTAGGTCACGTAATTTTACGTTTTAGAATAAAACGTTAATACGTTATACGTTATACGTTAACGTTAAATAAAATCCATGACATTGCACGCACGACGAAATCCATGTATTGGATTTTACATCGAATCCAGAAAGATACATATTTTCTTGGTACATCTGTATACAGTCTCCGGATTTAAGCTTACGATTACCACTTGTACCTTCACAATAAGTAACGATGCCATTGTTGCGAGTGTGCTTGACCATGTTCGTGTCTCCTTTAATACTAATTACGTTATGGTTGTGCTATCTAGCCACGAGTACGTTTACAGTTATATTAGTGTTAATAATTACCAACATTCTTAATCAAAATGCAAAATAAATGGTTTACATGTTAGTTTAGATCATATGATGGTTAATGCCATTTTATCTGGTTAATAAGATCAAGCATGGGTTTGTTTAACATTGTACTAGTGTTTATGTTGGTCGAACATAATGGTTTAGTAAGATGCAGTCGATAATGCATTTGTGTGAACCGCGAAGTAGCTATTAAAAGAAATTCAACTGTTTAACTTCATACACCGCATGTTCTCTGAATTTAAGTAAATTATTGCCGAAATATAATTGTTTCTATGTTGTTAATACGCATGAACACTAACAACGGCAATATGCATCATCACTAGTAAGCTAATAATAGTAATAATAAGAAGAAGAAGAAGAGGAAAAAAAACAAGAAGAAGAGGAAGATGAAGAAGAAGAGGAAAAAAGAAGAAGAAGCAGAATAAGAAGAAGAGGAAGAAGAAGAATAAGAGAAGAAATTGAAGAAGAAGAGGAAGAGGAAAAAGAAGAAGAAGCAGAATAAGAAGAGGAAGAAGAAGAATAAGAAAAAGAATAGGAAGAGGAAGAGGAAGAATAAGAAGGAGGAGAAGAAGAAGAAGAATCAACCTGTGAGTCGCCTTTCCTGAACTAACGTTTTTGCCATAATAACTGTTTTGGATTAGATATCCAGCGAGGAGTTTCTTTTATTTTTTTTACCATGGCCACTGTCCCGCTTCCGTATATAAACTTTTGCATATAGGTATATGTTTCTACGACGACCGATATATATGTGTATGCAAAACGGTTCGTATATAACGTTTCACTTAGAAAGAAGCGTTCTGCTTCACTGTCGTGTGCGTCCTACGGTGAATTGCTCGATGGCAAACCATTGAGTCACAATGGCTTCACGCTTTGCGATGTATTCATGCTGAAATTAGGAAGTTAGTGAGTGCGATTTAACGAAATACTTCCTCCTGGCAATATTTTCAAACATGTCATCTTGTACACACCAGTACCTGTTCAAATACATGGCCACACAGTTGAGTAAATGTGCTTCTTGTTTAACGTCATGGGGTCAAATAAAGACATTTTGTATTGTTTGTTGTGTATGATAATTGTTTTGTGCTATATTTAGATCAATATGTCATACTGTCTGGCTATGGATGTCGAAAACACAAACTGTTGCAGAAATGCATTCGGTAAACTAATGACAATTGTTAGAGTAATTGAAGTTTGAAGAACAATATGGATGATAATAAGAATAATAAATAATAATAATAATAATAATAATAAAACTAATGACCATTGTTACAGTAATTGAAGTTTGAAGAACAATATGGATGATTTTAATAATAATAATAATAATAAGTATATTTTGAATCACAACCGTACAGACTGAATAACAAACGCAATGAAAAATTAAATGCAATAGATAAATAGAGCATTACATTGCATGTCAATAAATAAATGAAATATATTATAAATAAACATTAAAGTGTATATAAATAAGTAAATAAAATTATAAATAAGCATTAAATTGTATATCAATAAATAAAATAAAATTAAATTAGGCTCTCAGTTAAGTAAAACGTAGACAGTTAAGAACAAGTTCGTGCTTACTGGCAGTGGTCCATATGATAAATAAGATTTACACTGAATATTCAGTTAATGTTCAGTTACACATTCACATTACTTAGTCTCAACATGTTTATAAATTTAAGGTACTGTAGACATGTGCTAGTTGTAATTGTAAGTAACTATACGTTGCGAGATGACATTATTGTTTCCCTTCGTTTAACAATCATGTACTATGAAATGACCTGCGATTGTAATTATAATATCTGTACACAGGTGGTTATAACAAAATGAACTTAAGATAAAAACTAAGAATTGCTTTATTTTGTTTTGCTTTACCTTCACTACAATCCCAGAACGTTCCATCTGTTGAGACAAATTGAAAATAATATATTGAGTACCCATTAATGCGCTTCTAAGGATATCGTTCGCATAGTGGTCAGAATCATGTGAATAATATTATCGAAACTGTTAACGAGTATATTGTAATGCAATTGATTTTTATAATGTTAACAATAGTATTGAGTATACTAATTTGCATGAAGTTCAATGTTTCATTGATAATAATGTTAAAACACTAGTGGAAATGTTCTTAAGCATACAATTGATGGTACTGTCGTATCTACTCATGTCATAACGGCTTAGAGTACTATTGAGTATATATGTTGGTAAATTACTGTATAATTTAATATATGACTACGTCTACATCTCGGAAGGAACGCACTGTAGTTGAGCGTTCAACCAACAGTGAGATACCCTGAACTTAATAGCCATTGGTAAATGTGCATATTGTGCTAATTTCGTTGAGGGCGAATTTCTTTCCGACCAGCGGCCCAGCCATCATGTCGATCACTGTCCTGAGACACCACGTGACAACGGTCGTGTGTTCCACCAATGGCGAGCGGCGTCGTTGTGATAGGGCAATAGCTGGACGGCGGACGAAGGCAAAAACGTATAAAAGTCGAAGCGCCGGTCTCTGGGACAAGCTATTCCCGAGCAAAACGGAGAGAGGCTTCATTTGACTGCAGTTTGCCCTGAGGTAGGTTCGCCTTTCCACTCGGCTCTTCCGTTTGGTTTCGTTGGCGGTTCAACTGTTACGTATGAGGAATTTAATCTTGTCTTGTAGTAATACTGGCCAACACTCCTATGGAGTCAAACGGTCAGGGTATACTAATTTGCATGAAGTTCAATGTTTTATTGATAATAATGTTAAAACACTAGTGGAAATGTTCTTAAGCATACGATTGAAGGCACTGTCGTATCTACTCATGTTATAACGGCTTAGAGTACTATTGAGTATATATGTTGGTAAATTACTATATAATTTAATATATGAGTACGTCTACGTCTCGGAAGGAACGCACTGTAGTTGAGCGTTCAACCAAATCTCATCTATAGGTGAAAGTCCGAAGATATCGGAAAGTTGTCGGAAATACCTCTGAAAGGCAAGCGTGTTACATTTTGCTGCCGCCATTCGGTCCATTAATTATTTTATATTATGTCTAAAAATTTATGAATTACGATTCGCACACACGCCGATTATTCTATGTTTGCGCAGTTAATGTATGCTGGAACATAGTAATGCCAGACAAATGTATGTATATTTCAGCCTAGTTAGGCGCATATCTGTAATTTGGTATGAATAATCATGGTGCGTTGTGTGTTTTCAGGTTGGAATCAACAAAATGAAATCCCTGATCGCCTTCATGTGCCTCCTGGCCGTGGCTTTTGCCTCCGAATGTGGACCACTGCAGCGCCTGAAGGTCAAGCGCCAGTGGGCTGAAGCATACGGTAGCGGAAATGACAGGGAGGAATTCGGACACTTCATCTGGACCCAGTGAGTAGAATCCCGTCTACACTTCCCCATCCCCATCCCCACCCCACCCCATCCGCACAACGCAGCCCGAGTTATTCTCACGTTGATACAGTTTGCCCAAACGGCGTCTCTCGAGCCGATAGATGCCCTTTTGCCAATGTTGTCCACTAGCATAGTTGTCGGCTCGTTCTTTGTTTGAAAATTTATAGTGGAACATTTTTGTGCAAATGTGAATAGTTATTTTTGGTACACTGCCTACGGTGTCTCTGGGGTTGGACAATATTGTTCTCCATCGTTGCACACTAGTGTCGCTACCTGGTGGACTAAACTGAAGCATCTTGCATAATGTACAACTTAAAATGTTATCTCCTCGAGAGCGACTGCGAAAATCTTAGAGGATCCTCCTGACGATGTTTTGCTACGTAGGTCCTTCCATGGTTTTTGTTTATGCTTTATACACTCACATTGGGTAAAATTTTAATTTATCATTGATGTATGTCTTATTAGAATGTGCGTCACGTGATCAAATAAAACCATTCTTTGTCTTATTCTTCTAATGGGGTTGGGGTTTGATATGACGGGCATTCATTGCACCCTCTCTGTCGTTGTAGTGTCTTCAAGGATGCCCCGAGTGCCCGCGATTTGTTCAAGCGTGTGCGTGGTGACAACATCCACACCCCAGCGTTCAGGGCCCACGCCACCCGTGTGCTCGGTGGACTCGACATGTGCATTGCCCTGCTCGACGACGAAGGTGTTCTCAACACGCAGCTCGCTCACCTCGCCAGCCAGCACAGCTCCCGTGGCGTCTCAGCCGCACAATATGATGTGAGTACCATTTCTCTTTCGCGACGGATGCACAGCCGCAATATAATAGTTCTCTTTCGCGAAGACTCCACATCCGCAATGTACCAATTCTCTTTCGCGACGGATCCACATTCGCCATCCCCTCGCAGTAAACATATTTATGAAGGTCAACAGCACCTGCACCGCACGCACGCACGCACGCACGCACGCACGCACGCACGCACGCACGCACGCACGCACGCACGCACGCACGCACGCACGCACGCACGCACGCACGCACGCACGCACGCACGCACGCACGCACGCACGCACGCACGCACGCACGCACGCACGCACGCACGCACGCACACACACACACACACACACACACACACACACACACACACACACACACACACACACACACACACACACACACACACACACACACACACACACACACATTAGAGAACGGCGAACATGTTGATATCAACAAGTCAATTCGCATCAGACAATAAACTTCTGTAGCAAATGCATCGTCTGTCGCTGTGCATCCTTCTCATCTCTACAATCTGCTTGCAGGTCGTTGAGCACTCCGTCATGATGGGTGTTGAGCATGAAATCGGACAGAACGTGTTCGACAAGGATGCTTGGCAGGCCTGCCTCGATGTCATCACCGGTGGCATCCAGGGCAACTAGGAGCCGTCTCTCCTCGAAACGCAACGCAACCGAACTGTGACACTTGTCTCTGGCGAGATGTCTCCAAAAAAATAAACTCGTCAGGACAGTGTTCGCGAGCAGCCGAATTTGTCTAGTGGGACACAACTTGTATTCCACCTCAGGGCTGTTTAAATCAAAGGGAGGCTGCCGATTGCAATTTGGTTTTCCACTGTTTTTTGTCCCATGAGCGCTCGCCCCAGTGGCGAAGGCTGTTCGTTCGTGTAACACCACAGAACGACGAAATTCAAATGGCAACCGACTACCACCTCTTACACTTTTATCAGGTAGTTCCCTCTGGGTCAGGTTTGTAGGCTCGCGAACAAAGAAACGGTTGTAAAGAATCGAATAAATGTGTGAAAAATGCATCTGATGTGTTTGTTTCTACAGTTGCTTGTTGTCATGTGTTTTAAATGGAACAACGGCAGGATAATCCACGGTCCTTTGAGGAATTACGAACTTCAGGTGTGTCGACATCAACATTCTAAATTGTTGTGCCTCCATAAAATCTTGCAGACCACGCAAACATGAATGACACAAATACTAGGGAATATCGTATGGTAACATATACGTCATTGCATTAACCCGGTACATAGGTATTTATCGAGAACACGAGAAGCTTGAATTATTTGAAAATATCCTTTCAGTTACAATAGATATAATGTAATTTCTGAGCATTAGTGGTTAACAGTTCTCATTCAATATTAGAAATGTGATCAGAAAGTTGCCTACAATGACCTGTGTAACTAATATAGCTAACATGCATCAGTACAGGTAAATGGTGGAAGGTGCTTATTCACTTAATATATTTACTTATAATGCGCCACCTGATACAGGAGGATCCGGAATATAACAAGTAGTGTAGACTGTTACATCGACATCCGATAGTGCCATGTACCCACATGTACCTCTGGAAAATACAATAGCTCTGCTTCTTATAGATACAAGTTGGTTTTGCGAGTTTTAGGACAAGGAGACCGATCCAAAAACCTGTATCCCATTAAAAAAAATATTATTCAAGTGTCATGAATGTGCACGAGTAAAATAGCATCGATTCAATCGGGCCGCTGATTTTTTTAATAAACATGAGTGATACTATTGTTCGGAACTTGGGCAAAATTTCGAATAAACGTGACATCAAGACATTGAATAATAACAATGAAGGTCAATTACATTGATTTAGTGTGCCAAGAATGGAACAACGTTTCTTCTTTTCCCCAGTATTGTTCCGTTTTTTTAATTAATGAAAAGGCAACATCCAATCGGAAACATTCATGTTTTTACTATCCCGGAGACATATCTACATTTAGTGACTTGATACCGATGACTTCGCCAGCGGGTGAAGTGTAAAGCGCTTTGAGCAGTCCCGAGAAGTGGACACCGCGCTGTATAACATCGTACCTTTTTTCGTTTACCTATAATTGGGCATTTTAGCCAAATAAATCTATCGGCGGTAGCGACCGTAATTTCTACTTGTTGGTCGATTATAATATTATATCACAGTTCGTGTAGGCTATAGATAGGTCTTATATTGCGCTAAATGAATTTGAAATGAGACAGTAAAACAGTAAAATAGTAAAACAACAGCCAGTTCTCCACTATGCAACCACAAACTTTAATTTCGGAAATGCATCATTAAATGGGCATTGTATATAACTATATATATATATATATATAAATATATATATATATATATATATATATATATATATATATATATATATATATATATATACGCACGCACGCACGCACGCACGCACGCACGCACGCACGCACACACACACACACACACACACACACACACACACACATATATATGCAGTTTTAAAAATGTGAACTGAATATTAATTATTGAATTGAGTATGAAATAATGAATGGTAATATATATATATATATATATATATATATGTAATGCGACTTCTACTTGATTGAATTATACACACACGTACGCACTCACGCGCAAGAACATCCACATTTCAATTAATCGTGCAATATTTATTAATTGCCTAAACAGGACTGTGCCTTAACAAGTTAACACGATTGAACAGGATTGCCATCCAAGGCAAAACGCCAAGATGACAAGTGGACAAGGAAGACATTGGCTAATCGAGAGGCCAACACGTTTTCATCTATGTGTAATCCGTGTATGTTAATTTTGTTTGACACTGGTACATTTACAATACTGATTATAAACAAACACGCTAGGCTTCACAATTTAAATAAAGAGTTAACATGTCGTGGTTAAATAAATGTAATTTTTGCAGTCATTGTCAGTACATGATTCGTTTTCGCGAGCCGCCCGAGCATTGTTACAGTTGTAACAACTTGCCCCAATGCAATTGTAACAACTGGCCCCAAACACAAGGTTTGTAGTTGAACCCACGTTGATAATTATGAATCCTGAATGTCAGCTTAAGTTCTACTTGGCATACCCCTTTATTCGATATAGTAGACCTGTTTCAAGTTTCATTCACGAAAACAGAGGCTGCATGAGATGATATTACGTGAGCATACCAAAAACAGTTTTAGGTTGTTCAAATGTCAGTTTTATCCACACCTCGTTAATTTCGTCTTCTTATCTCCCGATTTTTGGACAGTGTGTCTGCTGGTGGACTTCCAACCAATTATTGTCGATGGTATATCCATGTGTGCGTAAAACAACTAGCCCCTGTATACAACTAGCCCCTGTATACAACTAGCCCCAGTTCACACCTCAACTCTCTCCGTTGCCGACAAACGATTACTTGTGATCACTCTGTTTTAGCACAAGTGTATATCAATTAATAACTGTTTTAGCTAAATACATAATGCCACAATATACTGCTTGCATGATGATGATGTAAATATGTTTGATTGATTGATACTTTCTCTTCGTGACTCGTCCGGTCACGTATTTTCATCGTTGCACCTTTGACATAAATCGTATGTCATACTCGTAGGACAAGGTTCGGTCATGTGTTACCGCTAGGTAAACGTAGGACAAGGTTCGGTCATGTGTTACCGCTAGGTAAACGTAGGACAAGGTTCGGTCATGTGTTACCGCTAGGTAAACGCTTTTAGTGTAGTTGCCGACCTTCCTGTTGTCAACAAGCCCAGTCAATTCAACACAGCAAAACGATATTCTCTGTTTACAAATACATTCAGCCACGACAGTCTAGGAGCTAATGTGCGCCTTGTAGCACATAACCTGGTCTCTGCATAATGTCTGGTTACGACGTAGCTAATGCATACTGCACTCCGTAAAATGCCAGGTTTTACTTGAGGCTGGTGGCGTCTCAGTCCATATATAAGTTCGTGTTGCGCAGGGCAGTCCAGAACGACCAACGTCACAGTTATTCCGGTACAGTATACATAATTAATCAACATACGACAAAATATGTTGGAACAAGTTTTACGTTACGTACAAATCACCTTCCTCCATATGTGCCTTTCAAAACTGTCTTATTTGGTGTTTGTGATCACGGCGGCCACGTCTAAACATCAATATAAATACAGTCTTGTTATATGGATTCACGAGGTAAGAAAACATCTGCTTAAGCGGAACAACTTTCAAATCCCTGTTCTGGCATGCATCGTTTGCAGCCATGCAGCACACTAGCCGATTTTTTGTCGGGAGACAAATACTCTTCAGTTGTTGGCTACTGACAGTGCTAGATCTCAGGACGTCCTGACGGGCCTTGTCGGCTCGTGTGCTGCAGACCCCGACAAATTGTCGGGGCTCGCGCGATTAGCGACCAATAGAAAGCGCCATTGCAGTCACGCGCACAAGCGTCATTGTAAACATGGCGGCCCCAGTGCCAAATGGGATCATGCCTCAGTTTGACTTCCTGGTGTGTTACACACGAATATAGGGCACAGTAATTTTAGATATGTGTAATTTAAAATCACATCATCTGACACAACTGCATTTGTGCAGACACATTGGCAAGTTTGCTGATATAACATGTTGACAGTGTAACTGTGGATTTTTAGATGATTTCAATAGGCGGAGAGATTTTGTTTGTTTGCTTTTCTGCGTCTTCTTATCCTCCGTAGCATAATCAAGACGAACAAAGCTAGCTTCTGTCTTCTTCTCCGCATCGCCGCCACGTGGGGTATGAGCGCCGCCATGTTTGCTTTATTCCAAATTCGCCACTAGAGGCGTGCTGGTCGTGACAAAATATCGGCTAGTGTGCTGCGAGCTGATGGCCCGACAAAATTAATCCCGATGAAAAATCTACACTCCCCCGTCGAAAAATCGGCTAGTGTGCTGCGGACTTAAAAAAGACTAATGGGAATAGGTTACATTCAAAGAAACAAATAAATTAAGTAACTTCAAATTGTCCATAGCTTAACCCTCGTAATTGTCACACGCGAAGGACACTGGGAGATTTCTTTTAAATCCAGACCAAATTTACTTAGCAGAAAGACGTCGTTGTGGTTTAAAACGGGTCCCTCGATTAAAAAATAGATACAGCCCTATACTTAGCCAAACATCACGAGACGACCATCTGTCTCTGAAAGTGCACCCAAACATCCAACACCTTTGACCCTTTCCAAAACCCCAACCAGACAGACAGACAACCCGAACATACAAGGGTAGTGTCTCGCGCAATGCACCCAACAACCGTCCAAGAAGACCAAGGAATGCATATGACAATAAGCGATATTGGACTGTATGGCGTATCGTTATTACTTTGCCTACACACTGTGTCGTTAATGTTTTGAAGCAACAACGCTTTTAGTTATTGATACGATAACGAAGGGCTGTCGACTTCGTAACATGAGATAAGCTACCCAGGACAGTATCACATGTCAACACGGACAGTCTGCCCCACATTAACAAGATTTAACAAGATTGCCATCCCAAACAACAAGTTCCAGATGGCAAGTAGACAAGGAAGCCATTGGCTTATCGAGAGTCCAACGATTTTCTCATCTATGTGTAGCCTGCCCTGTCAATTCTACTTTGAAACATATTCACACTACTAACGGGTCACTAGTGGATGTTGTCTACTTAGATTTTCAGAAAGCTTTCGATAAAGTGCCACATCAAAGATTGTTACTTAAGCTAAAAGCCCATGGCATAGGTAATGATGTAATCAACTGGATAGAAAAGGGGCTTACACACAGAAAATAGAGAGTAGCAGTAGATGGTGAGATTTCAAACTGGAAATCTGTTTTGAGTGGGGTACCACAGGAATCAGTATTAGGCCCTATACTGTTTTTAATATATATATATATATATATATATATATATATATATATATATATATATATATATATATATATATATATATATATATATATATATATATATATATATATATATAAATTATATATAAATGATTTGGAAGATGACATATCTAGCAAAGTACTAAAATTTGCAGATGACACAACAGGATTCAGAAAGGTTACTAATGTTACAGATGAACAAACTTTACAGGATGATCTAGATAAATTAGTTAAATGGTCAGAAAAATGGCAAATGTTATTACATTTTGGGAAGTGTAAATGTATACACATAGGACATGGAAACATGGACGAAGAATATAAAATGGGGGATGCTGTACTAGGTAAAACCACACAAGAAAAGGACTTAGGAGTAACATATATTGCTGATATGAAAGTTTCAGAGCAATGTGGGATTGCTGCTTCGAAAGGAAATCAAATTCTAGGGCTAATTAGGAGAACTATCATGTATAAGGAGAAACAGCTAATTGTACCCCTGTACAAAGCAATAGTTAGACCACATTTGGAATATTGTATTCAAGCATGGAGGCCATATCGTAAAAAGGACATAGACAAGCTAGAAAGAATACAATGAAGAGCAACTAAAATGATTCCAGAATTGAGAGACCTTAGTTACGAAAATCGCTTATTACAATGTGGTTTGACAACACTAGACACCAGGAGACTAAGAGGAGACCAAATAGAAGTGTTTAAAATAGTGAATGGTTATGAGGATGTTGATAGAAATATGTTCTTCAAACTTAAAGAAGGCAGTAGAACCAGAGAACACAAAGCAGCATTAGTTAAGGAGCAGTGTAGGTAGGACATGAGAAACTACTCTTTATCACAGAGGGTGATAAATGAATGGAACAAACTGCCAAATGATTTTTAAGCAAGCAATTTTTAAGCAAGCAATAATGCTAGTGATGTGTGAAAGCTATTTATATTATCGTCGTACTTCACTGCGAACTCTTGACACAATATGTTAATTCATCGTAAGCTATTAAGCTGCACTGAAGGTTTTACCCGGATGGTGTATCTCCCTGGCGCTGTCAATTTGGAAATAAATTAAGGAAAAAACACAAATACACTGGTTAAATAAACAAAGATATGTGAATCACTTGTCAAGGTTCTAAAATTCACATACCAAGGTCATCGTAATCATTTCAACGTGCTTTAACTTTTCAGGGGAAGGGGGGCCAGGACCCACTCATCGGGGTAGTTATAGGATCCATAAACCAGGCCTAAGGTTAATCCTGGAACATTGATAAAATCGTGCAAACTGATGGATTCCGAGCAAAAACAAAGCGGTTGAATTTGTTATTATTATATTTCATTATGCATGTATCTGGAGTGGGAATATGCCACAGCGGACAACTCGTAACAATAATAGAATCACATCGGGACAGTGAACTCGGCTTAATGTAACCTATAATCCCTTCGGGCCAGAACGGCGCATTTTATTACATCGGGAATAGGGAACGATTCCGTCCCAACCAATCTATTTTATTCTACTAAACGGCTGATTATGTTATTCGCGTTTCTGCAAAGCAGAGTCTACTCTATGGGCTTCGTCTACACCCTACAAGCGTGTCTACATCACCCCCGAAAACCCCACCACCAGCGACAGGCACGCAAGTGGACTGAAAACGCGAAGACTCTCTCCATAAATCTCCTCCGAGTGCCACTCAATCGGCGAGCAAAAAAACGGCGTTGTTGACGGAGTGAGCGTTATCTACGATTGGGCCCAGCGCGGATAAGCAACGCCGGGAGCCAAGTACTGAGAACGGGTTCGATTCCGCGTCTGACTCGCTTTTTGCCGGCCGTTGATAACCATGGTGATAGCGCACGTGTTTGACTCGCTATAAAAGACACGACCCACCCTGACTGTCAAGTCTGGCTCCATCCCTCCGTGAGTAGTACTTCATCGCCTAGCCCTTGTACTCAGGTAAGTTTTGTTCTCCAGTTTCATCAATATTGACGAAGATAATAACGACGATAATGATAATATTGGTAGGTCTTATTTAAATTGTTTTTGAAACTTGGTCAAAATTATAAATGAGAATGATTATTGGGCACTCTGATTATTTGGCATGTCATGATCACTTGTGGAAGGTTCCAATTTATGTAAGCCAATTTTTTCATGGAAACAATAAGGCATGGATGCATACGTTTTATAAATATTAATATTTCAAATTTTTGCAATTTGACGATTGCACCGAAGGTGTCTAAGACACCCATATAGTATAAAGGATATGCTTTGCGATCATTGTGGTAATATGAAAGAACTGGCAATAGCTGGGGGCAATGTTTACCAATATGCAGAAGGTCATAATAGACAGCACACATATGACGAGGATTGATAGCTCTAACGCTTTAGTCTAAGTAAATAAACATGCGCAATTAATAAACATACGCAGAACGCCTCATCCAAATGAATAAATATAAATATAATCCTCATAATGATAACGACATTTTTTTTTTATATTAAATTGTAATCATAATTACAATAATAATAACAATTGTTATTATCATTATTATTATTATTATTATTATTGCTTGTACTGCTGCTATTGCTGTTGCCGTTATTATTGCTAAGACAACAACAACCCTAACAACAATGACGACGACAACAACTACTACAATAACAATTACTTCTACTACTACTACTACTACTACTACTACTACTACTACTACTACTACTACTACTACTACTACTACTACTACTACTGCTACTACTACTACTAGTAGTAGTACTACTACTATTACTAGTAGTAGTAGTAGTAGCAGTAGCAGTAGCAGTAGCAGTAGCAGTAGCAGTAGTAGTAGTAGTAGTAGTAGTTGTTGTAGTAGTAGTAGTAGTAGTAGTGGTAGTAGTAGTAGTAGTAGTAGTAGTAGTAGTAGTAATAGTAGTACTGCTACTACTACTACTTCACCACCACCACTACTACTACTACCACTGCTGCTGCTGCTGCTTGCTAAGACAACAACAACAATAACAACAACGACAACGACGACAAGAACAACAACAACAACTACTACTACTACTACTCTTACTACTACTATTACTGCTACTGCTACTACAACTAGTTCACCACTACCACCACCACAATATTTTCGCAGTGTAAGGCGATGGTTAAATTTGTAGCTGCATTTTGCTACTTACGTGTCATCTTGCGTGTCATCTTGCACACCAGTTGGTGCATCAGGCCACTTAGTATTTCCGCCATTCCGTACGATGTTTAGCTGTGTTCTGCGCGATCTTCCAAGAACGCCATGCCAGTTGGTTACTCTCTACTCCAACAGTCCTTACAAAGCCAAAAGGAACGGCTCCTTTATACACCTTCCAGTGGTATCAATAAGTTATTTGAATGATAACATAACAACGATAGGCTACAGCAGTGCTGGCAAACAGGTCGTATGTTCATCATGCATACTAGGTCTGAGTTTCCTTTAAAAAATAACGCACAATACTTAGTTTACTGTACAACTAGTTATGTTGACGGAGTGTTGTATAAATCACGTTTGTGAATAAACATGTTTCCATTATGAAATAATGTTGTTGTTCTCTGGATTTATACACATTGATTATTATTTTTTAATAGCAGTTGACACATATCTCAGGAGGGCGGGTTACACGTAGACGAACACTGATGGACTCTCGATAAGCCAATGGCTTCATTGTCTACTTGCCATCTGGGCATTTGGCTTGGATGGCAAATCTTGTTAAATCTTGTTAAACAATGTACTTGGTGTTAATGTTAAAAACACCATACGCACGAATGTGTAAATGGTCTCCCCAAGTCTAGTTACACGTCCTAGCATAAACATTGTACATTATTAAGCAATAACCTGTGTATCAGGTACAGAATCTGACAATCATTACTTTATTCAAACCAATACGTTTGCATCTGAAATGCGTTTGATTGGGCATTCGTAAAATGTAATGTTTGGGGGTCGCATTGAGTGCAAATACAAATATTTAGGGTACGCATTCAAATGAATACGCCTTCAAATGCAAGCCTGTGATGTAAACAACTATAGTAACAAATTATACCATTATACAATGTAAAGGTTTACCAGTGTAAATACTCGTCACTTGTCAAATTAAATTACACACTACCGTAAAATGTGATTTAGCAGTTTAAATAACCTGAAATACAGCTGTTGTTTGTCAGCTGTTAAACATGCCTTAACACGATATGAACATTTTGTTTTACTAGAGAAACTGTGCTTGAAGTGCGAACATTACTGGGCCATTGGTTTTACTATGCTTAAACATAGTGTCTACTATTCGCCGTGATTATTATTATTTTCGTGATGTCATCATATTATATGATTTTAAAATGTACTACGGTTACAAAACTGGGTTTTACTCTGTTTGGATGTCCCGAAAAACACTCAAATTGCCGTATTGTGGTTATAAAGATAGGCCTTCATACATTTGGGTGTCCCGAATAAATATTGTCCGAAACACGCGACGATCAAAGTCCTCTTATGAAAACGTGCTGGGAACCATGTTGCGTGCGCAGGTCAAATAAGCAACGACCGAGATAACGCGGGGCAACAGTGGAAAAGAGTAATTGTCTGGCAGCGCAGTCTTTCTAGACGCATCCAGGTGCTTCAAGTCCAGTCCAAAGTTTCGACTGTTCGGAATAGAACCCCCACACACTCATGGCGAGTCACAACTTTGTCACGTTTCAAGAACGATAGTCAATTCTGCGTGTACATATGACTAGATTCGACGTTGTTTGTCTGCCCTTGATTGAATCGGACCAACTTTCTACCTGTCCTCTTCTTGTTGTTCGCCCAACGTTGCTGGTTTCTTTTAAAGTTTCTTTTTTATCATTATTATTATTGCAATTGTAGTTGTAGTAGTCACATGTTTGTAAACTGTTTTTAACGTAGCAATCGTTGACTGTAGATACTCTTAAACTGTCTGTACTGCTCCTATCTCAGTGTTGTATGTATGTATGTAGGTAGGTATGTATGTATGTATATATGTATGAATGTATGTATGTATGTATGTATGTATGTATGTATGTATGTATGTATGTATGTATGCATGTATGTGTGTATGTATGTATGTGTGTATGTACGTATGTATGTATGTATGTGTGCATGTGTGCATGTGTGCATGTGTGCATGTGTGCATGTGTGCATGCGTTAAACTACTACTTGAGCATTAAGCTAATTGACATTTTGCTGAAACTATTAAAAAGTATATAGATGTATGTCTTTGTAACAGCTGCACCATTAGCTTTCTGTGTAGCCATATACTAGCTATTACTAACACCTGTTTCCTTGTATGAATCTTTGTATGAATTGTATTGCCGTTATCCGATTCAACATCACCTGTTAGTTCCAAGCAATACGTATGTTTTAGTTAATATTTTCATTCTCATTTAAATGTTTTATGTTGTAGTGTTCGTAACTTATTTTATAGTATATTTTACACTGTTCACAATTTAGTAGCGCTACTTAAATTTGTTGACACATGTCGGCACAATAACTCCAGACATAAGCCGCCACTTTCTTGCAAGCGACTGCGTAATCTGCTTTAACTACACGAACAGGACCTCATGCTACTCATTATTTGAAGCCTTAAAGGAAATAAAAACAAGGCACTGGCTAAAATGCTTTTTCGGTGTGTACATAAAGTTTAATATTGTATGTACTGCATGCCAACAGAATTTTTTTACATAAAATGTATTTAAAATTAAATGTTTAATGCGAAGCAAAGCGCGAGTAATATTGGAAGTTTATGAGATGACGGATCACATGGTTTGATGACGTCACTAATGACATGGGTTTACATTCAGTCAGTGCTTTCTATGCAATAGTTTCATAGTTTCACACGAGTTATTATGGCGAGTTGTGGCGATGTCAATTTTGCAGAATAAAAAGTCATGTGTTACGATTTCGAATCGCTAGCGGCAGGTGATACCACAGGAGACTTGGACTTCGATCTTACTTACTTTCTTATTTACGACCCCCAAACTTCTCTCCATATGTCTACCATACGCATACACATGTGACTTGGTCAAAACATTACTCTTACTTCCATATAAAGATAAACATTTACGGAGCTAGTCGTAGAAGACATAGCACGTTTTTGTCTATGTAACTTGTTATCGTTACATGGAAGTAAGAGTAATGTTGACCACGTGACATGTGTATATGTATGGTATATATATGAGGAGAAGCTTAGCGGCTCTAGGTGGTCGTTTTCATGGTTAGTAAACATCGCAATAGCAGGAGTAGCTCTGAAGGGTGGTAGTTATTTCGGCCCTCTGTGAATTCGGCCCAACTGCTACATGCATGAATCCGGTCACTTTATAATGGCGTGAATGGGAAATGAATTCGGCCGATGATATTTCGGCTTGGTGATTTCAGTGACTGAGGAGAATAAAAGATCATGTTTTACATTCAAAATGATCTGGCATAAAACACTGTATAGATCAAAGACAATAATTATGCAGGTGGCTCCGTTGCATTCACAATACAATAATCGCTAATCACTGTCATTGCTTTGTATTCGATTTAATTGGGCTAATTTCTCATGAGGTGAAACGCCTGAAAGCCTGAAAAAAATAGAAACAAGATTTTATAATAATTGTAATTTCGTTTATTTAAGTTATTCAACTGTAAATAATAGTACAGTTTTTAGTGTGATAAGTTATATATTATATTATATGATATGAATGTTAAGGTTATCAGAGTTGCGGGCCGAAGTCGCCAAAGAATGTTTTCCGAATTCACCGGGCCGAATACAACGTGGGCCGACATCACCTGTATCCGCGCTGACAGCCCGCTGACAGCCCGCTGACATCCCGCTGACAGCCCGCTGACAGCTGGCTGACAGCTCGCTTCGATCCTAGGTGGACCGCGGTCGTCGACGCCCGAGTCGCTGCCTGTGCTCTACGGATTGGTGGCATCAACATAGCTTCCGCTACTGGGAATAATGTTGGCACATCCTCTTCCAAAGAGATTTTAGCACAAGGATAATCCAGGGCTGCCATATTATTTGGTCCTGCTCGCCGCAGAAACAAGTTTTCTCGAAGCGAGCAAAGCCTGCTGTGTTTCGTCGGCTTGGAGTTTGCTTTTTTAAAACAAAGTTGGCTCCGCAGGGAATTTAAACCAACTACACTTTACTCTGTTGTTACAATTGTTTGCATTACAATTGAATGCCGCATAATAAACCATTTTGACGCTCGCTTCTAACCAACCGCTATCGCAGTCAACTTGAACGAATGGAAAGTCCCAGTCTCGTAGCACGTCCATGCCATCAGTGACGTCACGTCGAAGCTTGCAGATAATCGCGGGGGAAATATGCATAATCGAGGCAGGCCGTAAGAACAGAGTATTGTTTGAAATTATGAATTAATTGAATTCTAATGAATTTTTCGGTGTTGTGGAAATGGAAATGTACTACAATGTGCAATATGATATGATTTCAAGCAATCGTTGTTTTTATCCCCTTTAACCATAGTAAATGTTTTCATTTCGTTTGTCCACTAGGCAGCGCCCCGATGCACCTATGATTGTCGCCAGCGGTTTGTTTGAGATGTACGGAATTTGGTCATCCACGTCTATCTCAGTTGTTATATGTTTTTTTCCACGCGTATGTAGATGATATTTTTAAAACTACTGCCCTGCATACAAACTCGAAAAGGCCTAACTATCGGGGGCATTTGGTCTGTATGCGATGTACATGGGAGACTAATCATGGTCTATGCCCACAGGTTACTGCCAACATGAAGGTTCCCGGCATGCTGCTCCTGCTGCTGGGTCTAGCGGCTTACGCCAGCGCCGATTGCAATATCTTGCAGCGACTGAAGGTTAAGATGCAGTGGGCCAAGGCGTACGGCTTTGGGGCCGAACGTGCCAAGTTCGGCAACTCACTGTGGACCAGGTGAGTTCACCTGCTTCTTCTCCGCGCCGAGTCTTCTTCTCCTGTGCATCTTCCTCTTTCAGCATGCTAAACAGAAACGCAAACTAGAAAGTTCCACAATCGCCGACTAGAACCCCACAAATGGCCATGCGATAATTATTGGGGTGTGTTACTTAAAGAACACGCATAAACGGAGCTTGAATTCGACGCAAAGCAATACGTCATGTAGTCGGTAGGCCCCTATCAGTTATTTAATATCATTGCTGTCTTTATTGACATACTTTAATAATGGTATTTATATATCGGTAGATCTTGGACGAACAACTAGAAAACGAACTCCAACTCCAATAATGGACACGCTAATATCTATCGGCCATATCTCTCTTCTGCTCACTACTTTTTGCATTTACTTTATACATTATTATTTTTATATTTCATATAACATCATTAACAACTTTAGTCTAAACCAAAATGTGTTTGACTATATTAGCTATATTAATGTAGTTAAAATGTATTATTATCATGCTTAATTATATGTATTTACTGGTAAGCGGATATAAATTCAACTATCATCGTCATCATCAACAATAACATCAATATCACATTGTCATTATTTTCATTATCATTATTCCATCATCATTATTAACGTTATATTGTTGTAATCACTATGTTTGCTGTTACCATCATCATCATTGTCATCATCATCATCATCAACAACAACAACAACAACAACAACAACAACAACAACAACAACAACAACAACAACAACAACAACAACAACAACAACAACAACAACATTGTTGATATTATTATTATTAGCATTTTTTCGCTTCTTCGACAGCATCTTCAACTACGCGCCAGACGCCCGTGAACTGTTCGATAGCGTCAAATCCAAAGAGATGCAGTCGCCACAGTTCAAAGCCCACGTCGCCCGAGTGATCGGAGGCCTCGATCGCGTCATCTCCATGCTCGACAACGCGGAGGCGCTCAATGCCGATCTCGAACATCTGAAGTCGCAGCATGATCCGCGAGGGCTCGATGCGCTCAACTTCGCTGTAAGCAATAGTCAGCCGTCCCACGGCATACTTGCTGCCTCTGTCTCCTCGCTGCACATAACCTATTCTGTAGTTCAGTGTTTATAGAGGGTCTACGTATAAAAATGTCCATATTCTATTTCGTTCGGTGGAGCATTCCACGAGTTCACATGCACTGTACATATGTAACGTCGTACGGCATCTTAAGTCTGGGGTGAGGCTGGCACCGATACCGGTCGTCGAGTGTTGTGTCCCCTTCTCTTTCGTCACTTATTCCGATGTGATATCTGTAAATATTCAGATGCCAGTATTACATGTGGAACTGTTGATTAATTTCACATTCCTCGTTCATTTTTAATTATGGGTTAGCATGCGTTCCACGACGTTTCTCAGGAGAACAGTAATTGGTATAGGCATTTGCATTCCGTCGACCACCGTAGTGTATTTGTGTTCCAAGCGCCTCCTACTTTACACCACGTTACATATCAATGCACTATCTAATGTCAGTGATACACACCCAAACTAGTTTAGTGTAGTCAACATTTATTTATCATAATTTAACATAATTTTTTTATTTTTATACAGTCACGAATGAAATACACTTTTGTATTATGTGATGAAACAGCTCAAGATCCACTTCGTACACCTAGACTTTTTAATTTTGAGTTCCCACAATATTCAACATAAACTTCAGCATACATTGTACTTTTAAATTCCGTCACCATACCAAACGTCACTTTCGACGACACCATCACAATCGTTAGTTCCGTCACCATCACAATGACCAATATCATGACTACCACGGTCGTCATCTACGTCGTCGTCACGAACGAGTATCAACTTAAAGCCAAATTACCATTGACTAGCAATTCAGATTAAACAGACACTATAATTTTGATAAATATAATATACTTACGGTTGATCGTATCTTAAGAAACAGCTACATTGTTTGACTTCCGCTTGCTCCGCAGCGCCTCCTGGTGGGTGGTCTTTATTTTCTTGTCGTTGCTTGCAGGTGTTCGGGAAGGCGTTGTTCGCGACCGTAGGAGGAAAGTTTGGCGTCTGCTTCGACTTGCCAGCCTGGGAATCCTGCTACAAAGTTATCGCCAAGGGCATCACCGGCAATGACATGTTCAACTAAAATGTCTCTTTCGCAAGCAATGTCTGCCGCTGTGAGGCGCTCCTCTCTGCATGGCCTACATTGAAGCTCCCACGCAATAGTTACAAGTGACACTAGTCGTCCATGTAAGCCTTCAACAGCAGTTCTGCCGAGCGCGGTTTGGTTTTCCACTACTTTTGTCCCATGAGCAAAGACAAGAATAAGAACAACAAAAACAAGGGTGGTTGAAGAAGAAAAACCGACTTAGCACCTCGCCGTCCATAGGTGGACGACGAAATCTCTGAGATGTCGCTACTGCGGCTGCAACTGTTATGTAGTGTGTTTGCTGCCGGCTCTCTATGTCATCATCTCTCTCGTGTCGGTCACCTTCATGTCAAATAAACCTGTTGGTACAAACTGCGTTGTCGCCTTCTTCGTAAGGCCGTGTCTATGCGAGGCGATGTTTCGCCGCGATATGGAAACGTCCGATTGTCGATTGTCGTAAAATCACGCGTTAGATGTAACTGTAGCCTAACATTAAGGAGCGTCCGCACGTCCGTACCTAGAGGTGGGTGGGGGTTTGCAGTGGGCCATGCCCCCTTTGGTTTAAATTTTTATTTTTTTTCGTAATCAAACGTCAAGTTGTTCAATGTAGACCAACAACATCTACGTTAGGCTTTGGGCTACGTCATGCTTAGAGTCCAGAAAGATAGGACAAATCCCCATGTTACCCGACTTCTCACGTGTAGTTAGAGAATCGATTGATGAACTTCTTCCCATTTTTGTCACGCGTGGCATCGCTAAAGTCGTTAGTCGTTCCGGATAAATAGAAGACTGGTAACATCTCGCCATTAATAAAGAAGGCTGGACTAAATACAGAATTAGTGCAAAAATATCTACCTTTCTCAAATCTAGCATTTATCTATAAAGTAATTAAGCGCGTCACAGCGAAGCGCCCGCATGCAAGTGAACAATTTGCACGACCAGTCTCAGTCGACTTTTCGACAACATCACTCTTCTAAAACAGCTCTGCTAAAAGAGCACAGTGACTTCTGTCTGCACTGGACCGTGGCTGTGTTGCACTTGTTATGCTTGACCTGACCGCTGCATTTGATACCATTGACCACGGCATTCTGTTGAGCACATTCACTCACAGACTTGGTGTCACAGGCGCTGCCTTTGAGTGGTTCAGGTCTTACTTGTCCGGTCGGCAATAGTTCTTTCGTAATGAAAGTGACAAATCTTCCCAACGCCTATGCTGTTTGGTGCGTGCGTGCGTGCTTGCGTGCGTGCGTGCGTGCGTGCTGCGTGCGTGCGTGCGTGCGTGCGTGCGTGCGTGCGTGCGTGCGTGCGTGCGTGCGTGCGTGCGTGCGTGCGTGCGTGCGTGCGTGCGTGCGTGCGTGCGTGCGTGCGTGCGTGCGTGCGTATGCCGGCTGTAGACATTTTCCAATAACTTAATTTTTTATTTATTGTCAATATACTTTAAGTAAAACAGTAATATTCATGTTGTTCCGAACGAAAGATATACTCGTTCTAGTGATGTTCATCTTATATAAGTTAACATGTTGTGAACAGGTGTGTGGACGAGAAGATTGAATGAATGAATGAATGAATGAATGAATGAATGAATGAATGAATGAATGAATTAATGAATGAATGAATGAATGAATGAATGAATGAATGAATGAATGAATGAATAACTTTGTCTTGGCTACACATACATTTTAACATACTTACAATATGATTTGAGTCACAGATCATACAAATAGCGAAGCAACCAAGGAAATCCTCTAGAAACCCAGCGGGGCTTATGACGAAGACAACACAGAAATAAATCAACATATTTTGGTTCCTTAGGCTTGAGCCAAAAACATATACTAAGCAACATTATTGTAAATAAAATACAATATAACGTAAAAACGAATTGCTTAAATATGAACATACAAATTGTAATTAGAATTTTATGAACAAATCCTACATTAATAATCTCACTAATTATTTAGTAGCACACATCACTTAATTCTAATTGTATCTCTAAATAACAAGATGAGTTTGAAGCATTGTGATAATAGATTTTAATTCATCAACATCCGGTCCTCATGTGTGTATTGCATTCACTGGGAAACTTTGAATATTCTGCGGTCTTCTGATGTGCATTCAAATTTCGTATTTGTAAATCTCAAACTCGCCGCTCGTGTATTGTAAATGGACCCCGTCGTAAATGGACCCCGGTCCATTTTCCACTGTGAAATATGGACTCCCACCATGAAAAATGGATTGGGGTCCATTTACCACGTACGACCACCGTCGAAAATGGATTCCTGTATATAAACCATATTGAAACACAACATATTTCACATTTGTGAAATGTTGTATCTAAGTTTAAAAATAACCAAAAAGAACTGGATGATTAGTGTGTTAATTTGTTCTTCGCATACGTGCCCATTCCCATTATCGCCCAGGCGCATCTTTGCCGGGCGTTATTTTTTTAAATATATATTTTGTGACTTTCGTGACAAGTAACGTTCCCTGTTTTCACGTGCTGGCACTGAAATGTACACCTCGTACAAAACGTAATAACATTATTTTCATTCTTAACACTCTTGATCATGTATGAATTATTGAACAACCTTCAACAAACTGCTTGTCACTGCCAGTGTCATCCGGTGTTTGTAGATAGCTATTCACTGTTGATAGCGTAGAACATTTGTCATAGGCGACGCCACAAGGTCACAATAATACAAGTGGCTAATTAATTGCAAGAGTTATTTTTTCTCAACCATGTTTTCGTAATATTATATGGAATTCATTGCATGTTTTCAACCTTTGGCTTTGCTTAGATATGTATGCAATAGGCATATAATTATTATGATTGCAAAAATTCATCTAATTAATTATAATATTGATTACTGTTCTAGTGTGCTCTTCCTCCTTGTTCCCTGCTGTACAGGGGTGAGGGTCAGGTACAGTCACATTATTGTCGAGCCACTCTTTCTGTTCTTTCTTTTCATAGTTTTCTATCAGCAGCCCCCTCTCTCCATTTTTCATTCTCCCCAAATCTTCTCATATCCCTCTTCACGCAGTCCTCCCATCTCAGCTGTGGCCTTCCCCTTTTCCTGCGTCCTTGGTATTTTTTCTGCTCTCTTTGCTAGTTTGCCTGCATCCATCCTTACCAAGTGGCCTGTCCATCTCCTCCAGCTTCTCACTAATCTTCCTGTTAGGCTGCATTGCATCCTAACCTCTTTCCCGAGATTGTTCATCCTTCTTCTGTCCACCCTCTTTGTTCAGGTTATTCGTCGAACCCAGTTGTTCTCACAAACTTGCAGCTGCAGCTTCTGTTGTTGTTGTTGTTGTTGTTGTTGTTGTTGTTGTTGTTGTTGTTGTTGTTGTTGTTGTTGTTGTTGTTGTTGTTCTGTCAACGCCACTGTCTCCAGACCATACAGGCATGCCGGTGTAACACACGCTCTCAGGACTTTCCCTTTCATATTTTTCGATTTTTTTTTTTCCAACATGACTCCCTCTACGTTTCTCCAGGCATTTGCTCCCACTTGTATCCAATGTCGCACTTCTACCTCTGAATTCCCATCCTCCGTAACCATTCCTCAAAGGTACACAAAGCCATACACTTGTTTGATCTCCTTACCAACCAACTTGATGTTCAACTCCTCTCTCTGGTGTCCAATCCACACCACTTCTGTCTTCTCCTGGCTCATTTTTAGCCCATTCTTCTTGAACACTCCCTTCCATTCCTCCAACACTTCCTGTAGTTCTTGCTTTCTGCTATTATGGCCAGATCATCTGCATACACCATCTTCCTGAGAACATCCTTCGTGTTGATCTTCCTGCTGATTAGTTCCATCACCATGATAAACAGTAAAGGGCTAAGGGCACTTCCTTGCCTCAAACCGATGGTAACTGGAAACTCTTCCGACAACCCAGATCCAACTACCACTCTTCCTTTCGTTCTCTCATACATAACTTCCACCATCCTGGCTTCTGCGTCTGGCACTGCCAGCCAACTTACTGTTGCCGTCACCATCTCTCTTGGGACTGTGTCATATGCCTTCTCCTAGGTCAATACAAAAATAGCAAAATGTTTAAATGCACAGTTAGTAAATATAAAAAATTGTAATATGAAATTCCCGATATAGGACTATTTGCTTATCAGCTAATACTTGTTAGCCACTCTCAGTGGGGCACAGTGACATAGTGGTTAGAACACAAGACTCTCAATCGAGAGAACCCGAGTTCCAATCCTTATGATGCTGTTTCGAATCTTGGGCAATTTGATTCATGCCACATTGCCTCAGCTATATAAATGAGTAATTGTTTATAGACAATGATATGTTAGTGAATATTCTTTGGCGAAAGGCTTTCACAAAAGATAATTTTATTTTGCATTATTGTAAAATATACAAAGGCTAAACACAAGGAAACAGTTAACATGAAACATTATTTAAAACAAATGGAAACTCTCTAAACTGTCCTATAATGGTGCATTGTTTTAAAAAACATGTTCTGACAAGTAAAAAGTCGTACTGGCATCTTAAAGGCGGCTTTATTTTCCCACAAATCAGTTCAACATATATATTTCAACAAAAGTGCATGTTTTGATAGTCTTATGCTATAATGCATAGGAGGATAATGTTGCTTAGTATTTAGAACCTATCAATCACAGTGTTACACTACTACATTGCATAATGCATAAACATATATGCTATTCCCCTGAAATAATGATGTGTATGGGACATGTCAACTGATATTTTATTAAGCATTTGAATCACACCCTTCTGAAGGTGTTTCAAATGACAAGCCCACAGCCCCAGGCAAGCTGACTTGCTTAACTTAACTACTCTAGAAACTGCCATAGTTGCTCACACTTTGAACCGAATGTTTTCATTAGAATGCTGCACACAAGCATAAAGGAAATATTATAAGAACATTAACAAGCTGAAAAGAATACAAACATGAGCAGCTAAGCTTATCCCAGAAGTTAAATGTTTTATCATGTCATATATATATAATGCTAATCTAGTTGAGTCATCAATCCAGATATATCATTGCTCATGATGGTTTGCGTCAGTTCAAGTAACTTGTTATTGTAGTATGGATCGATAACGTTACCGGTATGACAATTATAATTACATACTAATTACAGCATATCAATTCTAATTCCACCTCAAAAGTACTAATTCTAATTATCAGTTCCATATCGAAATAAAATAATAATAATTTGAGTCAAGACACAGGCTGACCTCATGACAATATTACCTGGTGTTCTCGCCCTTGGTATAATACATTTACAATTTAATATTGACATCAGTATAGTACTTCAATATTGACATCAGTTTAGTACTTCAATATTGACATCAGAATAGTACTTCAATATTGACATCAGTATAGTACTTCAATATTGACATCAGTATAGTACTTCAATATTGATATCAGTATAGTACTTCAATATTGACATTAGTATAGTACTTCAATATTGACATCAGTATAGTACTTCAATATGGACATCAGTATATTACTTCAATATTGACATCAGTATAGTACTTCAATATTAAAAAAATACAAATTTGAACTTACAAGCTGTAATGTTAGAATCATGGAAAGTGCATCACATGAATTTATGTAACCACAAACAACTGAAAGCAGTTTTTTAATTAAGCAATGCTGAGTTTATGCAGCACAATAATGGACTAGAAACTTATACTGTACTTTTACTGGACTGCCCCAATGTGACAGTGACTAGAATCTAGCGTTTGTAAAAAAATATTTCAATTGTATTATTCATTTATTTACCTGTACCAGATGTTTTTACTTATAAACAAAAATCACCCACGATTAGTGATTTTTTATCTGTACTTATTTATTTTAATATCTTTGTGATTTGTGTATTGTTTTCTAACGCGACTGCAATGGATAATACATAACTATTATCTGGTTTCAATGTGTTAGTTAAGCAGAGTAGTTACTTTCTGTGCAATGAACATTTTAAGTAATCAAAAGTCTTGATAAGAAATTATGCAAGCTTAATTCACCTAAACGATGTTTATTCTTTACAAGCAATTATGAATAACATACATAGTTCTTGTGGTTATGTATTAAGCCATGTAAAAAGACGTTATGCTTAATATATTACTTGTTTTATGTTATTGAATAGCTTTGTGTTTACGAACATGTGCTGTTCTGCTGCTACCAAAGATCGCCGTTACTGCCATGGGCCAACACAGACATAACAGATGCTGAATTAGGATTGACAGGATACGTAATGTTTAGGAGAGATCGAATAGGAAGAAGGGGAGGGGGAGTTATTTTATATGTTAAAGAATCTATTCAGGCTTATGAAATGAAATTAGAAAGAGAAGCAGATTAAGATGAAGCTGTTTGGTGCAAAATAGTTTCAGGAAATTCAAAATTAACTATTGGATTAGTTTACCGAAGTCCAAACATAAACGAAGAGGATAACACAAAAATACAAAATGCTATAAAGGAAGTTAGTAAAGGGGAATGTATCATAATGGGAGATTTTAACCATGGACACATACAATGGAAATCTCTAGAGAGTACAGGGAGTGAGGACCAACAATTTCTATTTTTAATTCAGGAGAGCTTCCTTACTCGGCACGTGCTAGAACCAACCAGGGGAGAAAATGTATTAGATATAGTTTTATCATCACAAAAAGAATTAGTGGACAATGTAAAAATACATGAATCATTGGGTAACAGTGACCGCAATCAAATACATTTTGACATCAATGTAAAATCAGAAAGTAAACATAAAAAAACGCATAGGAGAAACTTCCACAAAGGTAACTATAAAGACATGAGAAAATACTTAGCAAAGCTAGATTGGAATAACATGTTGATCAATAAGACCGCAATTGAATGTTGGAATATTATACAATATGAAATTGAGAGTATCATCGATAAATTTGTTCCCTTAAAAAAACAATTAAAACGGTCTAGAAAGAAACACTCGTCAAAAGAAGCTATTAGAAAAATAGTGTTTAAACAAACTATGTGGATGGTTTATAGGCGTATCAGAAAGGATGAAGACTATGCAAATTACAAAGAGGCACTTAACCTAGCTACAACTGAAATTAGAAAATCTAAAAGAACCTTTGAAAACAAATTGGCAGGTAATATAAAAAATTACAGCAAGAGTTTCTATGCTTATGTAAGCAGTAAACAGAAAGTTCGAGATAAGGTCGGACCACTGGAAAACAACAGGGGAAACATAATTTCAGACGGGTTTCAAATGACAGAGGTTCTGAATGAGTATTTTAGCTCAGTTTTTACCACAGAAGATATCAGCTCACTTCCAGTTCCATTCACTAAATTTGAGGGCAATACATCAGAACATTTAGGGCAGTTATTTATAACTCCTGAAATGATAGCAAAGAAAATTAAGAAGATGAAAGATAATAAATCACCTGGAGTTGATGGGATCCACCAAAACTGCTTAAAGAAATTGTTGAGCAAATTAGTATACCACTTGCAAAATTGTTTAACTGATCACTAGAAGAAGGAATAGTTCCTTCAGAATGGAAAGAGGCAAACATTACGCCGCTATTTAAGAAGGGATCGAGGAACAAGCCAGAAAATTACAGACCAGTGAGTTTAACATCAGTTGTATGTAAATTACTCGAAACAGTAATTAGAGACCACATGGTGGAATTCCTTTTAAAACATAAATTAATTAATAAATACATCTCAACATGGGTTCCTAAAAGCAAGGTCATGTCTAACTAATCTCTTATGTTTTTTTGAAGAAATAACAAAGTGGGTAGATGACGGGTCATCAGTAGATGTTGACTACTTCGATTTTCAGAAAGCTTTCGATAAAGTGCCGCATCAAAGATTGTTACTTAAACTAAAAGCCCATGGCATAGGAAATGATGTAATCAACTGGAAAGAAAAGTGGCTTACACACAGAAAACAGAGAGTAATAGTAGATGGTGAGATTTCAAACTGGAAATCTGTTTTGAGTGGGGTACCACAGGGATCAGTATTAGGCCCTATACTATTTTTAATATATATACATGATTTAGAAGATTACATATCTAGCAAAGTACTCAAATTTGCAGATGACACAAAAGTATTCAGAAAGGTTACTAATTATACAGATAAACAAAGTTTACAGGATGATCTAGATAAATTAGTTAAATGGTCAGGAAAATGGCAAATGTTATTAAATTTTGGGAAGTGTAAATGCATACACATGGAACCACACAAGAAAAGGACTTAGGAGTAACATTTAGTGCTGACATGAAAGTTTCAGAGTAATGTGGGATTGCTGCTTCGAAAGGAAATCAAATTCTAGGGCTAATTAGGAGAACTATCATGTATAAGGAGAAACAGCTAATTGTACCCCTGTACAAATCAATAGTTAGACCACATTTGGAATATTGTATTCAGGCATGGGGGCCATATCGTAAAAAGGACATAGACAAGCTAGAAAGGATACAACGAAGAGCAACTAAAATGATTCCAGAATTGAGAGACCTTAGTTATGAAAGTCGCTTATTACAATGTGGTTTGACAACACTATAGACCAGGAGACTAAGAGGAGACCAAATAGAAGTGTTTAAAATAGTGTACGGTTATGAGGATGTTGATAGGAATATGTTCTTCAAACTTAAAGAAGGCAGTAGAACCAGAGGATACAAAGCAGCATCAGTTAAGGAGCAGTGTAGGTTGGACATGAGAAAGTACTCTTTCTCACAGAGGGTGATAAATGAATGGAACAAACTGCCAAATGATTGTGTTAATGCTAGTAGTGTGAATATGTTTAAAAATAGATTTGACAGATATTTGATAAGGGCGGTCTACACATAGATGAGAAAATGTTTGTACTCTCGATAAGCCAATGGCTTCCTTGTCCACTTGCCATCTAGAACTTGTTGTTTGGGATGGCAATCTTGTTAAATCTTGTTAAACCAGGTACCACCATAACACTGTCACTGGCACGGGGGGGGCTGTTTTCGAGAAGGGAAATGCTTGTTAATTGAATGTCTTAAAATTGACACAAGTATAGAATACCAACAAATTGTCAAACGTTTTAATATTATGACGCATGAATGATGTTACCATCTCAGAGTAGTGATTTGTCTGAGATTACGCAATGAAGACCTACTTTCGCCGTGGAACGCTGTAAACAGACTCGCAACTTCCGGCGATCACTAATATGACCCGAGTTTCGAGCATGTGCGGAGCCTGCCAACCTCCTCTGGTGAATATGTGTACGAATAACCTTCGCGCAGTAGCTGCAGCTTAGCTGAATGCTTCCCAGAGACGTGGAGATTGCGTTGGAATGAGCATGTATACCATGGGGTGAAGTCACAAAGTCTGGATACCGCGCAATGCAAGAACGTGCCATTGCCTTTTCCGGACCCGAACTAGCACTTACTGTGACGTCACATGAGTCATACACTTCGCGGCGTCATTTCACTGTGAACGCTATGAGACTGTGATGTGTTCTATGAGACTGTGAATGCTAACTTCTGGTTTACCTCTTCGTATCAGGTTCGTCATAACCAAATAATTGTGTATACAAAACTTAGTAAAACATTTGTGGGTTTTTTCAGTTAAATGTACTGATTGCCAGATTAATTGGTTACGTAAATTTGAGGCAGAGTATAAGCAGGTGATTGGCTGAAAGATTATACACAGATTATACACAGAGTCTGACAGTTTGGGCAATAATCGTATATGTTTATAAACAGTAAAATACGAATGTAAATGTAACTAGTGTAAACCAATTTGCGCCAAGGAAACAGGCACGATGTGTCTAATGGATGTGTCCTGACTTCGTCTCTGCCTAATTCGTATTACATGGGAACGTTAGAACACATTGAAATATACTTTGAGAACACGACATTTTAGAAGAACCGTGGACGATAATCGGGGGTGGAGTATTCGAGAAACGATCTACCTCACAGCCATCATGTGTATGCAGCTTTAGGATTCGTTCTTAAGACATATATTGTATTTGTGTAACTAATGTGTAATCGTCTGCTGTTATCGTTCACTGTAATTCTTGCGTTAACCCCTTGTTGGTGTGTGTTCTTGTTAAGTGGTCCGAGACGCGGCCGGGGCCCGGGAATGAAACAATATGTAAAACTGATATATAACTATACAGCTAATGATAGAGGATTTACGTGATTTATAATTTTAAACCGTTGACTGTTTTGTATATTACCTTGTTTACATTTTTACACCCGAAGGTGTTTCAAATCTCGACTGTTGGACAATTATGTTACAGCCTAATTCCAGTATGTCCCCGCGAAAGAATGTCAAAGTGTCAAGCCCTGTATCATTCTATGTTTCCTTAACGAATAAACAAAATGTCTTATTAACTGTTTTTTTGGTCACTAGGGGTGAGCTGGTATATCGAAGGATAAGCGTAATCACATGCCGGAAGAATATTCGTCTAAGAAACGAAATATTCACCTTCGTGGATGTTTCGCTTTGTGGACAATTAGAACCAGACACGCATACACGTTCTCATATTTTTATTAAAACGTCGACTTTACAACAACATCCGGGGCGAGACGCCACGCGCCGTGGTACGCAGACGAAGCCGCGACAGACGCCGACTTGGCGCAGATTGCGGGAAATCACCGATCACGATTTGACTTTCGTTCGTTCGTTTCGCTTGGATGTTACGTTTGTTTCGTTTCGTTACGTTTGTCGTTGTGCTCATGGGACAAAAGTAGTGGAAAACCAAATTGTGTTCGGCATAGATCCCTCGGAAAGCCCTGAGGTGGAACACGTTTACATCGCCGCGTCGCCGATGCCGCCAACTCCGCCTAGGCGGTGAGTACCGCGGTCATCGTGCCGTCAGCCCCCTTCCTGGTCGTCTCGTGCTTACTGCCTGATGCCTTCGATGATCACGTCACAGCATGCATCCCAGGCGGGATGGTCGAAGCAGCGGCCGAGGGCAGCGGGGACGACGGCATGGAGGGCACGGATGAACACCTGCGGGAAAACGACACGTCACGTGAGCATGGGCGCCATCTTGGATTGTGTAAACGATTAATGTGTACATTTTCTGTAAAGATATTAAGTCTGTATTCAGCTGAATATTACGACGTAGCTAAATATTACGACGTAGACCCTATGTCTGTTCATACATAAGTTTGCAGTGATGTAATTATCGTGAATTTAACCTACACAAAGATGTAATGCTTTAAAATACGAATCAGTCTATTATTCATAACGGGTAATCCACATGTTGATGAAATAAAAGTTATTACAGTTAATCAGCAATTATGAAATAATAAACTTGCAGCATTATATTACAGTGTTCGGTTCACAAACACACGAAATGCGACTACAGTCATTCTATATGAAAATGTCATTTAGTAAATTTGCAAAACCCCAAACGTTACCATTTGATAAAAAAATATATAATATCACCAGAAGGGTCATGCACTCGTCTTGACGGAATTGGACCAAGTGGTAAAATGTTTAGTCTAGATACGATGCTATAAGCGTAGAAACTGGTTGCAAGTGTAGAAACGAAGCTGCGAGTATACTCACATCATAGTAGTTGGAGGGGATTCCCCTCTCCTTGTGCTGGCCGTTCAAGTGGGACAGCTCAGCGTTGAGGGTCGATTCGTTGTCGAGAAGGGAGATGGCCATGTCGAGACCGCCATTCACACGGGCAATGTGGGCCTTGAAGGCTGGAGAGTGGATGTCATCACCACCGACACGCTTGAACAGAGCACGAGCCTGGGGTGCCAGGGCGAAGACGCTGTCGGGGGAGAGACAGGCACGAGTTAAGTAGTGACGGGGTCGGTTATATTTCCTATTTGTACAATTTCTTTCCGAGGATAAGATTACAAAAACACAGTTTGTGCATACAACCAAATAATTGCATAAAATAAAACAATGCATAAATGAAGCTACCATTGTCAAATGCGCTTTTCTAATTTGAACTTACAAAACCCGTTGACATTTAACGATGTATTGCGTGGAGTGGTACAACTACTTATCCTATATGATTAAGCACATTTTCTAACACGCCCCCCCCCCCATCGATTACTACCCAACAAGTCACATATCGTCTTTGAGGGGGTGTCATCGTGGGCATGGTCACAACCAATAAAAATTAAAGCCCAGCATAATATTATGAAAGGCTACGTAGCGATCTATGTAGTTCATACTAGCATGTGGTGCCAGCACTTCAACTTTCTGTTCCCTTAATAGAAGACCCGATATGTTAACACGGCTGATCTAGAAGTGGCCACACACTGCATCATATAACCCCATTGATGAATTGTACGTAGGAACCGTATCGGAATAGATCTAGGTAAATATCTGATGAGGCCAGTTGGCGAGTACTCACGCCTTCCAGATGGCCTCGCCGAAGTCCTCGCGGGCAATTCCGGAAGAGTAGACGCTGGCCCACTGCTGCTTCACCTTAATTCTCTGCAGCATGCCGCAATCCGTGGCGAACGCACAGGCAACAAAGCCCAGCAGGATTATCAGGGACTTCATGGTAGATGGTCTTGGCTATTCAACCTGCACACAGAACGGACACGGTCAGCAACAGTTAATGGACTAACGTATGTTCATCAATTGGAATAAATATCGGTCAATTTAGACATTAATGGCCTTCGCTGCAGAAGTGTCTCCGTTGAAGACGTTTATATTACTGATCAGTATGGACGAAAACTGTCAAAACATTGTAATTCATTATTCAACAAGATGAGCCAGCAGCTCGTAATATAACCGCATGATATCATTATAACTGTCATAACATTATAATTCAATATTCAACTAGATGAGCCAGCAGCTCTGAACTGAACGAAGTTAATACAATCTATACAATCTATCAAATTCAACGGTGCAACATGCTGAAGAGCTTAAGAGCTTAAGAGCTTAAGAGCTTAAGAGCTTACCTCAGGGCAAACCTTAAGAGCTTACCTCAGGGCAAACCTTAAGAGCTTACCTCAGGGCAAACCTTAAGAGCTTACCTCAGGGCAAACCTTAAGAACTTACCTCAGGGCAAACCTCTGCTGAAGCGTCCAGGAAGGTCCGAGAGCTTGGTTTCTGTCAGGCACGGGTCAGCTTATATACTACCCCAGCGCGCGGCACCGCCTTGTTAATTTGCGCATGCGTGATTACTCCTTATCTTGACGGCTGGGGCACGCCAGCGGTTCTTGGGTCGGCCTTCTCCCGATGTGCTGTGGCCGTGACCATGAGCTTGTGGTAATCAGATACGTTCGGAGATTGCATCCAAAGTCGACACACTGTCTTTAATCCGGTCTCTTGCATTTCCCGCTGTATCTATTTCTTCGTCGAACACATTCAGGTTAATAATCCGTGTTAATAATCTTCTTACATTCATACATGATGTTCTTATTTCCCAACATTGTAGTTCGATTGTAGTTGCAAGGCTCCTGTGGAGCAGGTAAACTTTCATTTGGTTTCGTTTAAGGCATAATATTTGTTGGGTTCCGCTTCTTCGGTTGCAGCGAGGTTGTTGCAAACCCGTCGAGAAACTGGCTTCAAGGTTGGGTGTAGAAAGTATTTTCCGAAATAATTAATAAAGCATTGCCACAGGTCTCTAGCAACGACTCTGTTCCATGCTTTGAAATGTCGGTAGACATTCAGCAAGGTTTTCTATTTGTGCTTTTCCAAGTAAATTTCGTCACTCTCCCGATTGTTAATATGTCACACTGGCAATTACAAAATAATCGCTTGTATCAGCAGAACAATGTGATTGTTTTTACTAGTTACTATATAGTATGTTCTTCTACGCTTCCCGATCTAACATTTGTGTTTCATAACATGTGTCACGCTACGTCCCTAACGATTCCGCGCCTGAATGAAATCTCCAATTCAATATGACTGAACCATTTAAATATAAGATTCTAGTCTTAAATAAAGAATAGTTGTTGAAAGTTGGCGGTTGTTTATACAAAGTAGCTTCATGAACCATATCCGTTAAACTTGAACTGGACATTTATTTACTGTGAATCATGAGTGTCCTATTTCTGTGGAAACGTGGATTGGTTTAATAATAAGTCGAAAGCTGTGCAAAAACAGTTTCCTCAGAGGTGTAACTAGCCATGCGTTGTGTGGAAAATAGTAAAGTTATGGTGCAATTACAAATTGCGAGGGCGGTGTAACGTCGTTTATTTTTTTATAGAATTGGCTATTTTTTATTTTAATTCAACCATGTTATTGCTGTCTATGAATCCAGCGAGATTATTCTTGCCTGGAATAAACCGAGGGGTTTGTAAGACGGTTTGGCTGCTTTACTGACCCCATTCTGCGTAGGGACCAATATATGGAGCACATCTGAGGGGCAATTGTTCAGGCAGTAGCGATGCACATACTCGATTACTTCCCAAAGAAGTTGAGATGGCCTTGGAATGAACAGGTCTGCCAGGGGGTGAAGTGTAAAGCGCTTTGAGCAGTCCTATGGACCGGATACCGCGCTATATAAGAACGTACCTTTACCTTTATTAAATTATTACATATGACTGGTTGTCAACTGTTACTTTTTCAGAACGTCACAGTGTTCTGTAAATGTGATTCGAGCATAATTATTTTATTTATTATATTTATTTTATTTAAATTATTTTATATGAGTTTAATAGTACTATTATTACATTAGCTACTGACATATGCCACGTTTACTTAAACAAATGCATGGAGAGTACGATATAAACCCTAAATATGTGTAATGTCAACTGCAGGAACATGTGGATTCATGTGATTTAAGAAATGTTTTTCTTCATAGATATTTTCCTTTTATTATAATGCAATCAATGATGTCATCAGCGTGCATGTATTGCAGCAGTGTAACACAATGATGTCATCAGCGTGCATATATTGCAGCATGTAACACAATGATGTCATCAGCGTGCATGTATTGCAGCATGTAACACAATGATGTCATCAGCGTGCATGTATTGCAGCATGTAACACAATGATGTCATCAGCGTGCATGTATTGCAGCATGTAACACAATGATGTCATCAGCGTGCATGTATTGCAGCATGTAACACAATGATGTCATCAGCGTGCATGTATTGCAGCAGTGTAACACAATGATGTCATCAGCGTGCATATATTGCAGCATGTAACACAATGATGTCATCAGCGTGCATGTATTGCAGCATGTAACACAATGATGTCATCAGCGTGCATGTATTGCAGCATGTAACACAATGATGTCATCAGCGTGCATGTATTGCAGCATGTAACACAATGATGTCATCAGCGTGCATGTATTGCAGCATGTAACACAATGATGTCATCAGCGTGCATGTATTGCAGCATGTAACACAATGATGTCATCAGCGTGCATGTATTGCAGCATGTAACACAATGATGTCATCAGCGTGCATGTATTGCAGCATGTAACACAATGATGTCATCAGCGTGCATGTATTGCAGCAGTGTAACACAATGATGTCATCAGGAAAACTATATACAAAACAAATGTTGTTGCGTTGCATCTATCATGTTTGCTTTCATTGTGTAACTTCAAATGTTGTTGCGTTGCATCTATCATGTTTGCTTTCATTGTGTAACTTCAAATGTTGTTGCGTTGCATCTATCATGTTTGCTTTCATTGTGTAACTTCAAATGTTGTTGCGTTGCATTTATCATGTTTGCTTTCATTGTGTAACTTCAAATGTTGTTGCGTTGCATCTATCATGTTTGCTTTCATTGTGTAACTTCAAATGTCAGGGGATTTAATGGTAGCCAGTCAAGGGTAACGATCTAAGAGGTGTACGTCACGATTATGCTCTCAAATATGCAAACAGATGGTTCTACAAATCTCCAAACATATGGTATTACAATATTTATCAATACGCATTAGTGAAATATAACCACACCCACCTCTAAAGCCAACACAGTGACTTGGAGATGAACTATATGTTGTCAATTGCCTCATAATCGTTCCAGCTACTTAATCATAACCACATGCAACGAATATCGTTGCGTTGCCTTTATCGTAATTGTTTTATTGTGTAACTTCAAATGCCAAGAGATTTAAGGGATTTAATAGTCAGTCAATGATAACCCTGTTCACCAACTATGGTGCGAAGAGGACAAGTAAGTAAGTAAATAAGTTAATAAAGGGAACGATTTCAACAGGTATATGTCAAGATTATGACCACAAATCTCCAAACATATGTTTGACAAGAATCGCCTCGGTGTCTGTCCACAACCATATATGTTGGAGAGCCCTGTGTCATCCACAACGACGTGGTCTCGCCACCCCAGGCCCCCTGTCCTTTGGACTTGGCTGGACGTCAACACACGACAATGCCGATTGTTCAACTAGCCTCCTGTAACCAATATTTAGATTCCCGGGCAGTTTGTCCGATCGAGTTTCACACCATCTGTCCCTGTGTGACCACTGCCAAGGCCGTGGCGAGAATCAACCACAAGCACTGCATATAGGTGTCAATATTACCGCTTTCGGGCGGGAAATAACGCTTTTTTTTCCCCTTAGTCTCACTTTCCCGCTTTTTGGGTGAAATTTTTTGTAACGTTCAAAAATATTATATATATATATATATATATATATATATATATATATATATATATATATATATATATATATATATATATATATATATATATATATATATATATATATATATATATATATATATATATATATATATATATATATATATATATATATATATATATACATAATATGACTTCTTTAAAGGTGTTGATATAATTTTTTGGAAAGATTGCCCGCGATAATTATTATTAAGAAGTGACAAGAAGTTGAATAAATGGACGCATTGAATTGGATCTGGTTTAATGGGTTTCTGAAACGTCGTTTTTCGTAATGAACTGAAGACTGTTGTCATGGGAACGGCATGGAAAGGAAAATGTAGTTATCGCGAAATACGAATGTCCTCTATGTCGAAAAACGTGATTAGATGTTTTAGTAAGGTCAGAATTGTTCAAATCAATGTATAATTTCGAGGGAAGGGAATGAAAAGTGTCATGTGAAGAAGGTGAAATGATCTATGGACGTTAATTTTATTATTTAATAATACCACACTCGGAAATTCTATGCAACGTCAGTTATATTTGAAGTGCATTGCTCTGAATTGTGAAAGTTAGTATCGTTGATGTAAACGCTATTAGTTCACATGAACCGTTAATAATAGGATATGTTGCGATCACACGATAGGACATAAAATGCATAATGCGATCACACGATTGGACATGAAAAGACATGATGCGACCAAACGATTGGACATGAAAAGACATGATGCGACCAAACGATTGGACATGAAAAGACATGATGCGACCAAACGACAAGGCGTAGAGGATAATAATGTGAAATGATGGTATGTTCGAAGATATGTTTTTTATTGGTATGGGTCTATGTTACTGTGTAATGACATTTCGAAAGTCCCATACTCTCAAATGCAATGCTATCTTTACGGCACGCGATTGAGACATCAATCAAAGTTGGTAAACAAACAAGATGGCGGAGACGCAGTCAGAGCGGCGACGACGCGGAGAGAACAATCGAGAACCCTCGGTGAACTTTGGTTGTTGGCGAGAAGGAAGCCGGTTTCGCTTACAAACAAAGATTGCCACATATCAATGGAAGTGTATGTTACATCGCGGTCTGGAGGCAATCACAACCGTGTTGTAGGCCTACGTGTCATACACCCTGTGCTGACTATATGTCGTACACCCTGTGATAACCACGTTCCACCGGCATCTGTTCCACATATTATCCTATCTAACTATCCTACCTTTGAACATACCAGCATTTCACATTATTATCTTCTATGTCTTATCGTTTGGTCGCATCTTGTATTTTCATGTCCTATCGTGTGATTGCATCATGCATTTTTATGTCCTATCATAAACGTACGCACGCATGTACACAAATCAAGGAATTAATTAAGGCTGCCATACAAAGCTACAAACTCCAGATGGCCAATGAACAAGGAGCCTATTGGCTTATCGGCAGTCCAACACATTATTTTAATCGATGTATATCCCGAGAATTTCCGACTTGATTAAATATTTGCCAATTTTATTCATATCCAAACTGTCAGTATTAACACAATCATTAGAAAATGTGTTCCATTCATTTATCGTCCTCTTCTGTGAGAATTAATACTTTCTCATAACCAACCTACACTTCTGCTTTGTGCACCCCCCCCCCCCGCTGTTCTACTGCCTACTTTGAAGTTTGAAGAAAACATTTCTATTAATATCTTCATAATCATTCATTATTTTACAAAATTGTTTTTCTATGTGGTCTCCTCGTAATACTGTGGTCTTTAGTGTTATCAACACATATTCTTTTAGGCAGCTTTCATAACTAAGTTCTCGCAGTTCCGGAATGAGCTTAGTTGCTCTTCGTTGTATTAGTTCTAGCTTATCTATTAGTGCCCTGCGCGGGCCGGGCTTTGGGTCCAAGCCCGGGCTGGCCTCTACATAATTTCGCGGGCCGGGCCGGGCCTGGGCCTACATACTGCGGCCGGGCCTGGGCTGAAAACAATTTAAATACATCGGGCTTGGGCCGGGCTTGGGCCGGGCCTGGGCCTAGTGTGAGCGGGCCGGGCTGGGCCTGGACATAATAAAAATATTCATACACAACACCGATTATTACTTTATTTTTTAATAAAAACTGACCATAAATTGTAATTCCGGTTAATGAAAGCTTAACATTATTTCTTTAGTATTATATAGTTGTAAATTGAGAACTTGCATGGAATCTAATGGCCCCATAAGTTCACTTGGCTGGAAGTAGCCAGCCCCAAATGTTTACTTTAGAAAAATTTGCAGAGGCAATCAAGCCATGATTAACCATCAACTTATCACCCTTTGACCCTACTAGTGGACATTCTATTGTCTAGGTCTTCCCTCCAAACCTTGCCCACCTGAATGACCTGCCCACTGCCAAGTGCCCACTAGGCCACTAGCCCACTACCCAGTACCCAACCCAGTTGGTAATTGGTATTTTTCCCAGTCCTAATTCATTCACACTTGTACTAATTCACACATGTCTGAACCTGTCTGTCTCAGGCTAGTGACTGCAGGCCTGCTGGAAATGCCACTGGGTGTCTGTGCCAATGTATGACATTTAATTGAAATATCATATTAAATTATGTTAACTTAGTTGAGCTAATTCAATTGACAATATAAATTGGGGTTATGGCTTGCATATGGGTTAAGTCAGGCCTGGACTCTAACTGCTAATTGATGGCCGGGTTTGGGATCAAATTCTAGGCCCGCGCAGGGCACTGTTATATATGCCCTTTTTACGATTTGGCCTCCGTGCTTGTATGCGATGTTCCAAATGAGGCCTATAACTATAGAAGGACGGTACCTCTCAGAATTGTTGGCAGTCGTGTTATATATTAAATCTGCGGTGGATTTTATTCACCAAATGTTTATCATGGAGCAACCCACAATGACAATAACTATAAAACAGGTGTATTGTTATTTTCAGGACATCCCCTTTCGGCATAGAGGAAAATTAAACATCGACAAGTAATTAACTCAAAATACAATGGGGGAACCAGTTTATTCTAATGAATTGAAATGTATATCTTCATATTTATGATGTTGTAGTTTCATCAACTCTTATTTTGTTTTCTGCATGTCCAACTTGTGCAAAGCACTGATATCAAAAAAATGCATTTTCCATTACAAGTACAATGATATTACAATGAGTCAGTCTTTACTCGTGAAATTTAGCATTGTGTAACATAGAATATTAAATCACGGTTGACACTAAAAGGCATAATTTCGGCTAATATGCCGTTGCACAGCTAAATATTTTATTTAAAAAATAAGTACCTTAAAATTAAATGGATATGCATGTCGACGTTTCTCTCTCAGAAATAGTTTATTGTTGCAATGCAATAAATAACGCTTTATAGCTAGGGCGGTTAACTACAACGCAATAAACAGCATTAATAAACAAAATCGTGTATATTCTAATTAAAAGAACATACTGTTTTAATAAACAAGACTGTTAAAAGATATGCGTGTACAATTTTTCTAGGAATGGTAATAGAAAATGCGTAGGAATGCAGATTAGAACTGAGATAGTAATTAGTTTTCATCGACCAACCTCTTGTACCCGCACTGGGGTTTTAGCATAAGTTAGAACATCATTAAACATTGCGTCCCTCTTCACAGCAGACGTGACGTGGAAACTAACAAGAAATAAAACCGTCGAAACAACCGACTCTACAATGAGTGCAATGAACGTTACGCATTTGTTCATTCATATAATGCAACATTTCTACAGGTAGAATAAAGCCTACACCGTAGTACACGTTACGACTTCACATTTCTACAGGTAGAATAAAGCTTACACCTTAGTACACGTTACGACTTCACATTTCTACGGGTAGAATAAAGCCTACACCTTAGTACACGTTACGACTTCACATTTCTACGGGTAGAATAAAGCTTACACCTTAGTACACGTTACGACTTCACATTTCTACAGGTAGAATAAAGCCTACACCTTAGTATACGTTACGACTTCACATTTCTACAGGTAGAATAAAGCTTACACCTTAGTACACGTTACGACTTCACATTTCTACAGGTAGAATAAAGCCTACACCTTAGTACACGTTACGACTTCACATTTCTACGGGTAGAGTAAAGCTTACACCTTAGTACACGTTACGACTTCACATTTCTACAGGTAGAATAAAGCCTACACCTTAGTATACGTTACGACTTCACATTTCTACAGGTAGAATAAAGCTTACACCTTAGTACACGTTACGACTTCACATTTCTACAGGTAGAATAAAGCCTACACCTTAGTACACGTTACGACTTCACATTTCTACAGGTAGAATAAAGCCTACACCTTAGTACACGTTACGACTTCACATTTCTACGGGTAGAATAAAGCTTACACCTTAGTACACGTTACGACTTCACATTTCTACAGGTAGAATAAAGCTTACACCTTAGTACACGTTACGACTTCACATTTCTACAGGTAGAATAAAGCCTACACCTTAGTACACGTTACGACTTCACATTTCTACGGGTAGAATAAAGCCTACACCTTAGTACACGTTACGACTTCACATTTCTACGGGTAGAATAAAGCCTACACCTTAGTACACGTTACGACTTCAATTCCACGAGTGCCTGTGGAATACCCTTTTCCTTGTCTTCATGTAGAACATAGATGCTGTGGTGAAAGTTCAACGCAGAACAACTGTGTCCATTTCAACTGATGCATAACGTCATGCCTTATGAACTATAAAATACAATTGTTTTAATTTGATTAATTTCAAAGGTAGCACTGTCATAATTATTACACTACTAGCCGAGTTTCCCGGCGTTGCACGGGAGAAAAAAAGCAGCCAGTGCAACAGCTTATAACTCTAGCCATTCCAATTTTGGGGCAGAGCAATGCCAATGGCAACGATGGATCCACCTTCAAGCCCCAAAACTTATTTGAACATTTGACGTATACCACGTAACTCGGAACAATCGTAGAAAACGCACATAACGTGGCTAGCAATTGTTCGTAACTACGATCTCGTATTTTTCCGTAACCTACGTCAAACGGCCACACAAGTTCCTTCGTAATATCTCCACGCTCCGGTGGAACGTCAATGTTATTCAACGTTCGAACCATCCCAGTGGCCCCCGATCACGCCAACAAAATGTCACCCACATACATGAGAAACTGACAGATATATGATGGAACAGACAGACAGACAGACAAACAAACAAACACCGCTACAAACTACTTTGTAGAATAGCTGAGTTGCCCGGCGTTGTACGTGAGAAAAGTCAGCCACTGCAAGAACTTAATTACGACTACTTGCAGTACCCAGTCAGGTTTTCGTAGGGCAATGCCAATGGCAATGATTGGTACAACTTCAGACCCTAAAACATGCCAAAGTTTGACGTTGTTCGCGTAACTCTGAACAATCGTAGAAAACACGCATAGCGATGCTAACAATTGTACGTAACTACGAACTCCTATTGTCCCGAGTTACGTAATCTACGTCAACCGTCCATATACGTTCCTTCATAAAATGTCCACCCCTCCCCGGGGAATTTGTAAATTGTTTTAATGTACGAATTACCCAAATGGACCCCCGACCACGCCTAAAAAAATATTAGCCGTATACATGCGAAACTAACGCACGAGGGAACAAACAGACAGACAGACAGACAAACACAGCCACAAACTACTGTATAGTATAGAAGAATATATTATATTACAATTGGTTTCTTTCAACATACTTATTTCTTAGCAATCATCGACCAAATTAAATAAGAAATGTTGTTGCTTTTTAATCCAAGACATGGACATTACACCGTACGCAGTAATGATTACCTGGTGCAAAAAAAAACTAATAACAACACCGTGTGAAAAACACAATAACCAGTCCAAGACTGTACAGACGTACTACGTCTTACAGGCTTATAGCAGTATATGTCCAGGACATGTAAGGATGTATATACATTTAGGACGGGTATTTTCGAACGAAAGGTAAGATGTTCGTAAGTATTTATTTCGTCGTAAATAGTGAACTATTTGCAGGAGATGAACACATATACTTCGAAGTTGTGTGTGGATACTGGTGCGGTTCATCGAGGATACAAGTGAAGACTGAAATGAAAAGTGCTTGTTGGAAACAGCACATCGTAAAATAACTGGATACGTCATAAGAGTAAATCTTGTTGCAATGGTTATTTTGACATATCCAAACTTGTTTTTATCTTTGTAGAGATCATCTGACCTTGCAAAGACTATCTTGCAAGGTACCGTAAGAGGGGGGAGACGAAGAGGTAGACAGAAGAAGAGGTGGGAAGACAACATCAAAGAGTGGACAGGAATGGAGTTCGCTGACTCCCAGAGGGCTGTCGAGAACAGGGAAACGTGGAGAGAGCTGGTTAGAAAGTCATCAATGGTGCCCCAACGATCCTTACGGGTTATGGGAAAGTGAAGTGAAGAAGAGAAATTGTCATCGTCTTATCAAGGCGACGTCATCAGTAATAATTTTTTATATGTCAAAATAACCGTTTCAACATGAAACCGAACAAATCTGGGAAATGTTCACTATTATAAGAGTAAATGTTTTCATCAGCATTGTTATTGTGATCATTGTCTTTACCATACATAATATATATTTATAGTTTCCATTTCCCGTCCTCGGAACATTTGTAATTAATTCCTGAAAAACTGGTGGAAATTGGAGGTACAATAGCCACTTCCCGTGGCCACAATTGTCCAAACTGTGTTGAAAGGTGATCGAAAAATCCTATTTTTAACCATTTGTACCGATTGATCACGATGTCTTTATACCATAGCCTATGGTGGTGAAATTCACAAGGCTTTACTGTTTTATATCTGAAAAATATTCAAAAGTGGTTTCCCCGGAGCAGAGAATAAATCCGGTTCGCCATTCACATATAATGCGAGTTCCATATAATATTTTCTGAACATCTATGTACCGATGCAGTGACTGAAAGTTAAGTGGTGTTAAGTCGGTGTTGTTACTAGTGGCTTTGTGTTAAACAGCAGCGACATCTACTGTGTAGTATTACACTTGTCTGGATTTGCAGCGACGCCTGGTGTTCAAATAATAAATTTATATGGTCGTCAGTAGCAATCCAATTTAAATTGTTCCTGTAACATAAAAATATAATGTACTCGCTTTAATATTCCTTTCCTCGCCCATGAAATATGTGTATAATAATGTGTGGTAAAATTACTGCATTCATAGCATTGACTACTTTAATATACTTTTTCAATTAGAAAATTATGTGTTGCATACAATAATGTGTTTAGTTTAGATTATTGTGCAATGAACCGAGGAATTGTAGCGCTAGTTATGCTTGTGTCACGGGGATTACCCACCTACAAAATGTTGATCAGGAAAAATGTGTATAGTTTTATGATGTTCATAGCTAAGTCAGGTAATGCAATATTACAAACTATTATGAATAGTGATGCATTATACATATCACCACTGTGTCATCACTAGAGAAATATGCTATATATTAAATAGTTTTAGTCGTTATAGTCCATTCTTTTATATGGATGTAATATTCTGGAATAAAGTTATTGAATTGAATTGAATACTGAAAATTTAATCAAGTAAATAATGCAACCATTCCTTATTTTTACTGATTAGGATCCATTTTGTGACGCAAACCCTGTTTGTTACGCCTTTTTTCAGACACCGCCCATCTGACAGAGATACTTAGCACATTGTCTTTGCCTTGGATGCAATTTTGTTAAATCTTGTCTCTACTCTGAATAGTTATAATTCAAAACCACATTTAGGTTTCATGGTATCACAAACTTTATTCACCTGCACAACATAAATAATATTAATAATATATGCAATTTCACTGTCATATACACATATCTGTCACAAGTCTTTAAAAAAATATACAAATTCATGTGCTCCTATAAACGTTGCCAAAAGCTGTGTTTAGCACCGTTTTTGTCTAATATGTCGCAGACAAAATGTGTGAAATATTCAATAAACATAATATTAGCAGAACTGGTAAACATTTCTGTCAATGGTCTCCAACCTGCAACTGTACACAGGTTATGCGCTCAAGATAAATATATTTGATCTGCTTCACACAAAGAAACTGTATTCAACAGTTTTCCTGTGTCATCTGATATTCCCATAGACATTACAAGAACTGCTTATTTCTTGATTATGACAGTGACCAAATATATGTATGTATTATTTGCCATTATTAAAGTAATTTTGTTTCAACTACTTTGGGGATTCAATGAAAGAACAGATATTGTGTCAAAGAAATATTAGTAACACAGTATACGACTCAAGTTTCAGATAACCTTTGTGTTTGTGATAAAAAACTTCAATAAGCTACCACAAAAGTCCAGCTGTTATATACATATATGTTATATACATTAATAATGGGTTTTATCCTGTAGACAAGTTCAAACTTGCAATCCAAAGGTTGATATTATATAGAAGACCACCCATTTTTAAAGCAATTGAAGACTGTTTCATGTGTGTACAATTTGTCGATATTTATGTTATACTTTTATATGGACATATAAGTAATGCCAAAATCCCTAAAAGAAAATGGCATTATGATTTTGTTATGATAAAGGAGATGTAGGAGAAAATATGTTACTATTCCTTCAAGCAGTGACATATCTGCAGATTTTGGGCTCATACTTATGACACTTTTCTTTTTTCAATGGTAGGGAAAATGGTAAATGGACTTGTAAATGGAGAAAACAAACATTATGCTCCCTGCCACATGATGCTCCCTGCCACATGATGCTCCCTGCCACATGTGTCTGACCACATATTATGGCTCTGTAAGGCTTCACAGCAGACAGTGTACATGCACAAGGCTATAACAAATACCCTGTTTCAATGTGCCACCATGTCTATGTGTCCTCCCTCTACCAGTTCTGCAATAATAAATAACAAGACACAACTATCGCAGCATTGTTGTGCATGGCGGTGTCCATTCACGAGACGAAGTGTAAGCTCTTGAATGATATGATCATCAAATCGCTAGTGATTGTTGAGTCATTATAGTTGTTGTCACTTGAGCTGACGACGCATGTTGAAATAGATGCCTTTCGGAGAATGTTACAGATGCGTCATAACACATTCGACAATAGGTTCGATCTGGCATGGAGTAGATTTTTTCATTCTCGCTGAAACTTGAAATGGTTATCAAATATTGCTTTCGACCACGTCGTCATCACAAACGTGAATTTTTGGCGCTGCCGGTGTTTTCTGAGTCTCCCACGGCTGATAGATGTTTCGACTGTCGAGTGTCTTGCTGCCAACAAGTGGCGCCACCACTACCGCGGCTGCTGCACATTGTCTCTGTTTCAACAGTGAAGCTGCCTGCTGATTGTTCACCTTATTCTCCTGCCGTTGACTTTCAGTCGCCAGCATCGCATACTGCTCCTGCAACAAGGCAACACACACATCACAACTACCAGGTACAGTAGGTGGTGCGCTATAGTCATCTTTAACAAGATTTAGTAAGATTGCCATCCAAGGCAAAAACATCCAGATGGCAAGTGGACAAGGAAGCCATTGGCTTAACAAGAGTCCAACAACTTTTCATCTATGTGTAACCCACCCTTCTGAGCTATTTGTCAATTTTGTATTTAAACATATTCTCGCTGCTAGCATTTACACAATCTGTAGATAATTTGTTCCCTTCATTAATTGTTCTCCATGAGAACCAGTACTTCCTGATATCCAATTTGCATCGATCCTTTACTAATGTTACCTCATGTCCTCTAGTTCTACTAACATTCTTAAGTTAAAAAATATTTCCATCAATATTTTTTTACCCATTCAATATCTTCAAAACTTCAATTTGATCTCATCTTAACCTCCGTGTCTCTAGGTTTGTTAAACCACAATCTTTTAGGTGTTCTTGGTAAGTATTTTATATAACAGTCTCGCAGTTCTGGAATAATTTTAGTTGCTCTCCTCTTTATTCGTTCTAGCATATCTATTATCCTTCTTACAATATTGTTTCTAATCTTGATTAAAGGTGCAACTTCTGATCGTTTTCACCATACAATTGTTACATATTTTAAATTATATATATCTAACATCCTGACTACCCCCAAAAATCCTAAATTGGCATTAACAACCAATGGACTGACATTGACAAATTATTTTAAAAAAAATTAATTATTGTCTAATTCAACTATAGGTGGCGTCACCTACTGGACTGTTTAATACTACGTTTGGTCATTCTAAAGACAACAACTGAAGATGTTGTGAATAAAATGATGACTTTGGAATAATATGATGACTCTGGAAAAACAGCTGACAAATCTGGGGCAACAATTGGCGCCTACTTCATTCTTTTTAATGCCCCTGTGCAGTGGACGCACGTCTGCATTGCTGGGGTCCGTGCGCACGCGTGTGTACGTGGGATTGGAGAAGGTCAAGGTTGGCGCCGTGGCTGCGGTCCTCTCCCTGTTCCGATGGCGCCTGCCGAGAAAGACAACAGTTCAATGTCTGATGCATCGAAGGATGGAAAACTTCTCGCATACCACATTGTGTCATTGTATCTGTTGCTAAATATTTGTATTGTTAGTTTTACTTGATCACAGATTAAAAAATATCTCACTAAAGATGAACAATAGACACTACTATATCAGACAACAATGTACAAATGTTTTATTTTATTAAAAAAAAACTTATTGAAATACGGCACAAACATATTTCTTCTATTTAGAAAGACTGCAATTTCAAATAGGAAATTATCCAGAATATGATGTGAGCAATTAAGTAGATAACCAATTTTTTGGGAAGGAGTTTGCATGTGTAAACAGGCTGTCTTCAAAAAAAAACATTAAGTAAAGCCCTGATTCACAAAGATTGAATCAAGAGGACAGAAACTGGTTCGAGGGAAGATGAAAATGACCTCCACAGGAAGAAGATCAGAATGAAGACAAGGGTCATGACGAGAAGCAGTATCCCAGTGGTGATGAGCATCAGTCTCCGGCCAGATAACCCTATCCCAGAGGGCGCCCCACATCGCCCTCTCTGCGCTGCATCTTCCGAGCAACTACAACCAAGGGATTGTGTCAAAATGTACAAATATTACTCTTATAACCAGATGGATTACACTGGTCCTTCAGTATTGACAAAGTAAACAGGCATGGATTTAGGGGGCACCCAGTATGGACCCCCTAAAATTACCAAATTAACAGATTTTTTTGTTGGAAAATAGCGTGTTCATTCTTATAATGAACAAATATGCTCCATTTTGAGTACACATTCAATTTATTTGCTCTGATGCAAATAAGTTAATAGAATCCTTGTAGCCAAATCCATTTAACAAATCGTTCGTTGAACGTCTAACAAATTTCTAATATTTATTACGGACAATAATCTTGAATGACGGTTAGAATATCAAGATATTACTGCACTCTGCTAGTAGCATTCACTTGACTTCATCTAAACGTGTATTTTGCAAAGATTTATGAATAAAAAATTACAACATGCCTTAACTCCGTGGAACATTACAGAAGGTTCTTAGCTACCTATTAGTTAGTTACCAGAAATAATCCTACAAATACTTACTAAACATCGTCACGGTAGTCCTCATCCTCACGATCAAACACTTCACCACCTGCAAACAGGAATCATTGAAATAATAATTTAGCAGAATCATTGAATTAATATAGAAAGGATTCACAGTTTATAGTTAAATCATGAGCAGATGATAATGATGATGATGATGATGATAATGCTGCTCATGTTTACTAATTTATGAGAATCTAGACATCCTTCAATCACGATGAATATGTGACAACTCATAGCAAAGCAGAAAGTTAATTCGACATAGGAAATGTTTATAAAGTGGAACTGTTTTATATGATCGGGACAGTGTATTGAGATGTGGTTTTACCTGGAATACAAGGCTTGGGGCCAGGGTGGGTAGGACAAGCGCACACGTAACTATGTGCACGTGCAAGACAAAGATGAGAACATCCTCCATTGCCAAGAGCACAGCCATTGCTGCCTGGAACAGTCAGTAACAAGTCTGGCTCAGTTGAGACAACAACAACAAACTGGTGAGCTAAGTTCACCGGGTTAAAGGTAGAGTCTGATGATTTTCATTGTAAAATCATATTATACAGAATAAACTATATAATCTAACATCTTTTATTACGGTATATTATGAATTCTAACACAATCCAAAAGTGTTTATTGAACCAAAATTTTTAAACATAATTTGACCGATATCTTTTTATGAATATCGACTTGCCATTCAACATGCCATGTAAACAAGATATTTGGGGCTTTACATTCAAATTAAAAGATAATGGGCAATTTATATCAAGTACAAAATTACCAGTCTTGCCATTTCAGAAACTTAACACAGATCTGTGGATCATTGGTATTAACTTAAGAGCAGCCCTAAATCATATTACTTCTGCAGTGTGTGCTATCAATCTGCCCCAAGTTGTTACATGTCATTTTTGTGATAACTATCACAATCAGCTTCATCACTGTCGAGTTCTCACCTGTCTGCCTAGATGGCGCCACCATGTGTATGTCCATGAGTCCGTCCATGTTGCCGCGGACTAGCACCTTGCCTTTACCAGTCATCTTGCTGTAGCGTTCGATGGCTCGACTATGCCAGTCCGTCACGTAGATGTACTTGTCATACTGTCGGGGCAGAATAGAAATAACAGTGACTAATTTGTTTAAATAAAATAACACATTTTCTTGGGTCTCAAACGATTTACACCAAATAACCCATTGTTGGACTAATGCAGGAGTTTTGGTGGTTTATGTGAATGCACTGGGTGTATGAAATAATTAATTGTTTAGTTTATAATTTAGTGCTGGTCAAAATTTTATTTGGTATTGCATAGACAATAATATGGGAGTAATTTTGGACATAAATGCTACTCCAACGACATGTCTCTAAGTTTCTTTGCCTTAACTGAAAAATAACCAAACAGCTATATAATTCTGCTTAGCAAAAATGGACACTACCAAAACTAAAAAAGACAATAAGTCTTCTACTGTAGAAGACAGACAAATACAACTACCAACAAAACGCACACATGTCTGTTAGTAAATAATAAATGCCAATTATATCTTATTGGGTGAAAAGTGTCACATATTGACAAATGATCAAAACTCCTTTATAAAAATTACATTACAAGTTTTGTAAAGCTCATTTCCATGCTTAGATCAAAATATAATACAAACTAAAGATACAAGAAAGCAATGATAATGGAAAAAGGCAAGTTGGTATTGTCATCATTAGGGGCTTTCCAATTCAATAAAAAATTATATATGGGTGCATTGGTCAAGGGTCCACTTTGATTATCACAGTAAATTGGAAAGATATATTTTTTAAGAGTTTCCCAGGTTTCTGTTTTTACAAATATCAGAAACTCTGACAACTGTGCCAGTTTTCAAAGGCAGGTGAAGAGTATCTTTCCCGGCAGGTGAAGAGTATCTTTCCCGGCAGGTGTATACCTGAGAGAACAGTTAGATACATCAAACATCTAATTTTATCTATAAATACATTTTTCCAATTTTGTTTTATTTTGGCATGTAGTACTTTGTATACTGTGAACACAGTACAAGCATTTTAGCTAGTGCCTTGTTGTTATTCCCTTTGATGTGTTTACATATATGTATATATATATTTATATATATATATATATATTAATTTTTAAACTATTGTACAGCGCCATAGAGCACCAGGTGATTATGACGCTATATAAATATCATATTTTATTATTATAATTATAATTGGCTTTCCATTCACTGTGTTTGGCAATGCAGGTAGAGTGCCTCCAATGTTTTGGTTTTTGGATAGCGGTGTGGGAGGTGGGGTCAATCTTATCCCAAGTTGGTAGGATTATTGGGATTTGTTTATTTACAAATCCTTTAGTTTCTATAGGGTCCTCACCACAGCGATGCCAAATGGGTGGTGCATCCGAGTGACCAACTGGACTCTGTGTCCACCGTCCAGGTCTGACCTCTCGATCCTGTCCAGTTTGGCATCCACCCAGTACATGCGTCCAGCCTCATAGTCTAATGCCAGTCCATTAGGCCAGCCTGAAACACCAGTGGTCAGTAGATTATGGATGTCTGGTCAACAGTTCTGTACAAACTGACCAATCTTTCAAAACAAAACACTTGGCTTTTTACACATTAATGAGCAGATCTAATATAGTAGTTAAAGGTGCTTAATCAATTTGATTTTTTTGCTAGTCTCATTTCAAATTAATTTTGCGAAAACCCAAACCTATACCTAGAATCAACTGCAACATGCCTGCTTGTTTGTGCAACTTTTGTGCTGTATGTAGTTTTTGTGAAATCATCAGACAAACTATTAAATTAGTTAATGCTTGTTCAAGTATTAACTGAAGTGCAAATCTAAATGCTGAAATATCATGATTTTGTTCCTTGTTGAAATGTTGTAACTTTGTCATGTGATCAGTGAGAGGATGGAAGTCATGTGATCAGTGAGAGGATGGAAGTCATGTGATCAGTGAGAGGATGGAAGTCATGTGATCAGTGAGAGGATGGAAGTCACGCCCATGATCAGCATTGACCCACACAGTGTTTAACATTTTGGATATCCACTAGTTTGATCCTTACCAGATCTAACGACTAAAGTCAATTCTTTCAATGATTTGAAAAACATATACATTTTTTATTAAACTGACAGTTATTGACTGCGGATGTTGTAAACTGTTCACACACTACATATTTGGACACTAGTGAACCGGATTTACAATAGGCTAAATCAGTTGAGGGTGGAGTTTTAACCAAACTGCAACAGCCAAGTGCATCATAAATTTTTTATTAAATCTAAAATGGTATGTATCTTGCAGTAAATATAATGTAATCAAACCCCAAACCCCACTTCAACCCTATTTCAAAATCCTCATAACATATTTGTCACCCAAATTCCCAGACGTCTTCTTCCTGGGAGATATACATTGATAGATCCCATACATTGGCATGTGAGAGGATTCTCGATTCGACTGAGTGTTTTCATGGATACATTTTAAAGAGATTTTACAGAGTGTATTATTCGCATTGTATGTCCCAAATTACACCCAACATCCCAGTTAGGGTGTCAGCTGGGAAGGGTTGTATCGTGGGGTGAATCACTGACCCAGATCGGAGGTGACAATCGCCTTCCTGTCTGTGCCGTCGAGGAAAGCCCTCTCAATGCGCGGGATCTTTCCCCAGTCTGTCCAAAACAGCAGTCTAAAAACGCACAGACAAGTTATTAGAAATGTGTACGTGTGTGTGTGTGCGTGCTTGTTGTTTTGAATGACAGCCTTGGTAAATCATGTCAAATATTCACACAAGTTCACGTCTTTTTTCACGTATGCATGTTGCTGATGCATGCACGCACGCACATGCAATGACAAATGCACATATGTGAATACATAACAATATTTAACAAGACTGTTATCCAAAGCAACAACCACAGAAGGCTGGTTGAAACTGTATATATGGTCCACCCCTTGGTCCAGTCAGTATGTATATATATATATATATATATATATATATATATATATATATATATATATATATATATATATATATATATATATATATATATATATATATATATATATATATATATATATGTGCATGAATATGCATGACTACACATGAATATGTATGACGACAACTATGAATGATGATGACAGGGAATATTAACAGTGGCATATCTAGGATCTAGCAAAGAGGGGGGCCAAGCTTAGTGACTCATTAGTCTACCATGTTACCATGTAATTACACAAGTGACATAACAAATTTTTTTAATTAACCCAAAGGGGGCCATGGCCCAATTACTCCCCTTTGCTTCCTCCCATATATAAATTCCCATCTTCCTTCTATCCCAACCCACAACTCACCCCATTGCAGGGAAGACAGAAATGGCCCGGGGCTCATCGAGTCTTTCAGTGATTAGAATCTTCCGTGACTGGCCGTTCAGTCGGGACACCTCAATCACATCGCGACCTGTCCAAGAAGTGCACCCTCAATAACTAGTATTCAGGGGTCAAGGCAATGCAGTTTTTTCAATATGTAATCGTGTTAAAGTTTTTCAGTGTTATGTGCAAATATGCATTTTGAATACAAAATTAAATTGGTACATTAATATGAACCCTTTATATTTTCATATATTTTCAACTCATACTTTATTTATATAAATGGACTTTTGTCTGAATTAAACATGTATAATTATTAATGGATATTTTGGACATACCACATGATTGCTTTATGAAATGAGAATTTATCCAGAATTAAATTTGTAAAGAATTATTTTTATTTCACATCTTTTTCCAACACCTTCAGCCATTCCATGCAAAAATCAGTCAACAGACTTTCTTTCTCACACCAGTTCGTAGCTTCCAGGATTTTCTACACATGGCAGAGAATTTCCAGGTCTATTAGGTTGAAGAACTTTCAAGACTTGATAGTTTCCACAACAATCCGTGTATCTCACCTGTATCCGTCCAGTAGAGATTCTGGGCCACCCAGTCAACTGAGATTCCATCAGCCGTTGTAAGATTTTTTGACACAATAGTCTCCATGTTGCTTCCATCTAAATTTGCACGTCTACAAACATTACCAGAAAATGTAGCGAATGCCGCCTCGCTAGCAGAGCAATAATCAAGACATTAAGAATGATCTTAAGACATCAATGTAAGACACAAAATTGGTTTCGTGGCTGGGGGGGTTAGCCCCAGATTCGCTTACATACATCGACTAATTTTTTCCAAAATGTTGTTTATTTTTTATCACAGTTTATAAGCATGCTGGCTTCAAGCGCGTGCAGGCAGTTTATAAGCATGCTGGCTTCAAGCGCGTGCAGGCAGTTTATAAGCATGCTGGCTTCAAGCGCGTGCAGGCAGTTTATAAGCATGCTGGCTTCAAGCGCATGCAGGCAGTTTATAAGCATGCTGGCTTCAAGCGCGTGCAGGCAGTTTATAAGCATGCTGGCTTCAAGCGCGTGCAGGCAGTTTATAAGCATGCTGGCTTCAAGCGCGTGCAGGCAGTTTATAAGCATGCTGGCTTCAAGCGCGTGCAGGCAGTTTATAAGCATGCTGGCTTCAAGCGCGTGCAGGCAGTTTATAAGCATGCTGGCTTCAAGCGCGTGCAGGCAGTTTATAAGCATGCTGGCTTCAAGCGCGTGCAGGCAGTTTATAAGCATGCTGGCTTCAAGCGCGTGCAGGCAGTTTATAAGCATGCTGGCTTCAAGCGCGTGCAGGCAGTTTATAAGCATGCTGGCTTCAAGCTCGTGCAGGCAGTTTATAAGCATGCTGGCTTCAAGCGCGTGCAGGCAGTTTATAAGCATGCTGGCTTCAAGCGCGTGCAGGCAGTTTATAAGCATGCTGGCTTCAAGCGCGTGCAGGCAGTTTATAAGCATGCTGGCTTCAAGCGCGTGCAGGCAGTTTATAAGCATGCTGGCTTCAAGCGCGTGCAGGCAGTTTATAAGCATGCTAGCTTCAAGCGCGTGCAGGCAGTTTATAAGCATGCTGGCTTTAAGCGCGTGCAGGCAGTTTTGTGTTGTGACTGCTGAAGGGCCACCTGGTGAATATGACGTTGCTGAAGTTGCACAAATGGCGATGTAATTCAAACTTTCATGTAGAGGGGAGTGGGGTCTGAGATTAAAATACCTCAATTTTGTGTAGTGTCATATCTCAATTTTTGAGATCATTCCTTATGTTCAAGAAGAGAAACAAACCAAATCATGGTCTGACCCCTAAAGCATGTGTGTGTGGTGCCACCTGCCACCTGTCACGTCATAAGGATGTCCTGTCCCAGATTTGGGGAATTTTGTTGAGGTATAAGGCTGTAAACCATTTTTATAACCAACCGCAGATCAATCCATAGTTTTGACTCTTCAACAGTGATATTTTCTTGTGTTCATCACATCACACATGTATAAAATGGAATGAAAAATGTATAGCGGACAAAGCACAAACACTTTTGGTGCCTGGCAGATTTCCTGTGAAATCTAGGAAATTTCGTTTGATGTATATTTCATAGCCTGATAGACGGTGACATTCAATTGGAAAAGGAATGCCATAGGCTATTTAAAAAAAAAATTATATGGATTTATATGGCTTTAACAACCAAACAACCAAAAAATGGCAGGTCTGCTGGTATCACTTTGAAAGTTGTCGTGTCAATGTCAGTCCAGTGACACAAAGTGACATACCTGATGACATCGAGGTAGACGTCGGTGTAGTAGATCTTGTTCCCAGTCACGTGGTAGTCAAGGGCAATGCTGTTGTACAGACTAGGCAGGGGCAGATAGATATCTGTATTGTCCGGAGTATCCATGGAGATGCGACGGATGCTCCCCCGACTCGCAAACAGCAAATACCTGCTCGGGACTGGAGAGTGGAAGACATGGGTGAAGATGGTCGGAAAGGAGAGAGAAAGAAACTGGTATTAGGCAAAATGTTGTATTTTATAAGAGGTACAAAGTGTGAATAATAATAAATCATAAAATCATATTATATAGTATAACTATTATAGTTTAATAGCTATTCTACATGTTGACTGTCCAAATGTGGTTTATCATATAATTTCACCGTTATCTGTTTAATTTGAATGTTTCTATTTGAATATCATGTCTATATTGTGTGCTGAATTGCAAATATGACTTTCATAAGTCGATAACACTCAAAATTAATTATATTTAAAAATTGTGGTTCATAAAAAACAATTGGGTGATGAAGATGTCGGAACAGATGTAGTTTGTATGATATCACAATTTTATAATAAACATTATCATACTTTGTATCTTTAGAGCTTGTTACACCTCTAATCATAAAAATACTGTAATCCAATCATAGTTCACGTTATTTAAGATTTTATCATTTGAATGCAATGCAATCAAGTATTTTTACAGGAATTGTTGAAAGTCACACGCATTATTTTGTAAGAATCATAAGTCGTTCGCTTCCAAAAAGTGCACCTTTTTAGGAATGTCAGACAAGGACGGAATAAGAAATGTAAAGTACAAAACGTTTTATTTAAAGACCCCCGCCTCAATTCAACTGTTTCACTCACCTCATCTCGGAATCATTTTGTGAAACATCAAACTTTATCTAGTATCCACTACATACAAGCTCATTTGTGCAAATGCGTTATCCAAACTAATTGGGATAAAAACTGTAATTTCTTTTATAAATTTTTTTTCACAGGGCCCAGTCGAAATTCGGCATAAAAGGGCAAAAGTTATTCCACCTCTGTACACTATGACATACAGCCATTCACACTATTGCAACTTACCCGATTAAACGAGCAAAATTAATCAATTAATTTAATAATCCTAACTAAGGTAAGAACTCTTCTGTTAAACCAACTTTACACATCATCACAGATCTGAGACGGAAGCTTTAAGAGGAAATCTGTAATTTGATTTGGTTGATCAGTGACTTACATTTGGCGCAAGTCTTGCCATCCTTATGAAGGGTGAGGCCTGTTGGACAGGCACAGGAGAAACCCTGGGGGCTGGCCAAACACAGGTGGCTACATCCCCCATTGTTGGACCCACATCGATTCTCCTCTGAACAAGAAAACAACATAGGTGATGATAGAAAACATGCCGGGTCCTGTTTCCAAAGATCAATCATGATAACAGCTGAATGCCATGAACAGGAATATATTCCGTAAACGGACTGTACAATGTTGTTTATTGGTTAACTGATATGGAGCCACTTCGGGGGTTTTGTATAATTAATATGCCCCAATTCTCAGAATTCTAAATTAACAATACCTCATGTTTTAATCCTTATTGCTGCACTACATTTACCATCAGAAATTGTATAAAACAGACCAATAAATCTTCCAAAGAATACATACATATTTCACCATTAAAGATGACGATGTACTGATCTGCCAATAAATCCTGTAAAGTGATCTCTATATACCCACGGTATGTCATAAAAATGGCATATTTTATTTCATTACCCAGTCGAGATGATAGATCAAAATAGAAACACGTGGAACAAAGAATGCGACCCCCACAACGCCCCGATATAACTAATTGGTTATAAAATTTGTATATATGTATGTATATATATATATATATATATATATATATATATATATATATATAAATAGCAGCCGATCAATCAAGATTACTCTCAGGCGTTTTACATACATGCAATTATAACTTATTAAAATATTATTAATTATATAACAAAATTATATATTAAAATATATATTAATTATTTTAAAAACAATGTCAATAATAAATATTCTAAAACACAGTCCAAATAGTCCTACCATAAATAATATATAGTAAAAAAAATTAAAATTTATGTATATTTGTAATAATAAAATAATAAATGCATATAAAAAATGTTCACATCAGTGTACAGCCTGTATCATAAAAAAGCTACTCTAAAAAAAGATGTGTTTTTAAAAGTGTTTTATACCGTGGCAGTGTCTTCTCTGTCCTCACTTTATTTTTAGCACAGCACATTGAGCAAAGGCACTGATACTTCTACGCAAAAGAGAAATGCCGAGGGCCGACGTACCAACGTTACCCAACTGCACAGCGTGGATCGCCATGAGAGTGGGGAGGTCACCTCGAACGGTTGTCACCCTGTCACCTGTCAGCTTGTCTGCCCGTTGGATGGACTTCGTCCGCCAGTCCGTCCAGTAGATGTAGTCTCCAGCCACGGTCAAGCCATATGGATGGGGCACCGCAGGGACCAGCAAACGTCGGTGGTTGCCGTACAGGTCAGAACACTCGATCACCTGCATGAAGAAATGGCACTGGTTAGGTGGAAGCTACCATCATTCACATAGACGTCGGGAGCTGTTGAATATTTGGGCAGGTAAAGGTTGATGGTTAGGGTCATGCGCCCCCATCGAATCCAAACATTGGGGAAATACTGAGGGTCAAACTATACCTCAGCAACCATAGAGAAATGATTGTGGGAGCCACTACCCTCCCCAGTCCCCTGTTCCAATGCCTATTATTGTGGGAGCCACTACCCTCCCCAGTCCTCTGTTCCAATGCCTATTATTCAATTTTTTTAACTGCAATGCCAGTTTATAATGTTGGTTGGAACAACAAGGCAAATATTAAATCATACGCAGGTGATTTTCTCATGTGGAGCTGATGTGCCGTGTACATCTAATAAAAAATGCAAACACTTGTCCTCTTAAATTAATAATAAAAGCATATAACTGGAACTTGTTGTTTGGAATGGCAATCTTGTTAAACATCTCCTGACCGGTAGGGAAGATTTTTCTCTCCGATGGGAGAGAATTTCAGAGATGAGTATATCTTAGCAACATGCAGAAATACTGTGTGTGTTTGGCAATCCTACAAACAATCCTACAAACAACCAGGAACACTGCTGCATTAATGTTTCCCACTCTTGGTGGTAATATTACTTTATATTAGCCAGGTTATTTGACGTCAGACATTTAATTTTATAAAAATTCATACATACCTCAATACGGGCATCGGCCCAGATGATACGAGCAGTTGAGTGGTCAACACTGAGGCCGTTTGGCCAGCCCAAATTGCTACTGACCACCATCGTCCGGTTGCGGCCATCCATGTTTGCCCGCTCTATCTTGGGCACCTTACCCCAGTCCGTCCAGAACATGTACCTGCACAGTGTGGTTTGAGAAATCAGGAAAAGTGGCAGAGTGAAACTGAAACATAAAGAACTTACCCTGCCCCTTCCACTCACCCTGCCCTTCCCATACACCCCGCCCCTGTCACTCAACCTGCCCTTCCCATTCACCCCATCCCTCCAACTCACCCTGTCCGTTCCACTCACTTTGCCCCTCCCACTCACTCCGCCCCTTCCATAAACCACACTCCTTCCACTCACCCCACCCCTCTCACCCAACCCCTTCCACTAATTTTTTCCTTTCCACTCACCCAGCCCTTTCCACGCACATGCCCCTTCCACTCACTCTGCCCTTCCAGTCACTCTGACTCTTCCACTCACCCCACCCCTCCCACTCACCCTGCCCTTTCGACTCACCCCACCCCACCCCTCCCACTCACCCCATCCCTCCTACTCACCCTGCCCCTCCCACTCACCCTGACCCTTCTACTTACCCCGACCCTTCCACTCACCCTGCCCCTTTCACTCACCCCAACCCTCCTACTTATCCCGTCCCTTCCACTCACACCGCCCCTCCCACTCACCCCGACCCTCCTACTTACCCCGTCCCTTCCACTCACCCCGCCCCTCCCACTAACCAAGACCCTTCTACTCACCCCGCTATTTCCACTCACCCCGCTACTCCTACTCACCCTGCCTCATAGTGCAGTACGATAGCTCGGGGTTTGTCTAAGTTCTTCCAGACAAGAACCTTGCGATGTTGTTTGTCCATTGAGATCACCTCAATGCGACTGTTTTCCGAGTCCGTCCAGTAGACGTTGCGTCCAGCCGAGTCGATGGCCAAGCCATCGGAAACGGCCAGTCCATCTGTGACCACGTCCTCAGTGGTTGAGCCATCCAGCGAGGCCCTCTGGATCTTGCCGAGCAAGGTGTCAGACCAGTACACCATGCCTGCAACAGATAGGTCTTCGTGAATAACATCAACTTATTTATAAAGCTGAACATAAATTCTGTTCAATTGCGGATAAAATGCAGCAATTTTGATATGTAAGCAATATGACCAATTTAATTTATTTTTTGTATCAATAACCCACCCTATATTTCCTTGCAACTATTATGTCTTTTGTAAATGCCTCCATCATATTCCTCTTAGTGCCCCATGTAAAAAAATACTAATAGGTCGTATGCCCCCCTTAATGCTGCTTGAATTTTATTTGATTTGATCCTCAGCAGACAGTAGTGCTTGTCCTGTGTCCCCTGAAATAGTTCCCGCCATGACAAGCGATTGAGACATCACCTTCTTTCCTGTCAACGTCGACTGCTACCGTGTTCTGTAGTTCTCTAACAGGTAGAACCACATCTGCATAGTAGTCGACATCAAGGGAAATCACACGGATGTCGACCTTCTTTGCAAACACCAGGAAGTTTTTCATGCCTGAAAGACAGGCGCCTCATTTACCGGCAAGTGTGGTTTAGGATGTATGGCACAGGATATTTCCTTGCCATTTCATCTCAGTTGTACATTGGTATTGCCTACGCAATTGCATTTAACACTATTTATTGCATATATGTGTGAAATGTTGATGAAATTCTAAGTAAACGATTACAAATTAATATAACACCAATACAAGTTCTTCATACAATACAAGTTCTTCATACAATACAAGTTCTTCATACAATACAAGTTCTTCATACAATACAAGTTCTTCATACAATACAAGTTCTTCATACATTACAAGTTCTTCATACAATACAAGTTCTTCATACAATACAAGTTCTTCATACAAGTTCTTCATACAAAACAAGTTCTTCATACAAATTATTTATTCAATATTTATTTTATAACCATGTACTTATTGTCCCAAACTAATTACAAAGTAGGTTTCGTTGATGTTTCAGTAGTTTTATTTGGTGAAGTTTGCCAAAAAATTTCTGATAGCATAACCTCTAGTACCCTTTATTTTTTCTAAGCCAACATTTCACAAAACCCACCTTTCTCGCATGTCTTCCCATCTGGCTTTAGCAGAATCCCCGTGGGACACGCACATTTGTGACCCTCAGGGGGCGGGGCAATTAGACAGAGGTGACTACAACCCCCATTGTCAACATTGCAGGCGGTGCTCACTGGGTGGACAGAGAGGTAACAATGACACCAGGGTGACACCATATCATGTCTGACAGAACACACTTCAATGTGTCATCTGACACCAGGGTGACACCATATCATGTCTGATAGAACACACTTCAGTGTGTCATCTGACACCAAGGTGACACCATACCATGTCTGACAGAACACACTTCAATGTGTCATCTGACACCAAGGTGACACCATATCATGTCTGACAGAACACACTTCAATGTGTCATCTGACACGTACAAATCAAAGTTTACTTTACAGTTTCATACAATACAGATCAATGCAATACAAAGAACTCTACTAAAACATTGTATAAGAAGACTTTATTACAATTATTCACAAGGTGCACAATGATTTATGTGACAGCACTTTACTTGTACACTATATAATAAACAGTGACGATGGGTGATATGATGGGTGATATGATGGGTGATATGATGGGTGATATGATGGGTGATATGATGGGTGATATGGCATAGCTTTGGGGCCAGCAGCTTTGCAGCTTGTGAACCATTTTTTTATTTACTTAGACAATTTTGGATCACACAGACACGCAAAGGCCCCATTTTAAGCAAACTGACTGAACCTAATTGTCACAAAATGATACTATCAGTATAATAACTTTTAGTATGAAATAAAAATGCATTCAAGCCAGCAGATCAAACTGACGTCACTGAACATTTGAAGTACATTGGACTCTGTTTAATAGAATCACTTCAGGCCAGAGCAGTTTGATTCTATTAAGCAGCTGATTCATTTTAAGCGGCACATTTTAATACAGCAGGACTAGGGAAAGATTCTGTCCCAGCCAATACATTTGATTCTAGCAAGCAGCTGACTCTGGTATCTGCGATTAAGTTATGCAGAGTCCATTGTATCACAGAAATATCTCTCATGCCATAACTATGACAGGTATGTTAACATTCCTAAGACAGATGTGTTAACATATATATTACAGATGCATTAACACACAGGTGTGTTAAGCACTGGTTCTACAGCTGTAGATGTTGTGGTGTTGTGGACACAGTCCTGTGAGGTAGAATTGAGGTGTTGTGGATGTGGTCATGTGGAGTGACTGAGGTGTTCTGGATGTGGTCATGTGAGGTGTGACTGAGGTATTGTGGATGTGGTCATGTGAGGTGTGACTGAGGTGATGTGGATGTGGTCCTGTGGTATGACTGAGGTGTTCTGGATGCGGTCCACTCACCCTTATGGCGCTGTCTGTGGAACATGTGGATGTCCATCAAGTTGTTGAGGTTGCCCAGTAGAGTGCGCCGCTGACTGCCATCCACCTTGTTGGCCATCTGGATGGTCTTGGTCTGCCAGTCTGTCCAGTAGATCGTGTCCTCGTGAAGCGTCAGGCCGAATGGGTGCGGCAGGTCCGATGATATCAGCACCTAGGAACAGTGACACAAGACATGTTTGACACTAGTGACATTACATTACACAATAGTGACATTAACTGATTAACATAGCATATAAATGATTCAAATAAAAACAGACATGGCTCAAGGCCAGCTTACATGATCGGCTTGTGCCCCAGTTGGTTGGGTGACACTGTGTCACATGACAATGTGCAGCTAAAGTATGTGTGCATTTAGACAAGCAACATGTCTAAACACTACGACCTAGATTTTGACTTGCACCATTCCCGATTTGAGCTTTGAGCATGTGCTGGTGACTGATTGGCCACTGCTTGAAAATTGCCATGGTCTGTTGGCCAAATTGGAACCAGCCCTAATTCCACCAAAACATTCATAGACACAAATTGGCCTGGGCAGTGGGTCTCGCAAGGGTGTTTACAACAACAGCAACAACAACAGCAACAACAACAGCAACAACAACAACAACAGCAGCAACAACAGCAACAACAACAACAGCAACAACAACACAACGCAGTAATTTTTACAAACAGGTAGATAGACATAGGCACCAACCTTTCTGTTGCGACCGTCCAGATCAGAGAATTCAATCATGTGCGTGCCGCCATCGACCCAGTACAGTCGCTGGAGCTCATGGTCCACCACAAGACCGTTGGGCCAAGTGACGTTATGTTGGTGCAGGACCTCGCGATGGGACCCATCCAGGCCGGCGCGTTCAATGCGCGGATGTTGACCCCAATCTGTCCAGTACATGTATCTGGGGAGGAAACAGGGAAATCCAACATTCAATCAGAGTTACTGTATTCGACCTAATAAGCGTGCAGTATGCTTGGAAAAAATGGGCCATGGAAACGTGTCAAGGAATTTCTTCTTATAAACGTACACCAACATTTTTGCTCTGCACATTAAGGTATCTGTTTAACACTAGTGGTGTCATTTGGTGACTAGTGTAGAATAACTGTGGTGCCAACTACTTAACACCAGATGGCGACACTTTTCATTTGTTTCACACTAAACAAATTACAATTATGGATCCTACTGATTAGAAAAGGGGGTGTACGCTAATTAGGGCATGTACGCTTAATAGGTCAAATTCTTAATTATTATTTCAAGGTGTCATTGTAGTAATAATTACTGGTTTTGTGTGCGTGCGTGCGTGCGTGCGTGCGTGCGTGCGTACGAGCGGATTCGGAGATGATCATCTATAATCGTGCCTGTGGAAGACGGACATGATCACTTACCCACTCACGGGATTGACAATGATGTCTCGTGGTCGTTCCATGTCCGTCCATATGAGCAGTGTCTGGTCAGTGCCATCAAGGTTGGCCACTTCTATTTGGTCAGTGCCTGCGTCCGTCCAGTATATCTTCCGACTGACCCAGTCAAGGGCAACTCCGGCTGGACTGTCCAGATTGGATATTATGACCTAAAATGACCACCAGCAAGTAGGTAAAGTCTTCATCTTGAACATTTCTTTGGTCATGGTGAAATACCATAGATTACCTAATATACGGACCCCATGCTCGAACATTGAAATATAGTGCATGTTGACTGAGTTAAACAGAAGGATTGTTGTGTAAACGTTATGTTGAACTCATGATCATATGTTAATTCTAATTACATTTGTGTTGCCTTACGGTACTTTCTTATTTACATTTCACCTATAAGGATCCATCACACAGAATTACTAAATTATGTGTGCGTCTAGACAAGTGACATGTCAGGACACTTTGACTTAGATCTTGACTCGCGTCACTCTTGAATTGAGCTTTGATGAAAGGTTACGATGGATGCACCTGCTGCAAGTCACTGATTGGCCACATGTACTAAATCAGATTTAATTGTTTTGCATTAGCAATGTATGTAATTATACACTGCATATGTAATATGGAAATGAATGTACCAATTTTTGCAGCTCAATACCATGTGATACCATGTCGGCCAACAAACTGGATAAAAATCGCATGTAAATTGGCCATTACTCTGATAAATAATTATGGCAAACTGCCCCTACACCCCCTACACCCCTACACCACCCGCACCCCATGCACCCCTACACCACCTACACCCCCTACACCACCTGCACCCCATGCACCCCATACATCCCCTACACCCTCTACACCCCCTACCCCTATTTCCCTACCTCCTGCCCTGTGCCGTCCCAGCGAGCCCGACTGATGGTATTTGTGCTGACGTCCCCCCAGTAGATGTAGTCTGTCGTATCGTCCCAGTCGAGGTCTACTGCACTCTGTAGGCCGGTCAGCGGAATGACAACGTCCACTTTCTCTGGTGTGTCAAACGACACCCTTCTGATGTCCGTCCTTCGCGAGAACAGAATGAAACTGCTCAAATCTGCAAAGATGGGAAGGCACATTGTTCAAATTTGCAACAACAGATTGGGGCACTAGCACAATGGTAGAGTGCACCCTTATGATTCTTAGTCAATCTTAGCTATACTGTCAATTTGGGGAATAGTTGCAAACTACAGTAGAATGACGTCAGAGGTATTGACGTATCTAGGGTCTTGCAATGGGGGAGGTCAAGGGGGGTCCAACCCTAGTCACCTATTAGCTTACCATGTGCAACAGGTTATTTAGGAAAAATATCTTAACCAACGGCCCCCTAAATACTCCACTGGTTAGAAGCCTGGAGTTCTCTTGTTTCCATTCACAGCCTGGGTAATTATGTTCACTCATCACACCACTTCACTCAGCTGAGTAGATGAGTATGTGGTGGTTGTCGCTGCAGGGCTAACCGGGTCAACCCGTGACTTGCAAGCATTATATCCACGAGGATCGCAAACTCTCATACGTTTCCATGTAGATAACAGGGATTATGCACAGACTCTGACCAGTATGACCTAGAGTGATTGCACCTGGGTTCCATATTACTCCAAACAATGTCAATTGCTCTCCTGCAGCAACTGCCCAAACGAGTCCAGAACTGGCCACACGGGAGTAGATTGATTATGTTGTTGAAACAGGGTTGAAAATAAATACTCCTCGTTAGATTGTATATATGCAGAAAAAAGCATGAGGACCGTACAAACAACAGGAATTTATTCTAATTAGGAAATTGTCCAAGGCCACGTATTAAACCATACTTACTCTCGGCACAGGCGCGCCCATTGGGCAGTAGGAGAAAACCTGTTGGGCAGGCACAGGAGTAGCCCTCGTTGAGACTGGGCAGACACAGATGGGAGCAGCCTCCGTTGTTCTCCCCACACTGATTCAGAGCTACAACATGCCCAGACCCATGAGACAAGGGGCATCTAATTCAGAGCTACAACATGCCCAGACACATGAGACAAGGGGCATCTAATTCAGAGCTGCAACATGCCCAGACACATGAGACAAGGGGCATCTAATTCATCCAAATGAATGTTGATGATACACCATCTAGCTTTCAGCCAACTGTCAGTTGTCAATGTTATTGTGAATGACCAACTGTAAATTGCTGAACAACATCATCCCAGTAACGCTGAATCATCCCAGTAATGGTGCATCATACCAGCAATGGTGCATCATCCCTGTACTGGTGCATCATCCCAGTAATGGTGCATCAACCCAGTAATAATGCATCATCCCAGTAATGGTGCATCATCCCAGTAATGTTGCATCATAAAGCATACAAGTAATGGTGAATCATCCCTGTAATGGTGCATCATCCCAGTACTGGTGCATCATAGAGCATCCCAGTAATGGTGCATAATCTCAGTAATGGTGCATCATCCCAGTAATGGTGCATCACCCCAGTAATGGTGCATAATAAAGCATCCAAATAATGGTGCATCATCGCAGTAATGGTGCATCATCTCAGTAACAGTGCATCATCTTAGTAATGATGCATCATCCCAGTAATGGTGCATCATCCTATTAATGATGCATTTTCCTAGTAATGGTGCATCATCCCCTTAATGGTGCATCATCCCAGTGTAAAACATATGAAGGGGGTTGGATGCAGGGATGATGAGACGAATGGAGTGAAAGAGAGTGGGTGGGGAGAGGAAACGCTTGTGAGGGAGATGGAAGTTGTGGAGTAAGGATGGGAGTGAATGCCAGACAGACAGATGGGCAGGAAGGCGGACAGATGGACGGACAGTGAGTTTAGCAGACTTCTGTCATTACACCCTCCCTCCCACCTCCCACAACCCAATGATCATCCCACTCACCAGGTGGCTGGAGCTGTGGGTGAAACGTGTGGATGTCCATAGGGAAGTGGAGGTGACTGTGTACGGTTACCACGGCGTTGCCATGGAGCTTGTTGGCCTTGTTGATGCTCTTCGTGTGCCAGTCTGTCCAGTAGAGCTCGTCCTCGAAGAGGGTCAGTGCAAAAGGATGGGGCAGCCCTGTAAACATTTTGCCAGATATATACTTTTACCCTTGTACCTTCCTCAGTGATGTATTGATACAAAGAAATATGATATTTCATCAGATTAGCTGTTGCACTGCATAGCCGAAAGAAAGTTATAATCTCAAATGATGGAACATAACTTCTAAATTTTATTATTATCTTTCTTTCGGACTCAAAATCCATAAACATGTACATGACATTATGAGCTGTTCATGTTACAAAAATTACAATATGAGTGACCAATTATGAGTCAATTAATTTTTGTCCAGAAAAAAATGGTGAAGGTCCAATCAAGTAATTAAGCATAATTACCATGTGTGTCAAAGTAAGAAAACAGGAAATGAGAATACTGAACATGGACTTGTAAGTAAAAAGGATAGAATTGATGGTGTCGAGACTTTTAAACAATATTATTTAGAAAAAAACAGTTGCTAACATCCCTCCCCCATGTGATACCAAATTTGGGAAGCTTCATGCGTCGATCTTTCAAGATCATCCATAAACAATCCATAGTTTATTAGCAAAATTGCAACATAACAAAAAAAACAACTACATTACAACAACAGGTAACAAACAACCGCCCTTCCATACATGAATATATTTCCCTCTGCTGAACCTTCATCTCACCCCTGCTTATAACAGTCTTTCTGTGCGACCCGTCTAGCTTGGCTGACTCAATGACATGATGTTTAGCGTCAACCCAGTACAGTCGACTCGCAGCGTAGTCAATGGCAAGACCGTTTGGCCAAAACAGTGACGTATTCACAATGGTCAATCTCTCCTTGCCATCCATCGATGACCGCTCAATCTTTGGTGTGCTGCCCCAGTCAGTCCAGTAGATGGTGCTGCATAGAAATATAACAAAACATTCAGAAATATTTGTTTCATTATCCAGTAGTGTTTTACGCCTCCTTCCTCAGAAATGTTTGACATACATAATCAACTCTCATATTCTGTTCTCCTCCCTGCTCTTCTGGGTGTAGTTACCCCTGGGGGGGTACTGCCATACCAAAACGGTGGGGGTGTGCCACCAGAGATCCATGGAGCACATGGAGAGAGATAGAGAAATCAAGAAATTTAGGGTCACCAAGAGAGAATTATTGAACAATTTATCTAATATCTATAAGTGTAAGGTAAGCCCGGGCGGAATGTTTTCATTGGGAAATTTCCTCGTCGATGAAAGAGAGAATTATCAGATTTAAATGGGGCACAAAGAGAGAAAATTTACCTTTATTCTTCGGACAGAGAGAAAAAATGGCCAAAAACAGGGGCATTTGCACGATACATATATGTATACCTCAGTATAGGGAGTACCACCCCAGGAGTCTACCCGGCTATTGTTGGCTTTATCAGAATGAAATAAGACAAAAGCGCATTAGATAATCTCCTGTATACAACCTTTATTATGACCCAGCCCCCCCAAAAAAAAAATAGACCACCCCCATCTCTTTCACTTTAGTCTATACCCAGTATGATAAACTCAACAATGGCACATCCATGGCCAAAAGTCCTGGTGACTGCTTAAAACTCAATACAAAACCTGCTCCAACAAAGGCGTATTATTGGGTGACTCAGGGATCACCTACCCTTGGGCTGGGTGTGCAGCTATGGCACGGGGTTTCTCTATATTCTCCCAGAGCAGCACCTTCCGCATGGATCCATCCAGCTCTGAAACTTCGATCCGAGATGTCCCGGAGTCCGTCCAGAACAGTTTGTTGTGGATCCAGTCAATGGCAATGCCGCCTGCACACAACATACAAATCAGATTATGAACATGTACAATACACTATTATGCAAATACAATCAATACATTATGACATCTCGTATATACATTCTATGCAGATGACATTAACAATTTTATTTTTACCATTTTATTAAATATATTTTATTAACATTTTCATTTCTTTAGATATACAGCATCTATTTCCCAAATAACCATTGTGATTAGCCAATCACATCAGATAAACTTGGTGAAATAATTTTTTTTATTTAGATAACATTAAAATGTTTGTTTGTGTGTTATTTTAATATTTTAAGTGTTATAAAATATAATTTTTTTATAAAACTGAACTAAAATTTATAAATATAATTTATACAATTTAACTTCTAAAATTGTGTTGATGACATTTAATTAAAAAAATAAAATTAAAAAATACTTTATACAATTTAATTTATTAAATTTAATTACCTAATTAATCTGACTTATAAATTGCCCTTTGGACCCCACCTCATACGTACCTGGGTTCTGAAGTCCTGTGATGACAATCTCCCGTACCCCGCTGCCATTGAGGTATGCCCTTTTGATGCGGTCAAGCGTGACGTCTGACCAGAAGATGAGTCCCTGCTCATGGTGCAGATCGAGGGCAATGGCGTTCTCCAGGCCCTGGAGGATGGACGTGTACTCGGCTTCACTTGGTAGAATCTTGCGGATATCAACGCGATTCGCAAAGATGAGGTAAGGTTCAACTCCACCTGCCAGACAGAGCAGAACTACTGTAGAGGACGGATTTTCCAAATTGCATCTCCTAAATCCTTGGCGTTCTCTGGCACCGATGGTGATATTTGCACATCCCACTTCATGATATAGAAGTTTTTTTATTATTACTATTATTATACACAGATCTAGTTTGCAATGTATCACCTCGTCACAATGCATCGATGTTCATGTAATGTACAAATAACGTGTACTTTTATAATGTGAACACACGCGTCATTGTATTGTTTGCAATTTTCATTACATATAAAGTATTAACTATTCTATTTTGACAATAGGAAATAGATACACAAATATTGCTGGATTAGCGTGGTGATATAAAAAAGACATACCCAAAGCCTTGCAACCGCGCCCATCAGACTTGAGCATGTAGCCCTCGACGCAGGAGCACTTGTAAGACCCCTCCGTGTTGTGGCACTTCTGGCTGCATGTACTGTCTAGCTTACACTCATCAAAGTCTGCAAATCCAAACAAATACATCGTACTGAATACAAATACAAATGCTATTATTTCAGGTAGGAAAACCAAATGCAAATATGCATTAAATAAATTTAAAAAAAATAAATATAAATAAAAAATAAGCTTACAAAATAACTAGCCAAATAAGTTAAAAATATAAAGACATTATATATATATATATATATATATATATATAAATGGGATATAAAATCACTATTGTACACAATAAAATGCTCGTACCCATCTAAACCACCTGGGTTCATTAACAATATTAATAATTTATCACGCATTTTATAAATCATTTTCACTGTCATAAACCTAAAGCCATAAATATTCTTGCATAATAGAACGTCAAAGTTATCGATGGAATTTTTAACAAACATATTAACATTCTATTGCCTTATTTTGTATTTTGGCCTTTGATATTATGATATTATGATATTTTGATATTATGCCTAGAATGTTGGCAAAACACTTCTGCAGTGAAGATAGATTATCCACAAGGTGTAGTTGCTACAACCATCGATAACACCAAGATCAGAGTCCGTGTAGAGTTCATATCACTGTCAACAACACAATCTTATCAGTGCATCTTGTTTAACACAACTAATAACTACTACACATATTTGTACTGCACCGAGTTTCACCAAATCTTTCAAGTGAATGCTAGTGCCTTATTGTTTTACCCACATTTAATATTACTAATTTACTAGCCACAATTGCTAGTAAATAATTTGAATCCTTGATATTATCCAGGGTTTCTACTTTTTTTTATCTACATGTGTAAACCAATTTGGATTAAAAAAAGCATCACTCACCTGAAATGCTCATATTTTTATTAAAAGAACTCTTTTGACACTACATAGCGAATGGCTCATCTATGTATGTTACTATGCTGGATGCCTCTAAGGCCTATGACAAAGTCAATCACAGTAAGCTATTCACCAAACTAATTGACCAGGGATGTCCTTCTTTTATTGTGTGCATTCTTTATTACTGGTACAGAACCCAGACATTAACTGTCAGAGGGTGTTGTAGCTTCTTGTTGTAGCTTCTTGTTGTAGCTTCTTGTTGTAGCTTCTTGTTGTAGCTTCTTGTTGTAGCTTCTTGTTGTAGCTTCTTGTTGTAGCTTCTTGTTGTAGCTTCTTGTTGTAGCTTCTTGTTGTAGCTTCTTGTTGTAGCTTCTTGTTGTAGCTTCTTGTTGTAGCTTCTTGTTGTAGCTTCTTGTTGTAGCTTCTTGTTGTAGCTTCTTGTTGTAGCTTCTTGTTGTAGCTTCTTGTTGTAGCTTCTTGTGCCAAGTACGGCAATATGTTTGATATAACATACAATGCCAACAAATCTCTCTGTATGGTTATTGATAAGAAACCTAGTGACAAAAAAAATATTCACCCTGTTGTTATCAATAACCATGCACTACCTTATACTGAGAAATGTAAATACCTTGGCCATATTATAAACAATAACGTTACTGATGATGACGATATTGCCAGGCAGAAAAATGTATCTACTAGCTATGCACATGCAAATGCTTTAGCCAGAAAATTTAACTTATGCAACAATTCCATTAAAACAACTTTATTTAATGTGGTTCAATGTACACATCAAGTCTTTGGTGTAATTTAAAAAGTCTGAAAGGTATTACTATTGCTTATAACAACAGTTTTAGAATTATACACAACCAGTCACCCCGCTGTAGTGCAATTCATATGTTCGCTACTAATTATGTTAAATCCTTTAATGAACGCACTCACTCATAAATTTTTAGCCTTTTATGCCGGTTGGAAAAATCTGACAATATACTTTTTGTGAATTATTTTAACACTTTTATTTATTATCGAAGTCCATTGATTAAACATTGGATTGATCAATTGTATGCTTTTAATTCATGATGTTTGTACTTTTATACAAATATATTTTTTATCCTGACTTATTTTATACACTGTATATAGTTTTACTACACGTCATGTATGTATATTTATATATATATATATATATATATTTCTCACTACATGTACCTCTATTGTTCATAATGTGTGTATATTTATGTTTTTTTTACTTGTATGTATATATAATATTATGGGTTCTTGCCTGAAATAAAACATTATTATTAAGTTTGATTTCCAGTAAACATTCACTTAAAACCCTTTAGATTTGTCACAGGCTCATTTTTCTTGTTTTAAATATTTCAGTCAAATCTGCTGTTGCAGTTATGACAAACAAGGCACATCTTAAATTCCTGGCTATGTATATTATTAAGTTTACAGCCCATTTCACAAAAGACAGTCCAACATAGCTTCCTTGTCCCAATATTGACGTTTTGTTTTGAACGGTCCTAAGAATTGGATACCATGCTACATAACATAAAACAGTTCCCCTCCAGTAAAGATGTTGCTCATGTGGTCAAGTACTGAGTTGTGCCATTAAATTAAAACACAAATGACACATCAACTGATTGCATAATTTAACTTTCAACCGATGTAATAATCCCGTTTATTACATGAGTAATTTCATCGTCTATGGTGACACGCTGTCCTGCTCAGTGCGACATCCAATGCAATAAAAACTGTTACACACGCATGCCGAAGAATTAATTTAAACGGTGTGCACCAGTTGTTCTTGAGAATCGCTAGTAAATTACTGTTTTATTGCGTCAAATGTGCTGAATGTTATGATTCCATAATATAATAAATACCTTATTGTATGATAATGGGTTTTATGCACTCGTTGTTTCAGAATGTTGTATTGCTCATACAATACAACATTCTGAAGCAACTCGTGCGTAAACCCCAGTATCGTTCAATAAGTTATGCTACTACAAATGCCGCGCCAACGGAATGCATAATTTTTTCAAACAATGAAACAATTCCTTTTATTTAAAATGAACACCGACTCACCGACACAGGTCTTCCTATCCTCCAGTAGCTCATAGCCGACAGTGCAGGAGCACATGGTGCCATTGTGCGTGTTGGTGCACTTGTAGGAACAGCCGCCATTGTCCACCGAACAACTGTTGGCTGAATCTATATATGACAAGGTACATTTCTCACACAGTGCAGCATCTATCATTTTACATTTATCATTTAGCTAAAGTGATCATATTACATGCATTTTATTGTCTGCTTTCACACAGAATAAACAATATCCACAAAACGTATGATGCCTGTTGGCTAAGGATAATGAACTAGTGGTAATGAAAATCTAGTGTGGTCGCTCAGTCGTCTGCACATTCAGTGACACAAAAAATTATAAAATGCATTTTTTACACTCAAAATGTTTAATAATTAATTTTAAACAATCAACACATTACTATGCATTTGACCATTGTATACGTGATTGATGAACGTATTATATCATTATAATGACATAAACGAGGGATTGCCCAAAATGAGGTGGGCCCGGATTCTACAAAAGTGCCTGTCATTGTGACTTACTACACATGCTCTCATCGCTAGCGTCCCCGCATTCATCCTTCCCGTTGCAAACCTTCCTCACGGGAATGCACCGTTTGTTGGCACAGTGGAATTCTCCCAGACTGCACTGGGTCGCCTCTGTGTAGCAGTCGAGTTCATCACTGTTGTCGACGCAGTCAAACTGTCCATCGCATCGCCAACTCTTGTTTATGCACTTTCCTGAGTCGCAGCGAAACTCCCTGGACGCACATCGGACCGAGACTGAAAACCGGAACACGTGTATGAGATGGATTGATGAAATAACCTTCTAGTTATATATAACACTGACTATTTATCTAAAAAACAAAGCAAACAAAAATCAAACTTGAAAGCCATTGTGTTATACAATTTTGTAAGCATGTGGGTCTAAATTGGTTTAAAATGTTGTACTGAAGTATTTACTGAGATAAGCTAACAAAGCTGTAGGTGGTTAAAATGATACAAAAATATTTTGTTTGTTTAATAGAAATATGTGTTTGATGTAGTTCTCTCTTTGCAATAGTATTTAATAATTACCTCCAATTAATTAGCAACAATGTCATTATTGTCTGGTTTGGAAGTAAAAGAATGTCCTGCAGTCACATCATGCCAGTGGACATGGTGGTTTAATTAGCTTTAATCAGTTTAATCAGTGTGTTGCATGAAATATTGTTTGGCAGTTGGTAGTTGTTGGGAATGAAATAATGATGTTTCAATCAGTCAGCCATATTTAAAAGAGGAAAACAAAACAAACTTATGCATAAACCTAACATCTCTGAGCACAAAACTATTATTTCATAAATGTGAAATAAATGTCATTATGAAAACCACAAATAGCACTAGTTAATACATTCATTTAGGAGCCATTCATAACTGCCAACACTTTCCTAATCATACAAAGCATACTCATTCTCATACTCCTCCCCTCACCGAATTAGTACATTAACCCATTAGACCCTACAACGGCCGCGGCCGGCCGCTCTGTGCAGTCCTGGAACGGCTGCCGCCGTTCGCATACAGGACCCTCTATTAAAAAAAATCCTGGCGAATAACTACTGAACTAAACGCTACCAAATTTTGCCACACCCTAGCGAATACATTTTGCTACAACAACAGCTCATTACGTGCATGTGTTGCCCTTTCGGAAATCTTGATTTTCACCGGTTTTGTTCACCCTATCTCGAAATGTTTTATTTCTTATTTGTCATGATAAAATATAGTGTAACCTGAAAAATAACCGTCAGAATTTGATAATGTTTTCAGTGGTGCAAAGCTAACACTTATAGCTACATTTTCGTCACTGAGTTGTATAGGGTTGTAGCATGGGATCATTGTCAAATGTCAGTCGCAACTTTCAAAGTTTTAACAAATGTACTATTTTGTATTTGCAAATTGTGACCAAATGTCAACATTTTATTAATATATCCTATTTCTATGTATACATGCATGTGGAGAAATTACTGCTCTTCAAAATAAACACAACTTGTAATTGTCAATATTGAATAGTTTTTTCTACAGATTTTTTAACACAAGGAGGTAAAATCGCTCGAAATTTGCCAGAAATCCTGGGAACAGGGGAGCATGTTTTAATAAAATCCTGGGGCCTAATGGGTTAACGTGTTAATAATTGTCCAGACTGAAAAATATATCAATGTAATTTATATCACATTGCATGTATGTAGAACATAATATAATAACCATCAGGATATGTTTATAAACATATTATGTAAATTTCCCAGATGTCAGACTGTATCACAGCGATGCGCCATGACCAGTTACATGACTTCACAGTTCACTGTGTGGTGCTGCATGACGCAAAAATTAGTAGGTGGGCTTTGACACCCTTTTATACAAATAGACATTTTGTGAATGGCCCCTTAGCGGCTGGTGACTCACCGCATCCCGCTTCATCTGAGCCGTCTTCACAATCTGACTCCCCGTCACATTTCCAGGCAATGTTGATACACATGCCATTGTCTTCACATTGAAACTCGTTGTCACGACAACTCGGCAGTGGTGCTGGTGACACAAACATGTAACAATGTCACACCTCCTAGCATGATGTCATGGCATGACAAGCATGGCAGTTTTGTCACAAAAATAGTTGTCACAAAAATATTTGTCAAAAAAATTTCTGTCAGAAAAATCTTTAAAAATTACTCTACTTCCGATAACTTTGATTATTATCATTGTTGTAAAAGTGTAATTAATTACAATTAAAATGCCATTTGACAGAAAGCTGGTGAAATATATTCTAATTGTAATTAATTACACTTTTACAATAATGATAATAATCAAAGTTATTGGAAGCAGAATCATTTTTACCCAAAAAAATTTACAACTTTTTTGCAACAAATATATTTTGGTGACAAAAGTGTTTGTGATAAGTGTTGTCACAAAAATGTTTGTCACAAAAATCTTTAAAAATTACTCTACTTCTGATAAAAGCGTAATTAATTACAATTAGAATGCTATTTGACAGGTTTCCTATATGTCACCAACTTTTATGCTAAAGAACTTTTCCAATACAAATTATTTTTAGTGACATATGGCTCCTTGCTGGTAGGCTGCATGCATGTGCATGTGTGCGTGCGTGCGAGCGAGCGAGCGAGCGAGCGAGCGAGCGTGAGTGAGTGAGTGAGTGAGTGAGTGAGTGAGTGAGTGAGTGAGTGAGTGAGTGAGTGAGTGAGTGAGTGAGTGAGTGAGTGAGTGAGTGTACTGACAGTCACAATTCTGTTCGTCACTCCAGTCCCCACAGTCATTCGTGCCATCACACAGCAGCGTGCGTTCGATGCAGTGGTGGCCGTGCTCACACATGTGTTCCGTCTCCTTGCACGTCTTTTCATGAGTCGCTGCGGACACACACAACACCCGAGTCAGTGAAACACAAACCAACACAACACAACACAACACACACAACACCTGAGTCAGTGAAACACAAACCAACACAACACAACACAACACACACAACACCCGAGTCAGTGAAACACAAACCAAGAGAGTGCAAATTTGAGTCACTGCAGACAAAAGTCAACGCAATGGCAGACAAGAATCAAGCACGAAAGTGGCGTATAACAATACAATACAATACAATACAATACAATACAATACAATACAATACAATACAATACAATATAGCACAATACAAAGCCTTCTGTTGAACATAAATCCTCAGAAAACTGAAGGCAATCTCAGAATCGACATACAATGATAACATTGTCAAAACACTAAAAATCTGAGGAGGCTAAGCAAGGTTAAAAAGATAAATCTTCAGATCATGGCAAAATTTGAAGTTTCTTACTGACTGAACACTAACAGAGAGCGAATTCCAAAGACTTGGTGGGAGACTTCAGACAGCATAAATAGAGTACTTATTTCAATAAAACTTAGTTTTTCTTTATAACTCACTGTCTGGTAGATGGGTTCAAACAAATCAATTGTAATGTTTAAACATTTTTTGGGAAAATATGTTCTCATCTGTTGACTTTATTTGAAGTACTGAGCATGCAGTGACAATGTGTTTGTGTTGACAACATGGTTATCACTGAGCGAGCAGGATCCAGTTACTTGAGGGAGCTGCAGGTCGCAGCGATACTGAAGTGTCATAGGCAATTCGCCATGTAAGCCATCTTGTTTTAGAAGATGCTGTAAACTTATAATTATAGTAACGATATCTTCTTATTTCCAGCCATGGGTCACAAACTACAGTGATGATTTAATGGTAGAAATACTGTGGTTATTCCGTCTCAGAAATCTGGCAAAATCTTTTCCTAAAATGACCCACCATTCTTGGCAAATATGCTGAAATAACATGAAAATTTTTGGAAGTTCTGCAGTAGAACTCTTCTTTCGAGCTTGTCACAGACCAAGAATGTACTTACTACAGTTATCTTCATCGGAGCCATCAGCGCAGTCAATGTCAAGGTCACAGCGCCACGCCAATGACAAGCAGCTCCTTCCGTCGCGACATGCGAACTCCCCCGTACTGCATGTTCTATGTGCTGCAAAAGAAATGTAACAATTTTACACACCAATTAACATAGCGGAAGCATGCAAAAAAACATTCAAATGCATAAAAAAAATTTCATGAAAACCAGCTGTTAAATCATTATCGACTGATGACATTGCATTTTCTTATATTGCTGCTCACAAATGATTCATAAAAAAATTACTATCACTCAAACTTACCTCTTGATCACAAATCCTACAGCAAATAATGTCTACAAAATTATGAAATGAAAAACTGCATTCCATTGATTGCTGTAGTCAAGTAATGTGCTACATTAAGTAACATGTAAGTACTTGTCAATTGAAGGGTGTGCAATGTCAACATATATCAAGTGTTACACTCACACCACAGGCGTGAAACACTCAACAACACCTGTGGAAGCCAACGAAATTATTGCCAGACAATGTGTGTCACAAGCGATGCATGAAACAAGATTTGAGTGGCAGAGTTCTGACATCTGTGACAATTCTGAATTCAGAAATGTTCAAGGGGCGCAAATTCACCCCACCCAGCTAATGTAGCACTCCGGCCCTCATTGCCACGCCCCACAAAGTAAACAACACCCATGGCCTTGACATGAAAGGACTTCAGAAGCACTTGAAGAGTTCTTCTGTACAACTTAAGTGTACTGTAAACACGAATGCTACTTCGCTTAAACCTGCTTCCTCAAATGGTTCAGCCTATCGTGAATCCGTTTATGTCCAGATGTGTAGTGTGTGACTAGTTTAAGTAATGTACGCAGTCTGTTTAATAATAAAAATGCCTATTTTTGTTCAAATTATTGAAAGAATTGGCTTCAGTCATTAGATCTGGTAAGGATTAAAATAGTGGATATCCAAAATGGTAAACACTGTGCAAGTCAATGCCGATCATGGGCATGAATTCAATCCTCTTGCCAATCACATGACAAAGTTACAAAATTTAACCAAGGAAAAAAAATTTAGGAGGCACATTTAAAGCAAAGATGACAGCTGCAATAGTCATGAGTCAGTTTCCCTTTGACCAGGTTATTCTGGCCTGAAAGTGGCTGTAGATTGCAATACTCGCAATATATTTCTTCCTCTTCCTTTCCAGCACTCAGCACATTCTGTTAACTGTCTACACGTTTGTCGTGGTTACCAGAATCTGATGGCCTCATGAGGCCTTATGAGGCCGTATTCAACATGTCAGCCTTTTTCAGAACCTTGCGCCTAGCTGGCCTTTCTATGCTGGCACGGAGGGGGTCACAGTCAAGGTCACTGCCAAGTGCATGGTTGCATATCATCGTTAGTGTGTCTTTTACATCCCCAATTAAAAAGAATTTAGAGAAATATAGTAAGAATCCAGGACATAAACCCGTCTAGACAAATCTCCCAGACATATTAACTCAAACACTGCATATTCAGATGAATGCTAGGTCTAAAACCATACTGATGTCTGGAGGGGTTCTGTCCATATTTATGTTAAAATGAGGGTTTTTCATCCAGAGGGATTTTTCAGGAAGGGGTTACATCCAGAGACGGTTTGTCCAGATGGGGCTATGTCAAGAGGGGTTATATCCGATGGGGTTATGTCCGAGGGGTTTATGTCCAAGACGGTTTGTATAGAGGGGATTATGACTTGCTACCACATAATGTACATAGTATATTTTGTTATGCTCATACAGTGACTGAGTGACAAGGTGCACAGTGACAAGGTGCACAGTGACAAGGTGCACAGTGACACCCACCGATGTGAATGATATATCGATGACAGAAGTGACAGAGGGTCGTGTGAAATAGGGAAGGATCAATGGAAAGATACAGGGACCACTAGGGCAGGGAAGACATGTGGCAGCTACACGCAGTGGGGCGTGGCAGCATATGGCTAGAACGTCAGACTCTCAATCGAAAGAACCTGGTTTCAAGTTGGTTTCAAAACCCTTGCTGTCGTTCCGTAGCTTGGGCAGTTTTGTTCACTCGACGTTGCCTCAGTTCACTCAACTGTATAAATGAGTACCTGGCTGTACACAGTGGTGGATGTGTTAACAAATAGTCTCCATACAGTAATTGCAGAATGGCTGAATGCTTCCCCAGCAAGTCGAGATCACACTGGAATGAACAGGTCTGCCGGGGGTGAAGTATAAATTGCTCTGAGTGGTCCTACGGACTGGATGCAGCGCTATATAAGAATGTGCCTTTACCTTTTCTTGGTAAGCTCAACCGCCACCTCGACACATGAAGTGGTTACAGTATGTTTCAGGGCCACTTCAAACTAGTTCAATCCGGAATACAAAGCGCAGAAAGATGAGAGGGAAGATCACAAAATATTGGTATTTGCGGCAACTGGGACAAAGGTCAATTCCATATCGCAGATCCACCAGGAAAGACAACAACAACACTGGATGGAGGAGGGAAACTAGCTTCATGATTGGAACAGGGAACGATGTTTAGTTTTTAGTGTACCGCAACCTGTCTTTATATTCTGCGTGACCTTGGTTTTATGGAGGGGCGACTAAGTCTATTGGGGATACTTTTACTGCTGCGATAGTACTGCAATAGCTGTATTACTATTGTAATACCATTGCGATAGTTTCATAATTATTGAAATAACATTGTGATAGTATCATGGAATAGTGAATAGCCAGGAAAGCTGTCCCAAACCCTAATTGATGGTGGCACTGTGTGGCCTTGAAGGCAGTTGATGGGTGGTGGCACTGCGTGGCCTTGAAGGGAGTTGATGGGTGGTGGCACTGCGTGGCCTTGAAGGCAGTTGATGGGTGGTGGCACTGCGTGGCCTTGAAGGCAGTTGATGGGTGGTGGCACTGCGTGGCCTTGAAGGCAGTTGATGGGTGGTGGCACTGCGTGGCCTTGAAGGCAGTTGATGGGTGGTGGCACTGCGTGACCTTGAAGGCAGTTGATGGGTGGTGGCACTGCGTGGCCTTGAAGGCAGTTGATTCAAGATGGTAAATTCATGAATGATGCTGCTCTGGTCGATGATTCTTGATGTTAGGTCATTAAATAAGTAAAATTACAATATACAGTTGAAAAAGCCTGTTTATGAACTGTATTACATTGACAAGTAGCCCTGCTGATTTGTTTTGCCAACTGTCGTCACCATCGATAGTTCAGCGTATCATCAATGATAACTATCGATGGTTAACTTTATTATCGATAGTATTGCATCGTCACATCTACAGACTATTGCAATCCATCGATAGTTCAATGTATTGCTACATCGCTAGTTCTGAGGTTAGGATAAGCTGCAGCCATGACCTGATGAAGGCGCAGTAAGCTGCAGTCATGACCTGACGGAGGTGTGGTAAGCTGCAGCCAAGAACTGATGGAGGTGTGGTAAGTTGCAGCCATGAATTGATGGAGGTGTTGTGAGCTGCAGCCATGAACTGATGGAGGTGTGGTAAGCTGCAACCATGACCTGACAGAAGTGTGGTACTCCATCAGTGATGTGCAAGTACTCACGACAGTCTTCATCGGAGTTATCTCCGCAGTCATCGTCTCCGTCGCACTGCCAGCGTTGGAGGATGCAGCGACCATTGGTACAGCGGAACTCTTCCCCTGTGCAGTTCTTTATTGCTGCAATTCACAAATAATAATTAATACCACTTATGGTAGTTAAACCACTAATCAATATAAATTACAGAGGATAATATTTAATCAACCCCGAAGAATTTAGCAGAACTGACTGAGCTGCATCATGGCCACTTCTGCAGTGGCTCATGAGAGATGGAGTCCACAGCAGGTGACACTTTTACCCCCTGTGTGGGAGCATTTACTTTCCATGGCATAGACACCAAGTAGAAGGGCCCAATGGGTTATAGTTAGTGTCTCTTCCAAAAGACAATGAAGTTGACTTAGCTTTGAAACATCAGTCCCAGTTCACACAACTGACAGTCCTGTGCTCTAAAAGTTGAGGTACTGTGCCTTTACTGTGCAACTACTAACCCACGGGGCCTCCATCAAGTGGAGACTGTCAGCCTCTGAGATACTTACGACACTCGAGCTCATCGGAATCATCCTCGCAGTCGTTCTCTCCGTCACACACCCACTCGCTCTCAATGCACTTGAGATTGTCGCATTGGAACTGGTTCGGTGCACATGTCAAATCTGAAACAAAGACGGGCACTCTCAGATACTGTCAGGTCATCCAAGGTTCACTCAGATTTACAGCAGTTATCTGGGAAAGATTTAATCAGATTTAACCAGATTTAACAAGGTTTAACAAGGTTTAACAAGGTTTAACTAGGCTTAACCAGATTTAACAAGGTTTAATGTATCATACAATCAACGAATACACCACATGAGGAAATACTCTTTGCCCAACTTGGGACATAACGTCAGCATTCGAAAAATTTACAAAATGTCACAACCAGATATAGACAGATATACATACAGTATCCAGATCTGGTAGTATCTATTTACATCTCAAGACTCTGACCAGATAGTAGCCACTCAGACTTGTGTCAACTACTCCCTCAATTCTACATTCACAAACATTCTCAGAGGCAATTAGTAGCAACTCCTGTGAAAACACACAGCTGCAGGGATGTCCAGTATTTACACAGCAAGACCCTGGTCTCTTCCCCACCAGAGATTCCTTCCCCAAGGAACATAAGGCCACACTGTTTAAATTCCATAACAACACCACCCTTTTGGCAGTACTTCAGTGGCCTGTCAAAAACACTGCACAAAAGGTTTTATGCAGAAACAAAATGACAGTGAGCTGCCAAATAGCTAGATAGTCCATATTATAACATTACATTTTGCTACAATGTCACCTGCCTGAATTGTCTATTAAATATATATATATATACATACATATGTACGTACGTACGTACGTACGTACATACATACATACATACATATGGTCTCTACTAAATATAACCACAACTGCCAACTGGGGGCATGGAGTGCATATGATTATTATTATAATATCTACTGTATATGGTTTAAGTATGTGTGTACGTGCTAAGTCTACCATGTTATATCTATATGGTTTAAGTATGTGTGTACATGCCAAGTATACCTTGTTATATCTATATTCGCGTGTACTATGTGTGTATTTGTGTGCGTTTATGGAAATGTGTGTGTGTGTGTGTGTGTGTGTGTGTGTGTGTGTGTGTGTGTGTGTGTGTGTGTGTGTGTGTGTGTGTGTGTGTGTGCGTGCGTGTGTGTGCAGATGTGTAAGTGTCTGTACGTGTGTGTGTGCGGGTGTGTGTGGGTGGGTGTGCGGGTGTATGCGGGTGCATGTGCGGGTGTGTAAGTCTGTGTGCGGTGGGTGTGTGCGGGTGTGTGTGGGTGGGTGTGCGGGTGTATGTATGTGCGGTGGGTGTGCAGGTGTGTGTGTGGGGATAGATGTTTATAATAATGTGTGGTCTTATATAATATAGCAACAGTATCTCACAGTGTTTACTCCATTATCAGAGCTAGTTTATAGACAGCAGCTGATTCAGGCAGTTCCTGTATGGGTCTTTGTAGATCGAGAATTGCGAATCCACAACAGGTTTTCTCCATTTCCCTGTGTGGGATCTTTTACTTCCCCTGCCATAGAAAACAGGTAGATGGGATCAACGGCTTTTAGTGTCTCTTCTGAAAGACATGGGGGAAGTGGGGTGAACGAAATTGCCCAAGTTTCGAAATGGCAGCAGGTTGACTCGAACTCCAGTCCTCTCAACTGACCGTCCAGTGCTGTAACCGCTGAGTCACCATACCCCACATATATACATGCACGTGCATGTGTGTGTGTTTATATTCATTGCATATATGTGTACACACGTGCACACATATACGCATACATACGTGTACACATATGTACACACGCACACACACCCACATGCACACACACCCACATGCACACACACCCACATGCACACACAAACGCACACTCACACGCAAACACACACAGTATCAGTATCTGCAGTTACAGCACAGCGATTTGATGGTAAAACTTCCAGTTACTCATCCAAAAACCGAGAAAAAAAGATGATACCACCATGGAAGGTGGTGTTTAGTCGGAAGATAAGAGACTACACCGTCTCAGTCAGCAGGTATATTTATATGTGGGCCTTCAATGGACATTCCTCTGATAGATGCTGTCAGAAACATACAGTGATTGCATCCTTCAGTGGAGCTGGCACTTTGTCCAGGCTCACAGCTCTATCATCCCCGCAGCACGAGTGCTTCCTTCACAGCCAGTTCATGTGAACTGGTAGTGTACTAGGCCACCTTAGACTGTGTACTTCAGTGTTGTACACTACTTCTAGTGTCAGTGTTGTACAATGTTAGTGTCAGTGTTCCTAGTGCATACCCACAAGCCAGTGACATATAGGCTTCCAACTCTTCCCTGTCTGCTCAATCTCCTAACCCACACGATTCACATATTTCTTCCAGGAATATCTCTTTGACTTCATGTCATGTCATGTCTTGCACCCTTCCTATTTCCTGCTGTCCACAAGTCACCCCCTACAGGTCGGCCCCTACAGGTCGGCCCCTACAGGTCGGCCCCTACAGGTCGCCCACTACAGGTCATCCCCCTACAGGTTGCAACCTACAGGTCACCCACTACAGGTCACCTATAGAGGTCACTCCTACAGGTCATGCCTATAGGTCATCCCCACAAATCACCCCCTACAGGTCACCCCCACAGGTTGCCCCCAACATGTTGCCCACTATAAGTCGCCCCTGCAGGTCGCCCCCTCTACAGGTTGCCCTCCTCTACAGATTGCCCCCTTCTACAGGTCGCCCCCACCAGTCACCCCTACAGGTCGCCCCCTACAGGTCACCCCCTACAGGTCACCCCCTACAGGTCACCCCTTCTGTCTTCTCTAAGTTCAACTTCAAACCATGCTCCCTTGAGAATAGATCCAACCCCTGTTCACCTCCCTATCACCATGACGACTGTCTCCTTTTCTTCCTGCCCACTCCATCCCCACACCTTCATTACTTTCTCACTGATCAGATCAAGTGTTTTCGAATATCTCTCCTTCAAAAAAGAACTACTCAGTGTACTATTGTACTTATGTGTGTTTGTGTGCCAACTTGTTTATTCATAATTACGCATACATGTCTGCACATGATTATATACATTTTATATACATACATACATCCATGCATACATATTGTAATTATATAATTATATACTATATATATATATATATATATATATATATATATATATATATATATATATATATATATATATATATATATATATATATATATATATATATAATATATATATAGTATATATATACTATATATAGTATATAATATAATTATATATAATCATACATATACTGAACACATGCATGCATGCACGCACGCACGCACGCACGCACGCACGCACGCACGCACGCACGCACGCACGCACGCACGCACACACACACACACACACACATTGTGTCTGTACTTTGCCTCCCCACATACACTGTAGTTAGTTACCGACACCCTACCCCCAGGCATTGATGTCAACAGAACTACACTAAAGCTTGACAGGGTGGTTTTAAATAAAAACTGGAGTGCACATTAATGGGACTATAGAGAAGAAGTGATGTGACATAAGACTTGTTGCTGACTTCTAACACACTGTGGTTAGCACCAACAAAAGAGTGAGTTTGTAACATTGAACAATTAATCACCCCAACCCAACTGTGCCTACACAGTTGTGCAATTGGGTAGAACCAGGAGGTTAAACCAGTACTGTCCCAACAAAGAAGTGAGGTCACTGAGTCGGGGTGAAAGTGGTCTGACCCCCAACATTCAACTGCACAACACACGAAACTGGTCTTACCCCCAACATTCAAAAACACAACACACGAAACTGGTCTTACCCCCAACATTCAAAAACACAACACACGAAACTGGTCTGACTTAAACATTCAAACGCACAACACACAAAAGTCGTCTGACCCCCAACATTCAAATGCACAACACATGAAAGTCGTCTGACCCCCAACATTCAAACGCACAACACACATGGAAGGGCTTTAAGGGTTTTCAACTTAAACCAATGTCAGATGCTGTTAACTAGCAATTCTAATTGCTTACGCGAACAGTAGTCTAACATACATAGCTGGCTTAAAATAAACACCAATAAAAACAAACAACCGTGGGAATAGTTGCTCATGTTTAACGCACCTACAGATCTACACTCAGCCATTCATATCCAGCATGTTACCTTAAAAATTACCTGGCAACGGCATTATGTATACATCAACCTCCCTGATACTTATCTATGCATGGATCGTATGCCCACTTTAGCAAACATGTGACACCCATAGCCCGACCCCCAAACCCCAAACATTCACACAGAACATAAACCTCCCAGCACTGGACAATTTGCTCTTTATCGCACAGACGCAAGGCGCACCCGTCAACTAATTTGGCGCCTCAGCAAAATGAGAGGGTAGATGAACAGACAGTGTCAGGTGAACACTGGTGAATGAGGGTTAATGACAGGGTCCTTCTGTGAGCAGACACCTACAACTGGGGGTACCTATCGAAAACATCCTCCTTCTCATGTGCCACACATTCACGCGCTGAAGAAAAACACTTTCCGTTGACAATGCGGCTGTGTTTTTTAACCTCGCCGTGCGCTTATCGCTTATCTGACAAGCAGATATGGCTGTACTTCTCACTGATATGCACGTTGTGATTGGCTACCTGGCACCAACAAGTTGATCTTTGCCATAGATTACAGATAACTGCCTTCGTATTCAAGCTCCGTTTGCCTCATTAACGTTACAGTCACTCAGCACCATCCGCGTCTAATGCCATGCCACTGGTACGATTGTTACTCTGCACCGTTCTGTCTAACTCAGGGGGCACTGATTCACTTGTCCACATTTCAGTCAATTCATACGTGGAAAGAAAAACCAACGAAGTAACACCTGGCTTTAATTTTGGCCTTGTACGAAATATTACACGGGTTAATAAGGGGATTTCCATAAAGTACGTTGTGCTAGTGCATCACACGTGTGATGCACACACAGGCCCTCGGCTAACCAGGCTGCATCGCACATGCACCATGCACGAGATTATGTTGATTTTGCATCAGTGAATAAGTGCTTGAACACAGACATGAAGTTGAGTGATTGAGCATTACTGCCATGTTCATTCTATCCACTGCTGGTCACTTGAGCTAAGCAATTACTGCAATTATTTTTATTGCTGTAACTAATGTTGCTTGCCACAGTTTCTATCACTGCTAGCACCAGCAATCACAAATCACCACCATTTGCTTAGTGCATGTCACCGTTAGCAACCACAACTTACTGGCAACCAAAACGCACCATTAATGATCTTGACTATTGGCACAACCTCAACCCGTTGGTTTCCTAACTGTTGCCACTACCAACCAAAATGCACTATGTGCCTGACTGTTGCCACTAGTAACCAACAATGCCAACTTACCACAGTTCTCTTCATCGGTGCCCTTTTCACAGTCCTTGTCCCGGTCACACACCCAGTACTTGGGGATACAGGTGCACTCCGCCTTCCCTGTGGGGCGGCACTGGAAGAGGTTCTTTGGGCAGACACAAGGCTGCTCAGTCTCCACGCCTAAAACAGACAGCAGGGTTAGTTGATGGAGGTGGTGGTGGTGATGGTGATGGTGGTGGTGGTCATGGTGGTCGTATGGTTATGGTGGTGATAGTGGTGGTGGACGTTATGGTGGTGGTGCTGGTGTTGGTGGTGGTGGTGTAGGTGATGGTGGTGGTGGTCATGGTGGTCGTATGGTTATGGTGGTGATAGTGGTGGTGGTGTTGGAGGTTATGGTGGTGGTGCTGGTGGTGTTTGTGGAGGTGGTGATGGTGGCGGCAGTGGTGGTGGTAGTAGTGGTGGTGGTAGTAGCGGTGGTGGTGGTGGTGGTAGTAGTGGTGGTGGTGGTGGTGGAGGTGGTGGCGGCAGTGGTGGTGGTAGTAGTGGTGGTGGTGGTGGTGGTAACAGTGTGATGCAAAATATCATTCACATGAAGCAAGAAAACCACACAGGCATCAAACAAAACTCAAAACTCTTTCAACTGGCAATACTTTGTCAAATGTTCAACTTGCTTGAAAAATAATGATTATGATTACCATACAACATCCTTAATGCTCTCCTTCTAGTATCACGATAAATGTGCATCTACACAGTATATACAGTAATCACATAAGTACAGTGTGAATCACCACACTCACACACAAGTACAGTGTACAAGTACAAGTACAAGTACAAGTACAAGTACAAGTACAAGTACAAGTACAGTGTACAAGTACAGTGTACAAGTACAAGTACAAGTACAAGTACAGTGTGAATCACCACGCTCACACACAAGTCATAGCAGAATAACAACATCCCATAAAGTGTTCTTGCGTGCATTCCAAATGGAACACCAACATCATATATGTCAATAGGAGAAGCAAATACCAGGGAATATCTCGAGATTCAAATCACTCAGGCTAAGATTTGGATCCTATAAATAACTGTGGGTATCACTGACTGACTGTGCTGATGTCTCCTAGAGCAGTCTGGGTGGATCCATAACCAACTTCATATTCACTCTCCTTGCAGTCAACTTTCCAAGTCTGTACAGTATCCTACTCGGTTTCCAATTGAAACCAAAGCTAAAATTCCACACATTCCTGCACACATGATTATGATTCGGTATTAAATAACATCGGCACGCACTGCTTTCTGCCTGGTCTACTGACCTTCAATAGTGTTTTCGCCAAATCCCACAACTTTATTTTTGAGAAAATTGGTCGCTCAAATAAACTGAATTGTGCCCTTTTCCCTGTTTGTAGACAATTTTGTTTAGAGTGCAAGAAAATCCTCGAAAGGGAGTACTGTCGGAAAATGACTGGTAGTTTATTTGTCAACAATCAACCATGGGGTAAATTTATGATTTGTTTTTACATGGATGGCGCTTGCCTAGGACACAACAGCCCACTGATAGAACATCAACCTCAAGAGGTCCGGCATACAAATCCTCTTGCTTCGATTACAAAGCTTGGACAATTTAATTCACACCACATTGCCTCAGCATTATAGAAACATGACTGTTAAACTTGCACCAGAAATTAACTCCTTTAAAACAAATGAGCTTAATCTAAACTTATTTCACATATCGCTTAGGATGACAAAACCAATAGTCAAAAGAGGATCCATGTAATGCACAAATGACAGAAGAGGACCAACGAATGGGACCAACAGTCAAAAGAGGATCCATGTAATGCACAAATGACAGAAGAGGACCAACGAATGGGACCAACAGTCAAAAGACGATCCAAGTAATGTACAAATGACAGAAGAGGATCCATTAATGGGATCGACAGTCAAAAGAGGATCCAGGTAATGTACAAATGACAGAAGAGGATCCATTAATGGGATCGACAGTCAGAATGTGATCCAAGTAATACAGAAACGACAGAAGAAGACCAATGAATAGAACCAACAGGAAAGAGACAATATATTGTCCAACTCTCTATGCCTGTGTAGATGTCCTGTTAGCAGCACTCAGTATCAAGATCCCACTGTTTCCAAACCACTTTTTATATATCCAAAAAGCCAATACATCACAAGCCTTGACAGCAGTTTCACCCTTATCTCACACCCCAATTTAACATTTGATTTCCCCATGCTGTAGCTGTCAACCATACTGTCACCGCAGCACAGTTAGACCTCTCCATCAGAGTTTATGAGCATGGAAGCATTGAGCAGAATGTCACCATGGTAACACATATTCACTAATGACAGACTGACATATCAGTGAAGTCTTCCTGGCATTTTTTCAAAGTGATTTTTTTCTTTGTAGAATTAAACTGTGGGAAACTTCTGGTAATTGCCTCAAATAAAGGTAAAGGCATGTTCTCGTGTTTCTGGTCTTATGAATCGCTCACTCCTGTTGACTCGAACACCAGTGCAATTTTTTCTAGGAAGAATTCAGCCACACTACAATTACTGCAAGAAAATTACCACAATCCAACCCGTGTATGTAGCTTCAAAATCAATGGCATGTTATTTCTCTACCATAATAATGATGTCTCCTTCACAGTGGTTAGACACTAGACACAGAGGTCACCAGTTCAAGAGCCCCTCCTGTACTATTAGGACCTGGCAATTTCTGGCAGTGCCTCAGTTCAATCAGCTGTAATTATGAGTACCTAACATTTTTTTTACTGATTGCTGACAGGTAGAATAAAGCAGCTGTTTTGGGTTTCAGACCCTGAAGTATAACAGGCTGTCTAATAATGCCAAGCAGCTGATGTTGACACATTATGAAAACCCAGTAACCGATAATGAATAACGATATTGTGAGACAAAATGGCAATATGTGAGAGAGAATGTTGATATCGTGAGACAGAATGGCAATATGTGAGAATGTTGATATCATGAGACAGAATGGCAATATGTGAGAATGTTGATATCATGAGAAAGGATGGCAATATGTGAGAGAGAATGTTGATATCGTGAGACAGAATGGCAATATGTGAGAATGTTGATATCATGAGACAGAATGGCAATATGTGAGAATGTTGATATCATGAGACAGAATGGCAATATGTGAGAATGTTGATATCGTGAGATTTGCACTGTACCCTTTGAGCATCAAAGGGTACAGTGCAAATCTGACATCCACTGATGCCACGGAAACTGATTTATGATGAGGCAATGATAAGCCAATAACTAATTTGTTTTCAATATTACGCGAATGTCAAAAATGTTGGGGTGTGGTGGTTTTGTGGTAGAGCATCAGACTTTTGGTCGAGGGACCAGGGTTTGAATCCACCTGCAGCCGTTTCGAACCTTGGGCAATTTCGTTTACCCCACATTGCCTGTGTCTTTCGGAAGAGACACTAAAGGCCGCTGGTCCCTTCTATATGGTGTCTATGCCAGGGGAAGTAAAAGATCCCACACAAGCCTGTTGTGGACTCAGGCCACCTAACAGAGCTGGTCATCTCGATCTCTAAACTACCTCCCAGTTTAGCTGTAAACGGAGTATCATATCAAACATCAAGTGAGCTTCAGTCGTTGTGACCACACTGAGTAAATGATTTGAAGGGGCACAATTTTATCCTGCAACTGTGTCAAATAATACAATATAACATGCCATGCCACAAGGAAACCGTAATCAATGTCTCCTATAATAATACAATAATACAATAATACAATATAACATGCCATGCCACAAGGAAACCGTAATCAATGTCTCCTATACATTACATGTGAGACTGACAAGTGTTGGAAAACCTGTCAGATTTATGAGTAAAGATTAAACTGTAACAGTTGATGCATATTTGCAGTACCACAAACAGCAGGCGTTGGATGTTTACTTGTGAAGTGTCAGTGTGGTAGGTTAAGGCAAGTTAAGAGGAAGAGAGTTAGTCCACTGTTGAGATGTGAAGATTGCTACACCTGTCACACCTGCATACCCTTGACCACATAGCTGGACAGTGGCCAAGAGGGCAAGGCAGGTGTAAACACCGCTCTGAAGAAAGTAGGTCTATGGACAGTGATTCACTGAGAAAGAAGATATGAGTAAAATCAGTATTGAAATAAACTTGGCTGTAGGATGTGACAGTAATTAATTAAGTATGAGCAGCATGGAATAGATACAGCGAGAAAATGGAGAAAAGAATGGATGCTAAAAATTGGATTATGGAATGTACTGGAACATTGTGCTGGGACAATGTACTGGAACATTGTGCTGGGACAATGTCCTAGAACATTGTGCTGGGACAATGTACTGGAACATTGTGCTGGGACAATGTACTGGAACATTGTGCTGGGACAATGTACTGGAACATTGTGCTGGGACAATGTACTAGAACATTGTGCTGGGACAATGTACTGGAACATTGTGCTGGGACAATGTACTGGAACATTGTGCTGGGACAATGTCCTAGAACATTGTGCTGGGACAATGTACTGGAACATTGTGCTGGGACAATGTACTGGAACATTGTGCTGGGACAATGTACTGGAACATTGTGCTGGGACAATGTACTAGAACATTGTGCTGGGACAATGTACTGGAACATTGTGCTGGGACAATGTACTGGAACATTGTGCTGGGACAATGTACTGGAACATTGTGCTGGGACAATGTACTGGAACATTGTGCTGGGACAATGTACTGGAACATTGTGCTGGGACAATGTACTGGAACAATGTGTTGGAACAATGTACTGGAACATTGTGCTGGGACAATGTACTGGAACATTGTGCTGGAACAATGTACTGGAACAATGTGTTGGAACAATGTACTGGAACATTGTGCTGGGACAATGTACTGGAACATTGTGCTGGGACAATGTACTGGAACATTGTGTTGGAACAATGTACTGGAACATTGTGCTGGGACAATGTACTGGAACAATGTGTTGGAACAATGTACAAGAACATTGTGCTGGGACAATGTACTGGAACAATGTGTTGGAACAATGTACTGGAACAATGTGTTGGAACAATGTACTGGAACATTGTGCTGGGACAATGTACTGGAACAATGTGTTGGAACAATGTACTGGAACATTGTGCTGGGACAATGTACTGGAACAATGTGTTGGAACAATGTACTAGAACATTGTGCTGGGACAATGTACTGGAACATTGTGCTGGGACAATGTACTGGAACATTGTGCTGGGACAATGTACTGGAACAATGTGTTGGAACAATGTACTGGAACATTGTGCTGGGACAATGTACTGGAACATTGTGCTGGGACAATGTACTGGAACATTGTGCTGGGACAATGTACTGGAACATTGTGCTGGGACAATGTACTGGAACAATGTGCTGGGACAATGTACTGGAACATTGTGCTGGGACAATGTACTGGAACATTGTGCTGGGACAATGTACTGGAACATTGTGCTGGGACAATGTACTGGAACATTGTTACATGGACAATGTACTGGAACATTGTGCTGGGACAATGTACTGGAACAATGTGTTGGAACAATGTACTGGAACATTGTGCTGGGACAATGTACTGGAACAATGTGTTGGAACAATGTACTGGAACATTGTGCTGGGACAATGTACTGGAACATTTTGCTGGGACAATGTACTGGAACATTGTGCTGGGACAATGTACTGGAACAATGTGTTGGAACAATGTACTGGAACATTGTGCTGGGACAATGTACTGGAACATTGTGCTGGGACAATGTACTGGAACAATGTGTTGGAACAATGTACTGGAACATTGTGCTGGGACAATGTACTGGAACAATGTGTTGGAACAATGTACTGGAACATTGTGCTGGGACAATGTACTGGAACATTGTGCTGGAACAATGTACTGGAACAATGTGTTGGAACAATGTACTGGAACATTGTGCTGGGACAATGTACTGGAACATTGTGCTGGGACAATGTACTGGAACAATGTGTTGGAACAATGTACTGGAACATTGTGCTGGGACAATGTACTGGAACAATGTGTTGGAACAATGTACTGGAACATTGTGCTGGGACAATGTACTGGAACAATGTGTTGGAACAATGTACTGGAACATTGTGTTGGGACAATGTACTGGAACATTGTGCTGGGACAATGTACTGGAACATTGTGCTGGGACAATGTACTGGAACAATGTGTTGGAACAATGTACTGGAACATTGTGCTGGAACAATGACACAATTATGAATAGAATAGACAATGGATGATAACTAATATTATTGGTAAAATGACAGATAGAAGATGGATAAATTTTTAATTGAATATAATGATTTGTAATGTAGTATAAAGAATAGATGTTAAGACAATATCAGGATCATTGGATCAATATCCTATAAGGAAGGAACACACAGCAGATCAAGAATAAAATATTGCGAAGATCCTCATCCAGCAGTTGACAGTTGACTACAAAATATGACAGCACTTATTCAAACACAAAATATGACAGCACTTATTCAAACACAAAATATGACTGCACTTATTCAAATACAAAATATAACAGCACTTATTCAAACACAAAATATGACTGCACTTATTCAAACACAAAATATGATACCACTTATTCAAACACAAAATATGATAGCACTTATTCAAACAAAATATATGACAGCACTTATTCAAACACAAAATATGACTACACTTGGGACAGTCCTGATGAAATACACATTATAGACATTTAGTTTCACTACACTGTGACTTTGCTAGGACAAATGCTGGCGTTGAGTCATACAAGAAAGCAAGACCTTATTGTCCCAATGGCCCCACCATAAATTACAATTTTACACACACCTTAAACATATTGAAATACCCTAAAAAAGTTCCCTGACTCTCAGTGGAATTCACTGACTGCTCCCTGATCATGAGAAAATTATTCTCCCTGACTTTCTTGAATACAGACACAAAATATATAATTACTGAAAGGTTGATTGGCATCGTCTATGACCTAGCACCAGTTTGCAGCTGTCGTGGTTGTACAACAGGAATGCCTTCAAGGCAGGATGCCTTTTATGGGGTGTAAAACACGCAGAAAACACTTGCCTAGGGTGAAAGATGTAAAGAAAATACCACCTGCTGTTGGGAAGTTTCACTTCTGTTAGGTAGAATAAAGCAGCTGTTTTGGGTTTCAGACCCTGAAGTATAACAGGCTGTCTAATAATGCCAAGCAGCTGATGTTGACACATTATGAAAACCCAGTAACCAAGAATGAATAATGATATCGTGAGACAAAATGGCATTATGTGAGAGAGAATGTTGATATCATGAGACAGAATAGCAATATGTGAGAGAGAATATTGATATCGTGAGACAGATTGGCAATATGTGAGAGAGAATGTTGATATCATGAGAAAGGATGGCAATATGTGAGAGAGAATGTTGATATCGTAAGGCAGAATGGCAATATGTGAGAGAGAATGTTGATATCATGAGACAGAGAGAATGTTGATATCATGAGTCAGAATGGCAATATGTGAGAGAAAGAGAGAATGCATGTTGATATCATGAGAGATTACTGTAGATATTTTTGCCATTTCAACATGTCCTGTCTTCATCCACTCACCCTCTCACCCGCACATTTAATTAGGGCTGTTTTCACCCTCCACCAACCCACTTCCACATCTATGTAGGGCTGTCTTCACCCACCAACACACCTAAGTAGGGCTCTCTTCACCTTCCACCCACACACCCACCCATTCACCTAAGTGGGGCTGTGTTCACCCACCCACCTATTCCTGGATTCCTTGTAGAGGGGACTCTGAGTCTGACTCAACATGACTATTGAGGTAATTGTATCAAAGGTGTTGATTGTTGCCTGGGGGTTGTTGATTGTTGCCTGGGGGGGTTCTGTTGATCACCAAGCTCTCACCAGACAAAACAAACCCACAGCTGGGAATCTATTCCATGTGTCCCTTTCCCACAAACACTGATATTCCCTGAGCGCTGAACCTTTATTGGCGTGGCTAATAACGCTAAATAACACAAAAAGCAATCATTTTACGGTTAATAAAATTAAAAGCAATCATTTTATGGTTAATAAAAACGAAAAGCAATCATTTTACGGTTAATAAAACGAAAAGCAATAACGTTAGGAGCAAAACAGCATCAGTAGCGTAGACCCTGGATTCTGTTAGGCTTGCATAAATTATTCACCAGGTCAATAACATTTCAGGCCTTGGGTAAAATGGCAACTGCACATTACAAATGTAGATTATGCAAATCCCACTCAGCTATTGATAATTAATTTACTGGGATGAAGTTTAATCTACAGGGAGCATCATTTCATGTGACAGAGGAGATGTTTGACAACTGAGTTGTCTGTCAATAATGTGACCATCAGGTGGTCCTATGCGCACAGAAACAAAATCAACATTTCCATGGCAACATGACATTAAGCATGATGGTAAACTGCTTGCCTGGCATGAAATTTCAAAAGAAATGGCCCGTAATGCAGCAAATTGATGATGAAGAGGAAATCAGTCGAGATGCAAGCACATGATTTACATCATGTTAGCATGCAATATTTTCTTGTATGACTAGGGTGAAAATTAAACATGTTTTACATGCACAGTCCATATAATGTTGTAAAGATGAGAATAGGTATAAAATAAATGTGATTGCGTTCAACACAGATATGTCTAGATATTTCTAAAACAGCAAATCAAAGGCCAAACTTATTTGCTGGTTATACCTGTAATGTAATATGCATTATCTGTGATATAATAGGGGTATCCGCATCTTAAACAGATTGTAACAATGTGTCTTTGTTCTATAACCAAACAATTGTACAATGTTTTTTAATTGATAAGAATATATTGTAATGACGACACGGGCATATTAATGTGTCCAATGAAAATGGATCCCCTGGAAAGTTATATAAAGATATATTATTATTATTATTACAATGAGCATACACCACATCCCCCAACTATGCCCCGTGTTCTGATAGTCAATTCCTAGCTTATGAGAATCTGACATTGATCTACAAGACAGACCTCAACTAATGTACAAAAATTAAGCATAAAAAATGGGTTTCCACGAAACTTTTTTTTATTTTTTCCATTTAAAGACTATCCACCCACAGGATTAATCAATTTAGATATTACATCTACACTGCCAATGGGAATAAATATTCTGAGTAAAATAATCCCCTGGATGGCCGGCCCATGGATAGCATCACTGGAGGAAATCCTCTAAATAAAAAAAAAATATTATATTTATTAACTGATGTTAGAATTTATAGACTCATGTTATTTGTCCGTTTCATAAAATTGCCTGAATGTTACTGGCTTTAGCCTTTTAGCATATAGGCAATGTGTGACAACATTTTTACCAGCTATTTGTGACTACATTTCCTGATACCAACTTTCCTACACATCTGTCAACTGCCTTTTATTTAACACACCTGCGCACCAAACCTTAAATTTCCCCTTCCTAATTCCCTTTCTCTTCTTTCTCTCCTGTGTTTACTCTTCCGTTCCTTACTATCAAATACATCTTAACCACAAACTTACACACCCTGTCAAAACCCCCATTCAAAACATTCCCTGAGCCCTTTCCCAAACCCCCTCTTCCCCACCCTACAAAATCCAACCCCAATTCCACCCCACCCAGTACCTTTCCCAGCAACACACCACAATTTTCCCCAACCACTGGACTAACTGAAACAGAATACACAGAACTAGAAACATCTCTCTTCAATTACTGTCACTGTCACACTGCCAAATCATTGTCATCAGTGTCTGCAGCGGCTGTGACAACAGTCCAGCAGCACACAATCATCCATCATGGCCTGAACTACCAGCACATCCTGCACACACATGCTGCCTGTGATTTCCAATTACTGGTCCATTCAGTGGCACTGCAGCATCTGCAACAAGTCTTCCTCCTGTTTGTATAACTGTTGTACACTCATTGTGACAGCACCACTACATAACTGAATAGCCCCAGTCCTGGTGGTTTCTTCTGGCACAAACCAGAGCCGTTGGGACAAAAAACCCTTCAATTAAATCCCAATGAAACGTTGTTTAGTTAAGCATACACAACAGGCCCAGGTGCCAGGGCCCACCCAATACATCGCTGAAGAATACCACATGGTTATATTCCTGGTACGCTTCAACGTGACAAAAGAAAACTGCACCAAGGATGTAGAACAAACCAAATATCATCTGGACTATGTCCCGCCTGAAAAGGCTTTGATGGGTTTTTACCACACCCATTGATAACAACTTGAGTGCTTTCTGCTTTATGTGACAATTTATGTGACAATTTATTTATTAACAAATGTCACTGATATGTTCTTCTCTCCATAGGAAATGCAATATCAATAAATATTTAATTTTCGACAACCACTTTTGCCACTGTTTACAACTAGCTATGTGATCAGAATTGTCAAAACTAATGAAAGAACTGCATAACATCTAAAAATTTATTTGGTAGATTTATTCATGTGTGACAATTTATTTACTAACAAATGTCACTTTAATCTTTGTTCCCCATGTGTTGCTTATTAAACAATGCTCAGTGTTAATAAAATTAATATTCCAGGACTGGATTGTTTCAAACCAGTTAGCAGTCAGAATTGTCAGCGCCACATAAAGGGCAGTTCATACAATCTAAATATTGATTTTTGTAGATGTACATTTCATTGGTATCTAATCAAAATTGACGACAGATGCCATGTCTAACCAAATATTCATAAAATGCATTTGTCTAACACATGGTGATGACTTCATAAGAACTGGAATTGCTTGAAAGGGAATAAAACTGGAAATGATCAAACCTAATTGGAATTGAATGATTGTTAAAAGGAACGGGAAATTATACATTCATTCAAGGAAACTGCGCTTTGACTTCGTTAGAATGAATTGAAAGCAATTTTCCTTGGAACTTATTTAAAGTACTGATATTGACCTTGATGTAATTCACAAGGTTGTATATGATCTACAACTGTGGCAGTCTGTATTTCGTTGCTCTGGCAATTTCGGTCTAGTTATACAATGCTCGAGAGAGTGCCGTGAGCAGGATTCAAGGTTCAATGATGTAATTTTGCCCAAGTCACATGACTGAACACATTATCCAAGTCGACAATTAGTAGACGATAAATTCAATGGAATGGTGTTATCACAGTAATGTAAAACTCATGAGGAAGTTGTGAAAGTTATCTTGACAGGTTTTGGCCATCCACTAAAGAAAAGCAATAAATGACGTAAGTAATACTTGCCTGCATGAATAAATATGAAATTTGAGCTCTAAATTGTAGCTCAACCAGTCTGTGAAATATGGCCATTTAGTGTGAAAGTGGCTGATGTCAGTTTTTTTGACATCTGACAGCTGTTAATGTTTGGCAAGTCACATGGTCCCATAACCGAGCTATTACTATTCACGCATAAAATTCATATGTCACAAGCTGGTTAAATGTGATATGTACCTTTACATGTCCAATAAAACATAAGCCTTCAATCATAAATGTAAATGTTTGTAAACAATCAAACATTTTACACCTGCGTTCACTCAGCCAGTAAAGTTCTTTATATCTGAACACCTCAATCTTGTCAGACCCTGAAGTCCATTCAATCGGTGTCATATTGTTACAATCTTACTTTAGTCACATGTTTAGATACAATTGTAAAATGGGTAAATCAGAAATCAAAGTAATTTTGTTATAATCTGGAATTGTATTATGGAAGTTTTACGTAGAAAATCAGGCTTCTTCATTTACAGCTATGCAATCAATAGTTTTCCAGACATGTTTCATATGGATTACCCATATTCAACCCAGATTTGTTTCAAAATAACGGACAGAATTGATTGGCATAATTCCAGTGAAACTGAGTGGTTCTTGTTTGATATAGGCATCTTTCATAGAATGGTAGTTGGCTCTATTCAATTTACATCAGAAGTAAGCAGCAAGCTAAGCAGATTTCCAACAAAACCTAGCAGGTTTTGTAGGTATATTTTGTAGCCTGAATGATGGATTCAACACAAAAAAAACAGCACGTCTGGTTATAGGCCGATTACCCAATAAAAAAATACAGATAAATATGGATTTATACATAATTTTCAAGCCAAAAATACATGTTTCAAACAAAGCAAAATGGCATGGCTGGTTTTCTACCTCCTACGCTGCACTGCTTAGATCCAGGCACCAATTAATTTGTTTGTTCTTTCAAACACACATGTAGGCCCAATGCCAGGTTTTTACTTTGTAGACATGTTTTTTGTGTCCACGGCTTCAAGCCTGGACTAAATGATTATAGGTAATGTTTGTATGTCATATCTGAACATCAACTATCCAACCACATTTTCCCAGGGCATGAGTCCAAGAAATTGGATCGTACCTGCCAAAATAAGTTTTTCAACGAATCCGGTTATTATCATAAAGGCGCTTCAACGACAACTATAAGGTGGTACATACTACTTGAATGCATCCAATTATCATTGTAACGCCATTGTAATGATGTCTATTCACTTGTCTGGATGGGCACAGGTCACTATTTTATTTCTGCCTTGATGATATTAAAGGGATTTCTTGTGCAATGAAAATATTTTTCAGACTGTGAATTTGTCATATTTATGGATGGTGAATCGATGATAGCAGGGCAGTGCACATACTGTAATTTCTACTCTAGTAGGCTGGCCAGCAATGTATGACTGGCATTGGTAGGATACACTCTACACAAATTCTAGTTACTGCATGTGATGACTGACAGAAGAAATTTTCTTAAAAAGATTAAATATGATGATTTCACAATGCACACAACATGTACTAATTAATATGCATGATTTTCAGAAAATTCCTTTCACAATTTGGCTAAAATATAGTGAAAAAAGAAACATTTTGTTGCAATTCATATTATTAGAAAAAATATACTATTAATAATATAAAACAATGTGTAAATATAAATTGTAGCTGCCAAAAACACTGAATAAAAAATTTCTTCTAGATGCACTTAATAACAAGAGACATGAATCATTCGTTAAGATTCATGAACACTGATAAATTGAAAAACCACCTGTATAAAATCAATACTGTCAATGTGACTGTCACACACAAGAGTCTGACTGTGACCACTACTGCATCTAGGATTCCAGACAGCCAAGCAAGGGCCAAGCCTCAAAGGACAACATTTTGTATGACAAGATGACAAGGCAGACATTCAGAAGCCTTGATAGAAAAAGCATTATCACAACACATACATGGACAATCATAATGTTATTGGGAGACAGTGGGAGTTTGTGATGTATCTGAAATCACATTTTCTGTCTGGGTGAATTGTGTATTTTCCATTGTAATGTGCACTTCCTGTGGGATCCCCAATCATTGGCAGCAGGTGTAGACTAACTGCCTGAGAGGGGTTAGACCACCACTTTACATTAGTCACCATTATAGTGTTCCCTGTGCTCATTGCAAAATTGTTCCACCAAATTTATTTAAACTATCACAGCACATTCAACATCAATTACCCGACCTCATGTGTGATACTCAATAAAATTACATATCTCGTTTTTAAGAAAAAATGCACCCAAAGCCAATACCCCTTAACTTTGACCCAGCCCGGTGAATGATTTTGAAATTTCTGCAGAATAGCCAGTGTGGTGATACGTGAGCAGTCAGCATCTTTATTTCAATCAAGTGAAAGATCTAATGCAGTAGCATGGACAACATTTACTTTACTAAGGTATCCTATGTAAAAGTGCTCGGGGAAAAATCATTCATCACGTCGCAATCCTCCCTTTCCCAGTGATTCTTTATGAGAGTAATGGCGGACGGATCCTAACAGTGGTCTGTAGCTGAGAGGAATCACCGTTGGTACAGCCCTCTGTGTGTCCTGCTGTTAACATGATCAGAGTGACAACAGTTACATCAATGCAATCAATAGATGGGCTGGATATGGCAGGATGCTTACAGCAAACCTATAATGAGCACAAAGAAGACAATATGTTCACAAGCTTGTGTCATTAAAGTAAAACCATTGAGTGAGAGTCTCACGAGGAAGCTGGTGAGGAACCGGCTAAAGTGGGCTGGACACGTGGAAAGAATATAAGGGGAACGGTTGACGAGGAGAACGGATGCGCTTAGAGTGGAGGGTAGAAGGAGAAGAGGAAGACCGAGACTGAGATGGGAGGACTGCGTGAAGAGAGATTTGGTGGGAGTGGGAAGGAGTGGAGAATGAGGGCAAGGGATAGAGGGGGGTGGAGAAAGAGAGCGAGGGAAGGGGGGAGTGGAGACGGTTGCTGGAGACGGCAGTGAAGCAGAACTAATGACAAGGAAGAAAGGGAAACACAGCTGGATGACCAGTGCCAGCCTTACCCTGGACTACTGGGATAAAGAGGAGAGCAACAACATTGTTGAGCCATTCTTGGTGATGTCTAACCAGATTTAACAACATTGCCACCAAAAGCAACAAGCAACAGATGACAAGTGGACAAGGAAGCCACTTAGGCACAGTCGAACAATTTTCCATCTCTTATATGTTTCACATGTACGTCCATTAAATCTCAACACTGCAAAAGAAATAAATTATTATTTCTAACAATGATAAAAAATATGTCACCTACCCATATCAGATTGAAACATCAGTTCCTTCTACAGTGAATCTCTCATAAAAATAATTTCACACCAGAGATAAATGGCAAATGTGTGGAACTAGCTTTGGGTGCATTTTTTCGGAGAAACGAGGTACGCAATTTTCATGAGGTTCGCACACGAGGTCAGTTAATTGACGTTTAATGTGCTGTGAAAGTTTAAAGAAAATTGTACGACACATTTTTGCACTGAGCACAGGGAACGGCTCAACGTTATAATGGTGACTACAGTAATGTAAAATCAAATGGTGGTCTAACCCCTCTCTGGCTGGTAAGTTCAAATTAGTATTACCGACCTGCTGAGACACTTCCAATGTATTACACTAAATACCCACTTCAGCAAATATATCTGAGACAAAATACTTCAAAGCTAAAAGCAAAAACTTCAGTTTCATTTGGAACCGAGATGGTGGATCACATGGGGTCTACATGAGTGCGACATCACAATGCTTAATCCAAAATGAAATGTTGGCCATAATACTGACAATCTAGACAACATGTAGAATCTTGACAAAGTTATATGTCTGCTCTAAATGGAACAGACAGTCAAAATTAACAGGCAGCTGCTCGAACCAAGTGGTAGTTTAGTTACCTCCGACAACATCGCTTTAGATTAGTTTTCATATCCATGCATCTTCGGCATGCAGCAGTAGTAAAAAAGCTGTTTGACATGGCGCACTAATCTTGCGACAGGCGCAGAGAAATCTTGGGTGTAACTGTGTGAAAAATAAAAATAAACAAGTGCGGGCATTCTCCGAAAATCTCCTTTATAATTGGCAAAAAGTGTGCTTGATAAGACATTGTAATGTGAATATCATAGATACGCAATCTTGCCTATTATTTATAGCATGCCAAGTATGCTATCAATACCTGGATTCATAACTCCAGTTGACGGATTATTTATTTTGCCCCTCTTATGAACCAGGGGTTGCCGCAACATCAATGGTGGGACTTATGAAATATATAAGAAGCATTCGGGTGAGGTTTGATACTGGTTAGTTGCATCAAACAGAAATGTCAGAAGGTAAATGGATAAGACTGATATATGTTTATCCTTAATTACATCAAAGATCAAAATAAATGCACAAGAGTTATCATGGAAAAGCATGCTCTGGCATAGCATGCAATTATGTTCACCAGGTCTCCTGTTGTGCCCAAATCCTCAGGAACCTTTTATCTCAAAATCGGTATACAATTGTTTTCCGACTACTTCCTACTAAGTGTTAGCGGAAATACTTAGCTAAAGGCAATATAGGTAACCCCCAAAGTAGTAATTTCCATAAAGGGGGAATTGAAATATGAGACCGTCAATAGAGCTGTAAAGGGGTGATTGGGATCAGGCCATAATGTCAACAAGTGTCCAGATATCTATTCATCAGAAAGTGATTCAATTAATCACATCACAAATCTATCAACACTTCTGTTCTGTCTTCTATTGTAACCCTGTCAACCCTGGTTTGGGGTCCTGTCTCTATCACCCTTACAAAGCCATCACCAGCCAGCACAGCCAGTCTGTACCTAGTCAGTCAGTCTGTACTGAGGCCTGGCAGTAACACAATGATGGATGTGTTTGTTTAGATGGAGTTCAACTCCAAGTACCTAGTAGCATCCAACCCTGAGTCACAAATACGCTGTAAAGTGATTCTTATTTTGGAAGCTGTACATATACCTACTGCTGCAAGACGTACATAGTACTACAGTGGAACTCCTCTAACCCGACCACCCAAGTGACTGAGATAAAGTGGCCTGATTAAAGGGTGGCTGAATTACAGAAGCTGCTCAAATATACACATGTGGGAAAAACAGGTTGTGATACAGTGGGTGTTTTCAAGGGGTGGCTGTTTCCAATGGGTGGCCTCTTTGAGGGGTTCTACTGCATGCATTATTATTATTAAAGAACGTAATTATGATTAGCAAATTATTTATGCAATTCATCACTTGCCACCTCAGCCCTAACACAAATAATTTAAAATACATTTCTTGCACTCTATGATCTCTTGGGTGTCGACTTTAGTAACCATCAAGACATTTGTGCCAACTTTGAATGGCATTCCTCCAGTGGTTTTTTCTGCAGCCAGTGGAAAAAGAACCAAGAAAAATTATGAAGGAATTCCGAGTAAACTAATACCTTTAACAAAAAAAGTTTGCAAAGCTAATAATAGGTTATCGGGTACATTACCAACAAGCTATCAAAAAATACACTAAAGTACCATATCTGTTTGCAAACATTATGCAAGTTTGTACAGATGACAGAAATATTAGACCAGCCAGTGAAGATCACACAAAGTTAAAAGCCACTGATTGGTTAATATTGTGTTGGTGCATACAGTGCCACCTATTACTAATTATTACCCCTGGGTCAGTGTGATAAGTCATGTTTATTCTAGATTTGGAACACATCCCATCCTACTTTTATTCTGTCTCTTTGCAAATATCTGGTATTTTCAGAACAAGGTACTTTGACATGAATAACACACAGTTCTGTGGCGCCATACACATGACAGTGCACAGCAAGGCATTGAAACCTTTAAATGTAATGGACTCTAGATAAGCCACTGGCTTCCTTGTCCACTTGCCATCTGGGCCTTTGCCTTGGATGGCAATTTTGTTAAATCTATGCCTCCTGGTTTGCCGTGCATGCTCCAAAGTGCAAACTGGGATATTTATTAATTGGATATAATGCGACTTTGGCGTTTCCGACAACATACAGCTAAAATGTTCCCTGAGAGTTGCTATTTGAACATGTTTTGAACTGATGATTTGATGACCTGATGAACTGTTACAATATTGTAAAAAATAAACAAAACCTTAAAGAATGTCTGATATGCCCGTAAGGCAGTACATTTTTCGAAAATCAATAAGAGTAAAGGGTAAACCGTAATCGTACACATTTTTGTTACAAGCTTTGCAGGATGGCGATGCTGTGTTTGAATTAATTGTGGTATTCTGGGCATGCAGGCAACATTCTTGAGACATCACCCAGAAGGCATTGGGGTCTTGGGGGATGACCCGAATGTCATTATTTAGAATGCTAGTAATGTACGATATAAGTCTCTTGGCTTATGCAAGATAGAACCAACAGACATGCTGAGTAAACATTGCGAAACAAAAATAATTACCAGCCAATCTGGCCTGTCAAGAGACTTTCTAAACCTAACAAGTGGTAATTTTTAATATAACATGGACCAACAGAACCAAGTCACATGACTTGTGGTTAACTGACTCAGAACAATTTTGGGAGGTTAAGTAAAAAACACCATATCACGTCACAAAAATTATGAACATGCCAACTGGCTTAGTAACTAGCTGGGAATAAAAAAATACAATTGAGAAAGTATGTGCTAACTGAAACTGAAAATACAAGATCTGACTGGCATCCAAACATAAAAAGTTTCAACTATATTACCATATAACAGAGCTACAATCAGCTAGAATTGTACAGTCACTGAATTACCAAGTACATAACTGCTTGTTTACAGTCAGATTACATCACCACTTTTTTAAGGATTCACCATTAGCCAGGGCATCATAAAATAAAGATCACATTATAAGGTATACATCTAAATATAGACACATACCTAACAACACTACATTTAAACCCCCCAGGAGTGTGTGCATCATTCATTTACATCCCCGCCCTGGTTTTTGTAAGAAATGTACACCAGTTAAAAACAAAACAATGCATCAGTCAGTAATATTTATGCATGCAAGCTGATACAGAGACACATACAAATAGCATACAGAGACACATACAAATAGCATACAGAGACACATACAAATAGCATACAGAGACACATACAAATAGCATACAGAGACACATACAAATAGCATACAGAGACACATACAAATAGCATACAGAGACACATACAAATAGCATACAGAGACACATACAAATAGCATACAGAGACACATACAAATAGCATACAGAGACACATACAAATAGCATACAGAGACACATACAAATAGCATACAGACACATACAAATAGCATACAGAGACACATACAAATAGCATACAGAGACACATACAAATAGCATACACAGACACATGTCATAAGGAACCGAGATAAGAACTCAAGCACCGTACATCAAAAGTCTGGTGTCCTGTCTGTCAACATAAAAGGTTTTTGCCAGCTTTTGAACTTACTGCTATGATTTTGAATGCGAACGCAGTTTCTAAGGTATAACAATTATATAAAAACACATTGCACCATCAATCTACACTCATCTGTGAAAATCTTACGTGAAATATTAATCCAGGTGTAAAAGTTTCAGCAAAAAGGTATCTTCGTATGTTATTGCATCAAATAATGTGTGACATTGCATTAAAAATATCATGCTATCATATCACCTTTTCAATGTGTTTGTATGTTACAGCTAATTAATGTTTCCATGTCATAAGAAAATGTGATGATTTTTTATTACATCACATGAAATGTCATTAATAGAGCTATTGTGTTAATAAGCTTATCCTGGTAATCTATGGTATCAAAGTATCCAGGGCAACTATTTTACCCACCTGCCAGAGGGGCATTGTTCAATAAGTTCACTATTTTACTTCTACATTAATGATTTGTAAATGGAGTGTCAGCTATTTTGAGAATATGTAGCATTTTTAAACATTTAGAAAATCAAAATGGACACCTTTGCAGATAATACAACCATTATGGCATTCCCAACTAAGGAAAGACAACACATTGCTGTGATTCCATCTTAAAGAAATATAGAGGAGTCGGAGAGTGGTCATGGTCAGGTCGGGTTTTACCACCTGCAATGGAAACATGGGAATTTAATCAAAGGCAAAATGTCAATTTAAGCAGACAACAAAAACAGAACGCAGATGAAGCTAACCCTCCCCATGGAGTAATGGTCACACACTGCTGTCAGCTTCTGATCAATCACATGGTTGATCTTTCACACACAGTCTCTTCTAAGCCACCATACCATGTATGATGAGGAGATATAATTGGGGCTAGATCATTATTTTACTTCCAGGTTCATGGCATATGCATAAAGTAACAGTAATATTGAGATGAAAGCCCTTTTCAAGGTTTTTTGCACCCTGAAAACTAGTTTTGAATAGGGAAAGGGCATATTTGTGGTCTGCATACAGGTTTAAAACACTAGTGGCTGGTTGGCTATATATATACATTTTATTTATTTAATTATATATATATATATATATATATAATAAAATGATATATATATATATATCATTTTGTTATATATCATTTTATGAAATGGTTATGTGCATATATATATATATATATATATATATATATATATATATATATATATATATATATATATATATATATATATATATATATATATATGCACATAACCATTTCATATAAAATGATATATAATATTGTGTGCACACCATTGAACTACCCGACTTATTTTAGTATTGGACTCAATGAAAAGAATACTGGTGGTCTTACATCAACTGCCTCCCTAGGTATTGGGTTTCAGTCCCCACCTCTCAATTGTAACTACTTTTTCTTTCCCTTAATTGCCTCAGTTTGAACGTTGACAGCCCAGACCAATTAGTAAATATAACTTTCAGCATCACTTATAAAATTTCACATTAAGACACACAGAGGAGATGACTTTCATACAGCAAGACAAAGCTGTATAGAGAAACCGGTTAGTACTACTATAATTATGTAACATAGTTTTCAAAGTGGGGCCTCTAAAAAGTTGACGTTTGATACTAAATGAATCTGATTTAATTGGATAGGGGTTAGGAGCCATTTCATTTAGTTCCCCACACTCACATATTTTTCGCCAAAAAATCATTACATTTTTTCTGATCCCAGTTCATAAGGGTGCAGATGGTTTGTTTATATTTCCTGTTTCAATGATATGTAACCCCACAGGAAGCACCTTTCTGAAGCTTGGTTAGGGTAATGAGTACTCTGGTGTGGTGACCCATTGGTATGGGGCCCAGCTATAATTCAACAGGTTCCTGGGTTCAATCCTAGTCGGTGCTCCCCCCCCCCCCGCCACCCACCCAGGCATTTCTTAACAACTTACTATAGGGGAAGTTGTAATTATGCTTCAATGAGGAAACTAAGCTATGTGTGCCCACTGCCTGGTGTAAGACCCCTATTGTTTTTTCCCATTGAAACCAAGCAACTCTACATTGTGTGTACAATTATGATTCAATTATGATTCGGTTGATTTTCGTCTTGTCACCAATTTTCAGAAGCGTTTTCATCAAATCCTACAATTTTGCTTTGGATAAAACCAACGTGGAAGATGCTCTCATCATTTGTCACCCAAAGAAACCAGATTCTGTCTGGGGGGGCCTTCTGTCACTGACCTGGACATATGCTGCCAACCAGCAGCTAGAAATTAAAACCATGAACAGTCTAAGTGTTGCAGTTACAAATCTGCCCTTTTCCCTGTTCATAACTATTTTTTCAGGATGCAAAAAATCCTTGACGGGATGGACCATCTCAAAATAACTTGCACTCTGTTTGTATGACATGGACCCAGAATTAAAACAATGACCTGTCCCCTTCAGGGGGAGTAGAAAGGTGGACTCCCTCATTTTGTCGGCTCTACATCAAGTCCACCAAAGTCACAACGGAAGCCGTACATAAATCTTCAGGATGTGGCTCAGGAAATGATGTTCCCACCTTGCATGAAGATGTGAATGACTTATTACTCATAAGTCAGGCATAGTGGTAAGTAGAACATATGGTTTAGAGATAGGGTTGACTGGCATACACTTTAAACTATTATCTATTCCAACATCTCGACAGCCCAAATCTGTTTTCATGAACCACAATTTGTTAAATACAATATGACTGCCATCTGTCTATGAATATCAACCTTGCTGGTCAGCATGCAAAGCAAACATGATATTCACTCAGAACTATTCAAACTGAACATGTTATAATGATAAAATAAATTTGTAAAATGTGGTTTATTAAATATAATATTTTTATAGATACATTTTATACTATATAATTATATATAACATAATATGCTAACAATTATCAGGCTGCGTCTGTAAAATAAAACACGTGAAATAGATGCACAAAGTTGTTTTCTGCTCCAACTATCCCAGGATCCATTTTCTCTTCAAAACACAAGCCTGACTGCACTAAACCCTTCCTCCCTTATTTACTACCAGGGGGCAACTCATTATTATGCCACATTCTCCAGAGTGATATGGGCACTTACTGTTTGTTTTATGGAGACAAAGAATTCTTTGTCCCCCCCAGTCTTGTTAAATGTCTCAGTCTAAGAGCTCTCCACAGTAGGTGAGAAGGAGAGATCAGATTTAATGGATGTTGATGGAGAGAAGGCTGTTACAGCTCAGGTTGGATTAAGTTCTAGATAAGGTGTAGTGTGCCATAGCAATGTATCAGGAGCCCAATACACCCACTTTAAGAGAATGGGTGGCAACAGTCCACTATTTTTGTCAGACCACTATTTTTGGTTTTCAATGGTGGGCACAACATTGCATAATATATAGGATCTCGCTAGAATTATAAATGTTTAAAAAAATCCAGTCAGTGACCGAAAAGTGACTTGTATTTTATTCATGTAATAAATGCAGACATGGTATAGTGAATTGTCGCCAGATCTGCATAATGGATATTGTAAATTTGGTTGAATAATACATCAAAGTCGACCCCTTACAATTAGAGTTAGACATTATGTTGGTCCACAAATTATATAACTTTAGTCCCTATGTTGTCTGTCTACCTAGGCTCCATTATACTGAGAAACTGCAACTTCAAATGTCAAGCATGAGTGATTTTGAGTAATCATTCACTGGAAGGCACCCAGAAGTGAAGACCATTAATTTTGGCAAGTAATTAATTCCAGGGCATTGCTAGAGTCACAAACCATTATAGTGCTTGCAGGTGGAAAAACTACACACTGGTCTTTCTTCTCCAGTGCAACTTTAAATGTCGTACATGAGTGATTTTGACCAATCAGTCACCATAAAGTCACTGGAAGTGAGAGCATTTAACAAGTAATTAATTCGAAGGCATTGCAAGAGTCACATATGTTATAATGTTTGCAGGTGGAAAAACTACACTGGTATGTGCCTCGAAAAAAACGGGGGTCTACCCCTACAGGTGCTAATGTGTAAAGTCACTGTCCTAGGACAGATGGGTGACAGGGACATTGTGACCAGAAGTGATGGATGTATACATTGTAGAGTGAGACAGATGAGGACACAATAAAAGGAGACAATGGCCAAATAGCCTGGAGGTCCAGCTAATACTGACCACACACACTGGCCTCTGTCTGAGGCCAATGGGCCAGACAGTGACTGGCCGCAGGCAATGGCTGACAAAAGAGGATGTCTGAATGACAGAAATAAATTGTATATTTTTCTGTTGGTTTACAGTTTCACACAGGCATGATGTATGTGTGTGTGTTGTATGACTACACATGATTTGACATGGGTAAAATAAATTTGTATTTGGGTCAATGCTCTCTCAGACCCTAGATGTAGTTTTGCTAGCACCTGATTGTTAATTGCACTTATCAGACCACCTTCTGATTTGTAGCCTATGTACAGAGCCATGATATGTTCACTACAAAACACTTACCAAGAACATGTTGTGCAACTGGATTCACAAATTAAACAATGTAAATGTAGGTTTACTCTGCATAGTACACAATATGAGGCTTATTAATATACTAAAATATGGTATTAATTAATGTATGATAAGCAACAACATAAAACAGTACATCAGGTGCATAATCTAACAATAATAATTTATTTATTATAATAAAAACATAATGATTAGACAAGAACTTTAACAGACTGCATGTATTGGTCTCGCCCCATGATTACCTAAGTAATCAATGTGTTGAGTCTTCTAGTGAGAAGATTTGGCCAAACTGGAACAAAGGAGTTGTCTATTAATTTGAATAAAGACTACTTGTGCTGTGTGACTTGAGTCACCATAGAAATAGACTCAGCTAGTTCTTAACACTGTCCCTTGTAGGAGCAACAAAGGCATTTTATGGCTAACTAATGAATGGCCCTTTCATTACGGACTTCCTGGCTTAATTAAACAAACACAAGGATCTGAACTGGTAACTAACATAACTGTTTGCTTAAGACTAACTATGGGTTCTGACTGGGAAAAGATGCTGTCTTTAGTGAAACCTTTAGTTAATTTTGTTATATCAATAAGAAATGATATATTTGAACATTTCAGATACTTGATGGAAGTATTTAAATAAAAATATTTTCATTCTGTTAACTACAAATACTTGATAAAACTGTATGGAAATTAAAATCATAAATAATTATCACAGCATCATATTAAAAAAGTACTCAGATATACTCATAAAATCTGAGTACATTGAGTATGAGTATGAGTACATGACTCATAATTTCCATGAGTACAAGTATGAGTACTTCAAAAATGTACTCGAGTATTCGAGTACACGAGTATTGAGTACATCGGTCCCAGGTCTGTATTATATAAATTACATTTGTTGTAAATAAGTATAATTTAAAGTAACAAAAGAATAATTTAAAGTATCATTCAATAAATGTCTTATTAAAAAAAAAGTCTTCATGCCAATTGTGCACCATTCCTTTGATGGCAGAATAATCATGCAAGTAATGCCTTGGCAAAGACAAGAAGAATCTGAACTGTTACATTGAAAGACAAATAGTGTGCATGTATTTCTGTGATAATGAAGACTGACAAGAATCTGTATACTATTTACTATCAGAGAAATTAATTAACTAAGCAATTTTCTTAATGGTGCTAGACTATGCAAACCACCTCAAACTTGTGCATGTAGACACTCACACAGAACACGTAGACACTCACACAGAACACGTAGACACTCACACAGAACACGTAGACACTCACACAGAACACGTAGACACTCACACAGAACACGTAGACACTCACACAGAACACGTAGACACTCACACAGAACACGTAGACACTCACACAGAACACGTAGACACTCACACAGAACACGTAGACACTCACACAGAACACGTAGACACTCACACAGAACACGTAGACACTCACACAGGACACGTAGACACTCACACAGGACGCGTAGACACTCACACAGAACGCGTAGACACTCACACAGGACGCGTAGACACTCACACAGGACGCGTAGACACTCACACAGAACACGTAGACACTCACACAGAACACGTAGACACTCACACAGAACACGTAGACACTCACACAGAACACGTAGACACTCACACAGAACACGTAGACACTCACACAGAACACGTAGACACTCACACAGAACACGTAGACACTCACACAGAACACGTAGACACTCACACAGGACACGTAGACACTCACACAGGACGCGTAGACACTCACACAGAACGCGTAGACACTCACACAGGACGCGTAGACACTCACACAGGACGCGTAGACACTCACACAGAACGCGTAGACACTCACACAGAACGCGTAGACACTCACACAGAACAGGTAGACACTCACACAGAACATGTAGACACTCACACAGAACACGTAGACACTCACACAGAACACGTAGACACTCACACAGAACATGTAGACACTCACACAGAACATGTAGACACTCACACAGAACATGTAGACACTCACACAGAACATGTAGACACTCACACAGAACATGCGGTTATTCTGAGTTTTCCAAATAGTTTGCATACTTGGGAGGAAGACATTATCCAGTCAATTTGACGGTGCACTGATACAGAAGGAACGATGAGAGAAACAGAAGCATCCGCCGCTGCTGTAGGTCTAGTCTAGTTCCATGTGCAGTAGCAGATGCTGAAATGACTGGCAACTGACATTGAAACTCTGTTTTTTCTCCACAATATATATCGTCATCCAGAGAATGTGTTTTTCAGGACAGCTTTCATCAACACGGTTTTTCTCAACATAATTTCATCAACATGACTTAGTTTTCAAGATGTGGGTTTTTGTGTAATTGTCTTGCCATCCATCCATCCTTATGATAAATTTTGCAGTATATTTGATTTTAGGATATTATGTTTAATTAGTGGTAAGAAGTGAGGCAAAAAATTAGTGGACTGCTAAGGTGATATTGGTAGCCATGTGACAAAGGCATCAAAAATTGCAATCTGGTTCACTAAGTAAAATGTGATACACCAATCTTTTACACAACAGATGGTTTTTAAAACAATTTAGTCAGTTCATAGTGACTGGTCAACATGCAGCAGTGCCACCTACTGCCAGAGGCAGATCAAGTGTATTCAATTACTTGTCAGTAATTATCTTGGCACAAGTTGACAAACTACTGCATTAATTTCTTACAACATGAAAAGAACACAGATCGATAACTTGAAATAATTACCACAGAGAGTCATTTAATGGGGTATTATTCATTTACATAAAGCGGAAGTCAGCTCTGTCTCATGTATCCAAACAAGACTGATTGTGAGATGATGGCACGCATGGCAAATTACTATCTATTTAGAGTCAAATATGAGCATGACATATATTACTTTGACATATAATAATGATAATAATAACAAATATATCATAATAATGTGTATTAATAACAATAACTACTAAATATCTGATATATAAATATATATACTGATACATATATATACTGATACACATATATATATATATATATATATATATATATATATATATATATATATATATATATATATATATATATATATGTATCAGTATATATATTTATATATCTGATACATATATATACTGATACATATATATATATATATATATATATATATATATATATATATATATATATATATATGTATCAGTATATATATTTATATATCAGATATTTAGTAGTTATTGTTATTAATACACATTATTATGATATATTTGTTATTATTATCATTATTATATGTCAAAGTAATATATGTCATGCTCATATTTGACTCCAATATATATATATATATCAATCATTTAATTTATTTTATTTATAATAGATTTATAACATATCTATAAAATATAATTCTACATACATGCAAATACGTACATTTGTTATTATTAAGTATATATAATTTATTATATATAATATATATATATACATATACATATACATATACACATACACATACACATACACATATACATATATATATATATATATATATAATAAATTATATTATTTTATTTTATAGATGTTATAAATCTATTATAAATAAAAAATATATGTATATAAATATATATATATATATATATAAACACATAAAGAACTAAACAATATAAATAAACCACCATCAAAATAGAAACGCCATATTGGAATCTCCGTGAAGACTACATTGATGAAAGCCAGATTTACCAGACAAACTAAGCTAACTAAAAAGTGCACATGAAACCTTGCATAAGAGCATTCCCATGGCGACTGTGAGTCAGTGATGAGATACGTGATGTCTTCTCCAGCCCAGGGAGACAGCTATGATATGTGATGTCCTCTCCAGCGTGGGGAGACGGCTCATCAAATGAGACCCAGACCCGGGCTCCCCATACATCATGCGCTGGGGTCGTTCCTTCAGGCCTCAACTAACACGTGATTTCTCATGTACATCAGTGTTTAATTGCACCCACAGACAGAAAAACACCAAACGATTCGGATTTCATCACAGTGGCACACGTTGCTTGTCATGTCATTGACATGCACAGAGTTTTTGTCAAATCAAACCATTTTTTTCTTAAGAAAATCAACATAACAGATGCTCCCCGTCAGATGTCACCAAAAACAAGAAACCTCAAACTCTGTCCACATACACAGGGGATCTTTCCGGCACTGACAGGGATCCCTCAATCAGACAGGGATCCTTTCATCACTGACAGGGATCCTTCCATCACTGACAGGGATCCTTCCATCACTGACAGGGATCCTTCCATCGCTGACAGGGATCCTTCCATCACTGACAGTTCCATATTATGCTAATTAGCAAATAAAATGTTATCCAGTGCGCAGCAGAAGTGTCATAATCTACAAATGTACCTTTTCCCTGTTCAGAAACTATTTTTCAAAATCACTGGCACAAGATTCATAAGCCATGGACCCAGAAGTGAACATGTGATCTATCCCCATGGACCCGGAAGTGAAACAGTGATCTAACCCCACGGCCCTGGAAGTGAGACAGTGATTTATCCCCATGGACCTGGAAGCAAAACAGTGATCTATCCCCATGGACATGGAAGGGAAACAGTGATCTATCCTCACTTACAACCCATGGTCAGTCGGCAACTGGCATATATAACTTTCTGCCAGGAAATGTCAGACACCAGATTCTTCAAGGAAATGCTGCGGCCGTATCATCATGGCAACTAGGCGAAAACAAACATCTGATTTCAGCTGTTACAACGTAAAATGTCAATGTTGGTGAAGGAATGACTGACGTTTCATGTCAGGTTAGACATGTTTGTTGTATGTCTGAGGTAATAGCACCAGTGAGGCTATAAATACCCAGAAGTGATCCTTTTTTCCCATGCAGATCAACCGATATGCGCGCATGTCATTCTGACTCCTAAGTTCATGGTAATGGGGGAAGTTCTTGGCCGTCAAGTAGCAGTCTTAACCACTGGACCAAGTAGCATTACCAATTCTACATGTCAGTAGCAAGATATTCTGCAGGAATAACATTCCCCTCAATTCGATCTGTTCAGTTGTCTCATTTTAGCTTAATTTTGCTAAAAATATTCCCTCTCGATTACACTACTACATGTTCATTCATTTAGTTTAGGTGAAATCGTTGGATGAACAATTAAATTATTTTACTAGGTCCGGTTAAAAATTAGACAAAAAAGGGCAAATGTAGCCTGGATCTAGAGGCTCTAACATACCATAGCATAAGTCACACCGGCCCTAACAATAAAGGTAAATTATTTTGATGATTTTAACACAAGTAGTCTTTTATTACACCGACTGTGCATAATGTTGAAACTATTCACATGCTATAGATGAACAACAACGAAACCTGATTCATGGTGGGATAAATCGTTTGAGGAAGGAGTTTTAATGTCAGAACATAATAATATTGTAACGAAAAGAACAGAAATGTCTCATAAAAGGTTGTGATCACATTTTGCATTTTAAGATATCATCTTACAATGTACAGAACAGCAAGTTATGTATTTGAATTAGCAAGTTCAATGTCTTCATTTAACATTAATTATGTGTGGCTCGTGAGATATTGTGAAGTCTTTGAAGTTAGACATCACGCATAAACACAGATCTTACCGATAATAAATTTTGGTTTACAATTTCAGTGCTCTCCTTTGGTAGAATAAAAGGCACCCCCCGAGGGTTGTTGATCACAGTTGACACATGTGAATTAGGTTAACCAGCAGTAACATGTAAACCTGCATTTATCCTACTAACTGATCATAATCAACTGTTTGGATAACGAGCTTCATAAAATGTTTACCAGCGTGTTGTTTTACAATGATTCCTTTATCATCCAAGTCCATCATCTTTTTGTCACAGTCTTTTATTGAGGATTATTATCTTGAAACTTCCTGTAATTCTAAACAGACCGCCCATAAAGGCGGCAGCAGCAGTTATAATGACATATGCCCAACCTGTCAAGCCTACGGGCACGCACACATTTCTGAGAACATCATAAACTAAATAATAAGCAGTTACATCTATTTTTAGCATCTTTTTTATTGAGCGAACACTCACTGAATGGACGGCATGCCACGGCAATTTGAATCTGCAGACAATCCTAAACTTTGCGCCATCGTCACCATGTAGTTTCCATCAGGGAAAGAAATTGTGGGAGGTTTGTGGGAGGCGTAACTCATTGACAGTCTGCAGATTCAACAATAGCATCATAAGTCTGCACGAGCTTATTTTCAACTAAAACATCACCTGCAATGGAGAAACCCTTTGAAGTTCCGACTTCAAAGGAACGCCGATGAACGCCATTCAACCATACATACAGGTGTGCAAGAAGAGGCCTGGTCATATGTCATGTGTGGAATCCTTTGTGGAGATGACAAAAGATGTTGACTTCTGAATGCTAAGTACACTAATATGTGTCCCCAGCCAAACTACAAGGACTAAACATTGATCTGTTTTCTTGTGCTAGGTCTGTTTTCCTCAATGGAGTATGCTGCTACTAGAGCTGTCGCTCTTCCTGTTTGGAACCAAAATCATGGGTCAATAGGTACCACGCACATGGGCCTCAGTTCTACCCCCTTCTAGACCAGCAATTATCACAACACTAGTTATCAGTAATACAGTCACACATTCTTGGCATTCTAAGCTCAACTGTACCTAATGTCCACTGTCCACTTGCATATGTATAAAACTTGCACATTCAGGATTCAATCCCAGAGTGGAATAAACTACCAGGGAACATATCTGTGACCAGTTCCTGCACCACCTTTCAGGATCAGGCTAGTGGAGCTACCTAAGTTAACTGTGCTGCTACTTCCTGCCAAATTCACATCAACTTGGTAAACGCAGTCTCCAGTCAAACAAAACAAAATTACTTTTTCAAGAACTGATGGGACCAGACATACAGAAAGCTTAAATCTATCTTTGTAGAGTGTCAAAAAGAGAACATGCCCTGTGTATTAATAGCAGACAAAAATTCCCATTAAGATTTTATACATCTGTTGAGAAAACAATAACATGCATTCAAATATGTAATATTGCACCAAAAATTACTTTACCCAACAGAGTACTCAAGAACAAACGCATAAAATCAAATGCAATCACCTTAATTTCTTATTATAGTTGTTCTTTGATGGAAATTTATTATATTTTTAGTTGTGATCAATGGATAATCATAATTTATATGATAAATAATTTTAGAAGAAGTAATTTTGACAGTCTCTGCCACATTATTATCATGTTATATATAACTGAGTTCATTTGGTGTTTACTAAACTAGATCAAAGAGTCCCCCATCTAATCAGTGCCATATATTATTCTGAAGTTCGTTAACATTCTAACATTGAATAAAATGACCAATCTAACCTTCACCACTAATAATATGTTATTAGGCACTTTATAATATAGCAATGATAACATACAAGTCATGTAGTATTCTGTGTGTGTACGACGTAGCTGCCTTATTAACCAAATACAACAAGTGCATGTACTAGCAGTGTAACCATGTGTGTGGTCAACTTTGATCACTGTTCTCATTTTAATGGCATACACATGATGACATGCCCCATTAGGCGTATGATAAAAGTATGCATTCATAGAATGAGTATTTAATTAAATATGTGGAACAATAAAATATGTGGAACAACGTCTGATGTGGAACATCTGACGAGATTCTGCAATTGTCAAAAAATCTGCACCATTAAATTGAAATTAAACTCTTAATGAGATTTCATCTGTGTGACACTGTATCCGTAATCCCATAATGTTGAAAGTGGACAGACTCCCACAATGTAATATTTATTTACAAGTGTGTAAAAACAAAAGCTATGGAACAGTATGGTTGACAGGGTTTCTCCATGACATCACCGCACCTTTGGAATGATCTGCCGATATATATCTGTGTTGCTGACTCACTCGAATTGTTTAAGTCTCAACTTAATACACATGTTTTTAAGACAGCATTTGTAGATTATTTATACAATTTATATTTATAAATAGAATTAATCACCAACCAGACAACTAATACTCACCACAACTGACTGGTTTGTCCTAAGCAAAAATATACTCTGGTGTGTAGATATCTTAATAATCTGCTCTGGTGTTTGACTGAATTATTATCCAGACACCAACTGTAAATGAACACATGTAACACATGAACACATTCCATTATGTACATATGAACATGTTCATAATGTTTGACTTGCCTGTCTACAAAGCATACAGCAGCCGAGGTAGAAGGGTCACGAATGGTACTATTGCACTCTGGAGTGTCGCAGATTTATAGATTACTTTTGCAATCAGAAAACAATAGTAATAGTTATTAGCGACTAACAAAAATAACTACAATGAAACAGGCCTGCAAACAAAATTATACAGTGTAGGTAGGCCAAACGATCATTAGAAATATATGAATGGCCATTTATTGCTTTACAAAGCAAAGTTCCTCTAAAAGTCATGGAGTTCAAATGACTTTGTGGTGAAGTAAATCAACACGATTACTGTTCAGAATTGGTCACAGCTGGTAGCTGACATGTGACAAGGCATTAATTAGCTCGTAGAGTCATTGAGTGTCTACGAGAGTTGACTCATGACAAAAACAACCCCATCATGCAGTGTGTAACATTCATGAAAAAGAACAGAAGATTTACTTGCAATCTGGAACATTGTTTTACAGAGTAGCTAGTTGCATTATTTTCTAGGTTAATAATGTAACTGATGCCCGGAAGCACATAAATCTAAACCACCGTTGGAAAGCAAGCACTAGTAGCAACACAAGAAAGCAAGCACTAGTAGAAACACAAGAAAGCAAGCGCTAGTAGAAACACAAGAAAGCAAGCGCTAGTAGAAACACAAGAAAGCAAGCGCTAGTAGAAACACAAGAAAGCAAGCACTAGTAGAAACACAAGAAAGCAAGCACTAGTAGAAACACAAGAAAGCAAGCACTAGTAGAAACACAAGAAAGCAAGCACTAGTAGAAACACAAGAAAGCAAGCACTAGTAGAAACACAAGAAAGCAAGCACTAGTAGAAACACAAGAAAGCAAGCACTAGTAGAAACACAAGAAAGCAAGCGCTAGTAGAAACACAAGAAAGCAAGCGCTAGTAGAAACACAAGAAAGCAAGCGCTAGTAGAAACACAAGAAAGCAAGCGCTAGTAGAAACACAAGAAAGCAAGCGCTAGTAGAAACACAAGAAAGCAAGCACTAGTAGAAACACAAGAAAGCAAGCACTAGTAGAAACACAAGAAAGCAAGCACTAGTAGAAACACAAGAAAGCAAGCACTAGTAGAAACACAAGAAAGCAAGCACTAGTAGAAACACAAGAAAGCAAGCACTAGTAGAAACACAAGAAAGCAAGCACTAGTAGAAACACAAGAAAGCAAGCACTAGTAGAAACACAAGAAAGCAAGCACTAGTAGAAACACAAGAAAGCAAGCACTAGTAGAAACACAAGAAAGCAAGCGCTAGTAGAAACACAAGAAAGCAAGCGCTAGTAGAAACACAAGAAAGCAAGCGCTAGTAGAAACACAAGAAAGCAAGCGCTAGTAGAAACACAAGAAAGCAAGCGCTAGTAGAAACACAAGAAAGCAAGCGCTAGTAGAAACACAAGAAAGCAAGCGCTAGTAGAAACACAAGAAAGCAAGCGCTAGTAGAAACACAAGAAAGCAAGCGCTAGTAGAAACACAAGAAAGCAAGCGCTAGTAGAAACACAAGAAAGCAAGCGCTAGTAGAAACACAAGAAAGCAAGCGCTAGTAGAAACACAAGAAAGCAAGCGCTAGTAGAAACACAAGAAAGCAAGCACTAGTAGAAACACAAGAAAGCAAGCACTAGTAGAAACACAAGAAAGCAAGCACTAGTAGAAACACAAGAAAGCAAGCACTAGTAGAAACACAAGAAAGCAAGCACTAGTAGAAACACAAGAAAGCAAGCACTAGTAGAAACACAAGAAAGCAAGCACTAGTAGAAACACAAGAAAGCAAGCACTAGTAGAAACACAAGAAAGCAAGCACTAGTAGAAACACAAGAAAGCAAGCACTAGTAGAAACACAAGAAAGCAAGCACTAGTAGAAACACAAGAAAGCAAGCACTAGTAGAAACACAAGAAAGCAAGCACTAGTAGAAACACAAGAAAGCAAGCACTAGTAGAAACACAAGAAAGCAAGCACTAGTAGAAACACAAGAAAGCAAGCACTAGTAGAAACACAAGAAAGCAAGCACTAGTAGAAACACAAGAAAGCAAGCACTAGTAGAAACACAAGAAAGCAAGCACTAGTAGAAACACAAGAAAGCAAGCACTAGTAGAAACACAAGAAAGCAAGCACTAGTAGAAACACAAGAAAGCAAGCACTAGTAGAAACACAAGAAAGCAAGCACTAGTAGAAACACAAGAAAGCAAGCACTAGTAGAAACACAAGAAAGCAAGCACTAGTAGAAACACAAGAAAGCAAGCACTAGTAGAAACACAAGAAAGCAAGCACTAGTAGAAACACAAGAAAGCAAGCACTAGTAGAAACACAAGAAAGCAAGCACTAGTAGAAACACAAGAAAGCAAGCACTAGTAGAAACACAAGAAAGCAAGCACTAGTAGAAACACAAGAAAGTGACTAGAGCATTAATTTCCACGTTAATTATATAAATCATGTCCAGAAGAAGAGAGAACTAAACTACTCCTGTACAACACTAGTAGTAAAATCACAAATAAGTGACAAGAGCATTCTTTTCAAGGTTAATTATAATAATCATGTCCAGAAGCAGAGAAATCTAAACCACCCTTGAGGAGCGCTGGTGGTAAAAACACAAACAAGTGACAAGAGCATTATTTTCCACGTTAATTATATTAACCATGCCCAGAAGCACAGAAAACTAAACTACCCTTGGAGAGAACTAGCAAAAACACACAGGTGAACATTGAGAAACCTGAGGCTGAGGTTTTCATGTGAGAAAACAGCTTCTTTATTATAATCATGTTGCTCAATATGGGAGAAAATCATATTCAGCAAATTATTTACTGTTATGATCATGTAATAAATATGTACTGCTTATAATTATAGGAAGCTGTCACAGTTTCTGGCATATTATATGTGAGATGTGATTAGGCCTTAATGAATGGACCATGACAGTTAAAGAACTGTTCTCTGTATCTTTTAGTTTTATGTGCAAATAGGTCATTCATTACATCCAGTGGGCAAGCATTAAAACACCACTTGGCGCATAAGCCCACACCTTGTTATATATTTGGATGAGAAAAACATGCTCACATGGCAAACTATTCATGGTCTGCAATCATAGATCACAAAAGTGCTAAGATTTTAAGAACACAATGCTACTGACATTTGATTTATCCAAGACACATGATGCTTTCTATGACAGCAATAATAATATCAGATGTCGTCATCGCAGCAAGCAAGATCTTCCCTAGTCAAACATCTATGGTGCCACATTAAATGGGGAGCAAGTTCCACAGGGGACAATGCATGTTACACGCGCACTGGATTATATTGTCTTCAGTACAAAGCAGAGTGTTTCTCATGAGTGAAAAGTGGCCATGTTCTCACGGTATACACAGCTAGCATTAGAGTGGGCATGGAACCCACGGACCAGACAGATCTAACTATGTTGGTCCATAGCCAGGAGTAGATTTCACATGCTACCTACAGCAAAGGGGTGTGTTTGGAACTCGGGTTTGTGTAGGGCCTGAAGAAGGTCATCCCTGTTGCAGGAAGGCTTGCCTGAAAGCCAGTTGATGGCCCATCCACCACCCAATTAATACAGCATTTTTTCTGTGGTCATTTAAAGAAATAAGGGGTAGCCCTAACTTCGAATGGGCAACTGCCAGATCTACCCAGGATTAAACAGCATTTACGAGACACATTTGCTGGCTATATTGCATGTCTGGCATTCGTTTCCATGTCAATGCCTGACATTTATATTAACCCTCCCCATCATCTCTCTGTCAACATCTCTAGCAATCCAGCACATGGCAACACTTTGGGGAAATCTATTAAAAGATGTGTGCTTGTGAAACAAGTTTATTACTCATGACCCAATGAATTCACATGGTTGAAAACATTCTAGAATATTATTTTTAATCCAGTTGAGTGGTTAATATGATTAAAATGTCATAATACTGTTGTAATAAGGACCACATAAATATCTTACTGCCAACTTTTTCATTTAAAACAGTATCTATAAAAAATTATTTATACTAGGGGGCCATCCAATGAGTATGTCATGCTCAGGGGCTAGGGGTGTCCAGGTAAGCAGTAGGGAGCATTACATGTGGATGGGGGTGTCTTGGTGATCGCTATGTTCATTATTAAAAAAGTTTTTTCGTTCGTCTAGCCTTCGATATCAGGCTGATAACTTTGGTATTTCAACTGAATTCCAACGGGAATGCGTAATCTACCATGCATCAGTGGAGAATGTAGTGACACACGATAAGTCTGCAAACTTGGTATGCCAGCAAAAAGACCTGCAAAATGCCAGTATGTTGCATCCCAACCCCTGGAAAACCGTCACTGAGAATTCATATGTGCACATTATGATGTTGAATTGGAGTGGCTTGGCGAGGAGGAAGTAGACATTCACTGCACTCCCCAAAACAGCACTTGCAACTGGGGCACCAGTAATCCCGTTGAGCAGCACTACGAATACCTGGGAAGATGTTTTGTGTGTGGGTAGGTTCACAGAACCCAGAAATGTGTGTCTTTTAGTGTGTCATCACTTTGACTCATGAGTATATTCGTACAGAGAAGAACTCTGAAGGGCTTCGATACATCCATCGCTACACATATTAAACGTACACAAACATGGACATTTGATTATTATTAGTTATGCAGACCTATATTCTACCTGTGAACTACGGAAAATAGTATGAATCAATGCAGACATGCAAGAAATAATTTTTTTTTTAAATAGATGCATGCATATTTTATTGCATAATAGATACGGGTCTTTCTCATAATGAATATAGTCTTTGGAAAAACGTGTGACATACTTTATGGATAGCTCTTAGTCAATAATATATATAATAATAATCAATATAATATTTTGTACATCTGTGAAATTAAAAAAAAAAAAAAATTTACATGACAATATTTTGTATTACTTTGTTCTTGCAGTGGGGCCCACTTTTTCTTGTTCCTCCCATGGGAGTAAACCTTTTAAACTTGCCCTTTGAAAGGATCATCCACCAGAGTGTGCAGTAGTAAATGAGGCGTGAACTTGCAGAAGTGGGTGGCAGTTGTAAATTAGGGGCTACATGTCTTTAATGTGTTGACAGTTTGTGATTATCTGTGAGAAGACTGACACACAAGATACAGATACAGATAGAGTTAGATGTAAGATGTTAGATGTAAGAGATTAGGACAAACAAACCAGGGAGAAACAGCTCAACAAAAAAGAACTGCAACTGTCAAGATGAAAGGAGATCACTGATACTGAGTGCAAGTTTCTATGTCTCACAATGTGTGCTTGACACAGACAGCAGCACATTTAACAAGGGAGCACTAAATGTAAAAATCCTTATTTTTAACAGAATTTGAATATGCATTAAGGTTTGTAGAGATCAAAAATGTTACACAATCTTACAATATTAATGTTTTGGAGACAAATTTATGACACTGTAATTGTTAAATTTTTATTTATAGATATAGGGAATGCGAACATCTACTAAACTTTTCCTTCAAACTAGGGACAGGATGCAGACAAATACGGCTGATTTCTACCAATTCCTTGCATGACTTTGTACCAGTGGCATGACCACCCCCTTTGGTTAATTTTTTTCCATATGTAACCTGTTGCGCTACTACAACACAGTATATGGTAAACTAGACTAAGCTTGCCCCCCACCCTTGCACAAGATCCTAGATACAAGACTGTTTTGCACACAGCTGCCATCTGATATGATGTTGTTTGTGCATAAATCTTTTTGGAAGTTGCCATATAATCTAACCAAACAAGAACTGAGTTTGCTTTAAACCATGATCAGGTTTTGTCAATTATATGTTTGGAATCAATTTCCACAGCTAAAATTGTGAACGTGGAAACAATGCTTCAAAGGTAACTTCAAAGGACCTTTATTTGGTAATTGCTGTATCATTACCGTATAAAAAATATACTACATACAGCTACATACCTCATTAATGGTAGGCGTAATGAAACACTTCCAAGCAGAATATCTAGAAGTCATACCAATAACAAGAAGTTACACAATGTTATACTAATTACAACAAAGTTACAATATGTTACATTACTTTACAAGATTTTAAAATCAGTTTTTTTTTAAGACAAATGATGCTGAAATTGTTCAATGTCCAATTAACATTAATGACTACTGTGATAGAATTACGGATGTGAAAATTTTTCATAATCTTTCCTTCAAATTCTAGACAGGATGCAAACAAATATGGGTGATTGTCAGTAAAATGCTTGCATGATTTTACATGCAGTGGCCATTTGATATGAGGCTGTTTGTGAATAAATCTTTTTGGAAGTTGCCATATAATCTGACCAAACCAGCACTGAGTTTGCTTTAAACTATGATCATGTTCTGTCAATTCTATGGCTGGAAACGATTTCCACAGCCACAATTGAACATGGAAACAATGCTTCAAACATAACTTCAAACGACCTTTAATTAGTAAGAAATTTACTAAATGACCTTTAACAATAATAATTTGTACAGGTAAATCATTATTCTTGCTGTATCATTACTGTGTAAAAATATAGTCCTATCAACTATACAGCATATTTCATTAAAGGAATGACCTGGCAAATAACTTCAAAGCTATCTACCTGTCAACCACAAACAAGCCCCATTCAGGAACTGTGACTAATTACAGAACACAAATAAACCATAATAAATTTGAAATCTTCAGAGTCCCATCCTTGTTACTCAAGTCTTTCTTATTGGTAAAACTACAAAGGTTCCGACAACTGCTGGAACAAAGATAAGATGAGTAGCAATCTACTACACTACCCTACTCCTGTCTGGAACGTTAATAATACCAATTAGTGTAAATGCCAGAGGGCTCGCGTTGCATGTTAATAACATATATGTTCCCGCCAAGTCTGAGCAGTTTTTAACCAGCAGTCGTGAAGTCAGAACGGAGTGAAGTCAGAAGAAATACTCAGGTGAAAAATCGAGAAAGGAGGATCCTTGTTTACCTAAAGTTGCAACTTGCAACAAATTCTGCTAATTAATTATGGAGTTTGGGTATTGCCTACCAAACACTTAAACTGATGCCAGGTAAACTACAGTGGAATCTTATCTCTGGGCAAACAATTGAGTATGATCACACAGTAAACACTCAGAGTGGAAGATACTCTATTTAATAGAGTATTCTTCAGTAGTAAGTACTGTAACTTCCTGCAAACTACTGAGTAGCAAACACCTCTGGAAGAGGCACTTTGCCATCGGTCACAGCAAGAACTTCAAGTGGTAACATTCAAGACATACCAGGAATTGACAATTGAGAAATGCAAAACACTTCAGAAGTCTAGTGTTGATGAAAAGAGCAGGGAGAAAGCTCAGTTTTAAATATGTGTACTAGTAAATACTGTTTCGTATACGTAGTACATGTAATATTCTGTGTATGAATGTACCGATATCATACTATGCATGTACCAACATAATTTGATGTATGTGGGTACTTACTACGTAAGTACACGTACTTGAATACAAACACAGTACATGAGCAGGTATGTGCATACACAAGATAAACACAGTGCATAATATATGTGTATGCATGCATTTATGTGTGCAAGCGGGTGAGTATGCATGCATAGATGCACTGTACATACATGTAAGCAAACAAACATACATGCACGCCCGCACTGTGTAGACACACGAGTTCACATTTTTTATAACTACTAATATAACACATATATTATATGAAAGAGAATATACCTGTTGCCATGTTTTTGGCAGTATCAGTATATGGTACAAATGAAGTTTATGTAATTATTTTATTCCACCCATATTAAATTACTATTCAAAGTTATGCCTGATATTAAACAGTGCAAATTTATATATATAATTATGACTATGATGATACATTTTTTATTAACGGATTAAAAAATAATAAGTAACAAATGTCATGGTTCAGCCAGTTAGACAAAAACAACTTTTTCAGCAATTGAGTGACAGTAATAAAGAAGAGATTCCAGTCTCATAGTGAATGTCTTCATTGAGTGAGACTGACAGTGAATGAGCCATTAGGTGATTGCCATGTGCCAGCAGCATTGGCTGCATCTGGCCCACTACAGGATATCAATGTTCCACAGTGCCAAGGAAACACCTGGGCCTGGTAAGGGGGAAGAGTGTGCCAGAACGCCCCTGGGGGGACTACAATAGAAGATGTGTGGCAGACATTGATTCTAGAGATATAGGTATCAGACTGTTAGTGCCTGATAACCCACAGGATTCAACAAGAAGATTTAACAAGATTGCAATCCAAGGCAAAAAACCCAGATGGCAATTGGACAAGGAAGCCATTAGCTTATCGAGAGTCCAACAATTGTTCAGCTATATATAACCCGCCCTCCTGAGATTTGTGTCAACCTTGTTTTTAAACATATTCACATTGCTAGCAGTTACACAATCCGTAAACAATTTGTTCCATTCATTTGTTGTCCTCTGTGAGGAGTACTTTCTGATATTCAATATGAACTGCTCCTTCACTACTGCTACTTCATGTCCTCTAGTTCTGCTATCTTTCTTAAGTGGGAAAAAACATTTCTATCAATACATTCACACCCATCCAATATCTTAAAAACATCAATTTGATCTCTTCTTAGCCTCCTTGTTCACCTTTCTCACTCCACAGGGAGGACTCAAACAATAGAATTTTATTGAAATGCTCTCCAAGTTATATCAAAGTCACATTGGTGTAATTAATATAATATGGTCACAAATTTATGTGCTTGTCATCACCATATGCATTTTGTTGCAAAATAAAAACGAACACCCACAGGTCAAAATGACAACTGCATCAACCATGTTTTCCAACATGGAAATTGCTAACTATTTAAACTGATCAAAGAACTGTTTAATAATTTATGTTCAAGGGAAGCAGGCTTGGAGTTGGAAATTGCCAGATGATGCACTTACATCCTACCTTCTGTGTTTATCAAGAACCAACACTAACTCTTAATCCCCACTGCCTGAGTCAAATGCCTGAGTCAAATATCGATTATCAAGTTATCAACACAATGTTTGATAATAATTCATAAGGTTCACTGTATTATTTTTTTCAGAACAACAGACCTCAGCACTGGCACTAAATGATCAAGTTCAATCCAATTCATATGCAATACTTCATTTTTACACAATTAACTAAAATAAAAAACCTTGCTACTGCATTGGGTGACTCTCTTCTGAATCTTTTTATCAGGCGTTCCCGATGGTTAGTTAGAAACAGTGCTAATTATAAATAGGTGGAGAAACAGCTATGCATTCCGCGCTATCCTGTTGTCAGGGCATGATTATTCAACTTACCGATAGCAACAACATGAATGAACATCACTCGTGTAAGCGTGTAGCATATAGTACTATCTACTCAGTGTAATCACCGGCAAAGGATGTGGGCGACACTGGGCGTCAACAACAACAGATATTTCTGTTCAGATAACACACTGTGCTATTGGGAATTATTTTTGGAGTCTTTTGATCCTGAGGAATGCAGGTTGTTCTCTTGATGAAAATATGACTCATAGATGCTGCTAGTTTTGGCCCAATTTAACAATATTGTATGCAGAAACACAGTGTATTAAATGAACAATAATCTCAAAGTTTATTTAAGAAAACATGTTTTCTATGGTCATATGTCTTGGCTCTTGTGAGTCTTTTGTTGTGACCGAGTGTGAAGCGAAGGCAAGCAACAGTGGAGAACAAACAATTATGTGGGTCAAAATCATTTATATCCAATTACACCATCTGACATGGTAATTGTATCTCAAGAAACTTGAGAGGTAATTACCATGTCAATCCATTCAAGGGTCAATTACACAATTGTTTGTGTAATCATATTTATAAGCTGAAACACCACTTATGCATTGAAGAACTTCTTGGTACAAGAAAAAAGAAATATTTTAATTATTGTCAATCAAGTTTTCGTAGGAAGCAAATCGTTGTCAGTTCAATTGAACAAGTGAAACTTGATATGCTCAAGTACTTCTGGAAAGTCTCCTTCATTGGAGATAATAATTTAACATATTTTATTCATATTTTAATTATAATTAGTGTTCTATTACCCCCCACCCGAGGGTACGTGGCACATCCCCAGTTATAATGTTTCCTTTTTTCAATTGTCAAGCTTCAGGTTGAAGCTCTATGGGTTGAATACTCTCTCGTTTAGCCGTTTATCATTATGTGTCATACCCCCTCAATCAACTCAGTCTCAGGGTGATGATCAAGTCCTCCTAACTGGTACTAACTAAGCTGACACAGGAAGGCTCGTGGATTGGATACCCAGGCTCATTACACTAGGCGTAATAGTGCTACAAACTCAATGAAAAAAATGGAGAGAAAAAAACACACATATATGATATTAATAAACGTTGAGACTATGCAAGGCTAGACGTTAAACCTTCGGCATGTAGCACAGCCCGCCTGCCACTTGACCGCCTCAGCAACCTGCAGCCCAGAGAACTACTCTACGGCGGACTACAGTACTACGCTGCTGCTGGTGTTAATTAACCCTGTCCCTCGGAAAGTGTGACAAATGGTACTCACCTATTATCGCGAATATCGCTACCAACAAATGTACGAGAAGTGTCATCTTCCATCTGATTATGATAGCCGTAATTCTGTCATTCCGAACGACTTCGTCGCTCTTTAACTGGAGTTTCCCCTAGAGAGGAACTCCTGTCTCCGTAAACGAACCGAACTACCGGAGCTGGTCCACGCTCTCTTGTTTTCAGTTGACACCGCCCTCTGGTGAATAAATCGGCACGATGCCAAAGTTAATGAATATTCATTAGTTTTGATGCGACAAGGCATTTTGAGTAGGCGCATGCGTCGCGTGTGCAACGCCCCGTTGCACACGCGACGCATGCGCCTACTCAAAATCCCTTGTTGCTTACACGACTCCCTTATAAATGGGGCAATTACGCTGCAGCAACTTCTTAGTGATGTTACTATGTTTAAGAGAATAATGTCATCATAAATAAGTTTAAGATTCACTACATTGGTGATACAACATAACTGTTATAATGTGTAAAAATTAGTTTGTTGTTGTGCACACATTTGTATTCCCCGCGATTCGAACCACTGCCCGGCCAGGGGCCGGGCCCCTGGCACTGGCCTGGCCCTGGGCTTGGCACTGTAATAAAAAAGAAAGCATGCGATGGTGGTGATTTGCTATCTGTTACGCAACACTGCCAACAGCGTTATATAACCACTGTTGCATAAATGCATTATATAGTTTTACTATGTCTATGATGTTTGTGGCATGTTCGTAACATCAGATACGAAACTTGTATCAACATGATGTTGTTCAGCTCCCGTTGTGACGAACAGACAGACAGCAGCATCTCTGATAAGCGAGACCTTGTTTACTCAGTTGCCATGGTTTTGTAACTGCCGCTCCCGTTCGGTTAAATGGATAAAGATAGCAGGTTTTCCGTGTCAGCAGAAACATATTTAGGTATGAAATTGAGATGTGGCTGTTGCACTCAGGTGCCCGAGTACGGTTCGGGGGCGCGTTGGTCGAGTGGTAGAGCGTCGCCGTCGGGCTTTCGGCCAAAGCCAAAGGGTCCGACTGGGGTTCGAAACCACCTCCGCCGTTTTGAAGCTTGCGCAATTTTGTTTTCCCCACTTTGCCTGTGTCTTTCGGAAGAGACAGTAAAAGCCGTTGGTCCCTTCTATCTGATCTCTATGCCAGGGGAAGTAAAATATCCCACGCAGGGAAACGGGAAAAAAACCTGCGATGGACTCACTAACTCTACTCTCTAGTCTAGAGAAGGACACTCTTAAAAACCAGGAAGACCACATTGGAAATAAGTGTACTTACGCTTTAATGTGTTATCCTCGGTATCATTGGATACCTAAAAAATCATTTTCATCTATGACTATCTCTATGACTGTATATCATATTTGTAGTGCCGTGGTTGCAAGGCTGGTGCCAGTGGTTAGTGGTTTGAGTCGACTTGACCAGTGGTTCGAGTCGACTTGTCGACATGTTTGATTTTGTTACCCCACATGCGTCAGTGCTCGGCTACATATAACCACTTCATCTTCGTAAATAATAGTTATACAGGACCGTATTATCGGCGTATATTGTTTCAGACAAACACAATGTGTTGACGTACCTGGAAGATGCTGTCTTACAACTACTGAATCACCAAGAAGACAATCCTAACGTCAGCCCTGCCAAGTTCTTCAGTGATTAGTGAGTAGATTAGTTGTATCTTGGGTGCTCTATAGTTAAAGAGCACTCATATGTTGATCCACAGGACAGTGTTTCGATTCCACCTCCGCCATTTCGAAGTTTGGGCAGTTTCATTCACCCCATTTTGCCTGTGTCTTTCGGAAGAGACACTAGAAGCCATTGGTCTAAACTCCTATGTTAGCCGAAGATTGGGCTGTTTGGAGTATAATTACTTGAGATTGTTCGTTTTGGGGTGACTATTTAGGATAATTAATATTTTGCTTTAGTTCTCTAATTGATGGGTGGTACCAGCCATAGCGTGGCCTTGGAGGCAGTTGATTAAACATGGTGAATCTGGGAATGGCGCTACTCTGATCAACGATTATTTATGTTAAGTTGATAAATAAGTAAAATTACCAAATAAAGTTGAAAAAAACCATGTTTACAAACACTATGATTTATGTTGTCCATTTACCATATTGGCCATTTATTTTTTCTTCTTACCTTCCCCAGTTTCAACAGTGTGAAGGTAGGAAATCACACCCTCTTTCGAGAATATGCCTTCATCAATTCCACACCTCACAACCGTTCTTCATTCGTCAAAACGTTCTGGAAATGTTACCAGAATATCGGTCGCAAAGGAGGTATGTTGAATCCACCAAAGTTGAATCATGTTTTTAAAAAATTTATTAAGTGGCGTGTTGCTTATCATAAATGAATGTTTGGTTGACAGAATTATTTGTGTCGCCACTGGTTTCTGCCCATGTCAACCATGGTGGATACCCATTACAATATTTGTATTTTGTGTTGTTAATCAGCCACTTATGCCTCTGATAGTGACACAAGTTGTCGTTAGTTTTTCATCACATGAACTGCACTAGTCACCAAATGACACCACTAGTGTTAAACAAAACAGTTACCTTATTATCTAGAGAAACAAATTTTGGTGTATGCTTATAAGAACAGATTCATTGACATTTTTCCATGGCCCAATTTTGTTAAGCTTACTGTACGCTTATCAGGTTGAATATGGTATATGAAATACTGTGTTGATAAGCTATAGATATTTTGTGCATTTGTGATTAAACAAATTTAAGCGATCTTTGATTGATGCAGCAACAGGGACACAGGTCAGTTCCTGGTTACAGTAGAACTGAAGTCATCTAATGTTGATGCAACAAACAAATGAACAAAGGATTGACAATGGTTTGACTGTGTATTGTAGATCTGCTGGGGATCCGCGAGTACCACTCCCTGTTGTGCATCCTCTGCCTTGACTTCCCCTTCACCCCGGTTCAGAAGACTGCCAGGTAGATCACACGCTTCCTGACTTCCCTTGGTATGATAACTGTGAAACTTTTTGTGGTACCTTGTGGTATCTTCATAATGGTATTGCTATAGCATTTGTCTACTTTATCACACTATAACATTGCTGTCAGTCCCTGTGATAATTTTTTAACTTCGAATATTCTTTGAAGTAAATTCACTACCAGTGCACTGTAACTTATAGAATATACAATTATTATAAATTAATAACTGTTTTCTCTGTCATTGCTGTTTCTTTAACGCTGAAATATTTCACCTCTGCCATAATTGAGCACCTGATCTAGGGATTCTGAAACGTTCCTCGCTTTGTGTTTCGTGCCATTCTAAAATAATTTTGCCCCCAATGTGGGAACACCTGGTCTAATCCAACTTCACACTAACAGTTTCCTTGTACAAATAAACCTTTTAATATTTGCAGCTCTTTGATCCAAAGAATCACACGTGTTCTGATACACCGTATTCAACCTAATAAGCACATAGTATGTTTTTAAAAATTTGGCCATGGAAAGATTTCAAAGAATCTGTTCTTATAAGCGTACACCAAAATTTGTTTCTCTAAACAATAAGGTAATTGTTTAACACTAGTGGTGTCATTTGGTGTCTGGTGTAGAACAACTGAAAAGTGGTGCCAACTGTTTAAAACCAGATGGCGACACTTTTCAGTTGTTCTACACTAGTCAAATTACAATAGTTATCAATCCTGCTAATTAAAAAAGGGAGTGAATTAAGGCAAGTACATAGGTCAAATACGGTATATATCTACTAACTCAGTAACTGTTTCAGAATTATCCTCATGGACGATGCTATGGATTGCCTCATTTCATTTCCTGATTTCCTCTATGCCTTCCAAGTCCAGTTCTGTTTCAACGGTGAGCAGCTTTTCATGCTCATCTCATGACTGTTGTATTTGACTAGTTACAGCTGTACGTGGTCAGGTACTGTTGACCAGTTACTGTCAGGACTTTCACAATCAGACTTGAAGTCAATTACATTGTAATTGAAATCCCAATTCCGGAATTGTAACTGGTGTTTTGTTTTTAAAAGTAATTGGAATTGGTGAAAATGTAATTGGCATGTCTAGTTACTTGTTAATTATGTTATCATTTACATCATGTAAATTTTTAACTCAAATTCGCTACTGGTAAATATTTGAAATATAATAGGTTGTGTATATTATATTTGTTTGTCGTTTTTTACCATAATATGCAGAAATTAAATAAAGCTGCTCTGAAAAAGATGTTATTATTTGGTGTTGAGTATATCTATTGTCGCTCTGTTCACATGTTTTTATTGGAAGATGGAATGGAATTGGTATCTGGACTTGGTATTTTTTAATTGGAATTGGTATTTATAATTTGTGTGTAATTGGAATTGGTATTTGTAATTGGTATGTAATTGGAATTGATATATTGTAATTTATCCCAAATATGTTCACAATTATGTTTCACGTTTGTAGACTTGCCGGGTATGATGCATGTGTCTGAAATACACACATCCCACCTTAATGTTGCATTATGTGACAGAGTTCCTGAGCAGTTGTGCCGAGGTGTACAAGGATCTTGTCAAAAATCCACTCAACCCTCCGGGGACGGTCGTCGTGCCAACATCCGAGAAGTTGGCAGCTGCACCGTCCCCTAGAAGCAGCGAGGGAGGTCCCCCATGCATCCGACATGAGGGCGTCGACTCAATGCAGTTTTACAGATTGCTGGTCCCTGTGTGTGAGAAACTCATGCCGAAGTGAGTAGTGGAAATGTAACAACTTAGTGTCCTTCCACCTCCCTCCCTCCCTCCTTCCCTTCCTACTACCTCCTTCCCTCTCACTCTTCCTCCTTCCCTTCTACCATTTCTACCATCCTCCCACCTACCTACCCTCCCTCCCACCTTCCCTCTCACCCTCCTTCCCTTCCACCCTTCCTACCCCATTCTTCCCTCTCACCTACCCTCCCTATCACCCTCCTTCCCTTCCTACCACCCTCCCTCCCACCTACCCTCCTTACCACCATCCTTCTGACTCTACCTCCTTCCCTCCCACCCTCCTTCACTTCCTTCACACCCTCTTTCCATTCAACCCTTCCACCCTACTTCCCTTCAAGATTCCCTCCCACCCTCCTACATCTCCCCCCCCCCACCTCACTAGCACTAAAAAGAATATCATGTTACTTTGGGACACAACATAGATAAACAAGTAAACGTAACTAAATGTAAAGAATAACTATTTCTTCTGTGCTGCAAGACTCATTCAATTGCTGAGTATAAAATTTAAAAAAAAATTAATTACTAAAAGTTATATTGTGACTTTGTCTTTTGATGTAGTGCACTGCCACAGTCGCTGTTGAAGGACATCCTGTCATCTGCAACCAGGGTGACGTTCTATGGCTTCCTCATGGCCTTGTCGAAGAGCAACGCTCTGAACAAGTGGATCGGTGGGCACTCATCTCATTTGATGCCAAAAATATTTGTGACCAAATTTCCCATGCAGTATTAATTCCTACAGAATGGTGCTTCAAATTGAAGAAATTAAATTTAAAAAAAATTTAAAATATGCAATTTTAATGAAAATTAACATCTGACTTTCTTATGGGAAGTCACATAATGGCACCTAAAAGAGAAACTATTCAGTGCTAATAATAGACAATACTATTCCATCTTCTGTGGTTCCAGGGAAACTGCCCAACAAGGAGAAGTTATGGGAACCACCAGAGAAACCCGCGTAAGTTGTAGTTCAACCTTTGGAACCCTCCCAGTTGCTTCCTATTATTAACACATTTTTACCCCAGTAGATTACATAACCCATTCTTAACTGTAGCACTCGTTAAAGCTAATTAACATCTACTAATTATTCTTCATGTTTGGCCGTTTTACAGATTAGACCATCCAACTGCAAACAAACATATTATTTACCCCAGCTACCACGCAACTTTTACTGTAAGATATTTAAAGTATTAGTGATTACTGCTACTCTGCATAAATGTGTCAATGCAGTCATATTTTAAAGCTGCCTCCTGAATTAGTTCAGCCCATTGCGAATCAGGTTCAGTAGTGTTCAAATCTGTAGTGTGTAAATAGTTTAAGTAATAAGAGCAGTCGGTTTAATAAAGAAACGCATACTTTTGTTAAAATCATCGAAAGAATTTACATTGATCTTTAAATTGGGTAACTTGTGAGTTGTGACAGTGAGTGGCCTCTGTCTGCTTTTTCAGCTGAATTAATAAAAAAATTGTCCGATGATTTCATCAAAACTATAAAAAAAATTGCACAAACGAGCAAGCATGTCATTATCAATACTAGATATGTTAAAATTTTTGCAAAAAGAATATGAAATGAGATATAAAAAAACGAATTGAGGCGGCAGTTTTAAGTAAATTCAAATGTCAGACTGCAGCGCATAATTTATGTATGTTGCTGTTGTAGCCGACTGCCCCAGTATCACCTATACACCGTTCCCTGGCACAGATCTAAACCCACCCACTAGTGAACTAACACTATATTGTGAGTCGGCATGATAGTGTACTAACACTATATTGTGAGTCTGCATGATAGTGTACTTACTAACACTATATTGTGAGTCAGCATGCTAGTGTACTAACACTATATTGTGAGTCGGCATGATAGTGTACTAACACTAAATTGTGGGTCGGCATGATAGTGTACTAACATTATATTGTGAGTCGGCATGCTAGTGTACTAACACTATATTGTGAGTCGGCGTGCTAGTGTACTAACACTATATTGTGAGACGGCATGATAGTGTACTAATGCTTCACTGTGAGACGGCATGATAGTGTACTAATGCTTCACTGTGAGACGGCATGATAGTGTACTAATGCTTCACTGTGAGACAGCATGATAGTGTACTAATGCTTCACTGTGAGACGGGATGATAGTGTACTAATGCTTCACTGTGAGACGGCATGCTAGTGTACTAATGCTTCACTGTGAGACGGCATGATAGTGTACTAATGCTTCACTGTGAGACAGCATGATAGTGTACTAATGCTTCACTGTGAGACGGCATGATAGTGTACTAATGCTTCACTGTGAGACGGCATGATAGTGTACTAATGCTTCACTGTGAGACGGCATGATAGTGTACTAATGCTTCACTGTGAGACGGCATGATAGTGTACTAATGCTTCACTGTGAGACGGCATGATAGTGTACTAATGCTTCACTGTGAGACGGCATGATAGTGTACTAACATCCTACTTTTACTGCACAATGTACACATTGAATATATGTTGTCTTCTTTTATTATCGTTACTGTTGTCTATTTTTTGGGTGTATGAGCCTTTTGTCTCAGATGTTGCGTGTCTTTCCTTTGTTTAGGCAGTAGTTGTGTTATTTGTCTCAGATGTTGTGTGTCCTTCCTTTGTTTAGGCAGTAGTTGTGTTATTTGTCTCAGATGTTGTGCGTCTTTCCTTTGTTTAGGCAGTAGTTGTGTTATTTGTCTCAGATGTTGTGTGTCTTTCCTTTGTTTAGGCAGTAGTTGTGTTATTTGTCTCAGATGTTGTGTGTCCTTCCTTTGTTTAGGCAGTAGTTGTGTTATTTGTCTCAGATGTTGTGCGTCTTTCCTTTGTTTAGGCAGTAGTTGTGTTATTTGTCTCAGATGTTGTGTGTCTTTCCTTTGTTTAGGCAGTAGTTGTGTTATTTGTCTCAGATGTTGTGTGTCCTTCCTTTGTTTAGGCAGTAGTTGTGTTATTTGTCTCAGATGTTGTGCGTCTTTGCTTTGTTTAGGCAGTAGTTGTGTTATTTGTCTCAGATGTTGTGTGTCCTTCCTTTGTTTAGGCAGTAGTTGTGTTATTTGTCTCAGATGTTGTGTGTCCTTCCTTTGTTTAGGCAGTAGTTGTGTTATTTGTCTCAGATGTTTTGTGTCTTTCCTTTGTTTAGGCAGTAGTTGTGTTATTTGCAATCATGGCATGATTTGTATTTGTTATTTCAGTTAATGCGTCATTTCACATGTTAACTAATTTGTGACATGAGATATAGACCATAAGTCTTGCTTATGGTTTCGTATATAACAATCTCATATTAGTGTGGAGATCACATATTATGCAGAACAGGCTTATCAACAGACATTAGTCTCGCTGCCCCACTATCAGGCCTGCGAGGCAAGGACATGGCAAACACAGGAATCATTATTAGTTATTGTTAGAATAACAGACCAGACCAACCAGACTTGTTTGACTAACTTTGAGTGCGTTTCAACAACTGGGTCTGAACTGATGGAGAGACACAAAGAAGAGGAAGAGTAAGTAAACTAGGCATACAGATGACATGTACTCAGTCCTTAGGAAGGTGACAGATCTGTTGTGAAACAAGTGTAATAGTTAAATACTTAATTGTAAATAGTTAGCCACACAGATGTGGTAATTTAAAAGAATAACTTCCCTGCCTGAATATATGGGATCTGAACCATTCACTGAGGACAAATAGATTCACAGAGTGACTACTTCTTTCAGCGTAACCATGGTGCCATCAGTGACGTCAACTCCACCTGTAACCGTTACCACGGTAACAACCCCATCCAGCCCAGTGACCGGCATTAGCTTGGTGACGTCAACACAGTCACTGAGTAACATGGACAGTACGTCAGCCCGGTCAAGACTGACCCCTCAGGTGAGCAAGGAACTGAAGAAACAGGCTGCGGCTCTCACAAGCACAAGGTCTCTGACCAACACCATGAAGAGAGTCTGCAACATGGGGCGGTCTGACACTGATGACACCGACACTGATGATGACGATGACTCATCAACGAATTGATGTCACAGATGACAGTGCAAGTTCTTGAAGACTAGAGTTGGATGTCATTGAATACTGACAAATACAAGCAGTCCTTTGTCAACATTCTGTTGCAAAATTAGGCTTTCTCTAAAGCCATTCTTCATTAGAATAAAACAATCTGGTTCTCTTTACATTACAGCCTGTGATGCTGAAATTTAACCTATTCCATTACCCATAGTATGTGTTTGCGGCAAGTTAGAATGGAATCTGTTGTGCAGTTTCTGCCCGGTGACTGGAAAACTTGTACAAAACAGTAGCTAAGACGACTATGTTGTTCAGCCAGTAAATGTTGAGCACATTCATTGTGTAGTCTAACATTGATCAAGAATTACATGCCTCTCCATGTTGATCTTTGGCAATGGAATTGAAAAAAAGCACATACGTTGCATCTCAACGTAACAGAACAATAGGAACCGAGATATATTATTTTTGACAAAATGTTAGCGCATAAGATTCACAAGAATTCATGCCAGCCATGCAGAATAGTTAATGGCACAGCGTTTTATATTAAGTAGTTGTGGAACTAGCCTTCTATCTAAAGGTTGTTCTTGTTTTCATTTGAAGTCATTGTTATTTTCTTTTTCGGTGTTCCTATGTTGTGCCTGTGATGTGTCGATATTTTGTAAATAAACTAATGCATGTTTATGGAGCCTAATGTGGTTTCTATTCACAACAGTAAAACCTTGGGTCATACAAACAAGCAGCAATAAAGTGCAATTAAAGTGTCAGCAAGTTTTTATTTTGTTAAAGCAATTCTATATACACAGTCATGTAGACGGGAACTTCTAATCACACACCTTAACACTATCAGATGCAGATAATTGACAACATACCACATAAAACAGCTGCTTTAACCATTATTTACAAAATGACAGTTGGATGCATCAGATAAAGATGATAATAGCTTGTTTTATTCTTGTCTTTCTATTTTCTAAAACATTATCTAATTTCATTTCCAATCCATGCTAGTTCCCTATAAAAACTTCACCAACACTCCTTAAAAAAACAAAATTAAAATACTGGCACTGGTTTATCTTGCAGAGAAAACTGCTAAAGTTTCCACACAAGATAACATCATAAACTTGTTGCATCCACTATAACCTGCATAATTGTAGACGCATTTTAAGAGTGATACCAATTGCCTGTGTAAATAAATAAAAATACATCATACCCAGTTCAGCAATTAGCTGTTTGCGAAAAAAATCATCTAAAAACTAACCTTTGCTATGATGTATGTCATTACCAGGATCATGCCAAGATAATGTAATAATAAATTATACTGAATATAAAAGATGGTAAAAGCAATATAAATTAAGCTAAAATTTACAGTGTATAAGCTGTGCCATTACAGGTGTGCCAACTAGAAGTGCATTAGTAGACACTTGTACTATACATTCTGAAACGGTCTGGGTCTGCCTACTGTACGACTATTTACAATGATGATGAACGTATCATTAATAGGAGTTTCAACCATGAAATAATTGCCCTTCAAACGCAATGGAAAAGTTTGTCATCCACAGTTCAGAAGAACATTCCTTTCCTGCAAACATTCACTGCTGATCGACTCCACATCAGGGCCCTGGAACAAGCACAAACACACATCATTAACAACCAAGAACAGTGATTGTGTATTTGAAGTATCACACCAGATTCTGATGACTGGAACTAATTATCTTACACAAAAGAATTGACTTTGGTCATTAGATTGGGTAACTTGTGAAAGTGAATTGCCTCGTGTTATATGTAGTACATAAAGTCGGACCACGTCCTTTTCCTCGGAATTTTTATTGGTCAAAAACATTTATGTTTGTCCGATTAAAATAACAGATTTGTACAAATGAGGTAGCATGCTTTAGTTGATACTTGATAAGTTACACTTACATTGATCTGTCCGGTTGCTTACGGCTGCCCTCTACTGGCACACGAGAGGCCCCCCATGGTGGTTGGCGAGAATCTTCTGTCGGTCCATAGCAGGAAGATTCTCCAGCCTCTGGAACGAGTAGAAAGGCTGCTCAGTAACTCGCCTGTCATATGTCTAGGTGTACCAACGACTGCAGAAAGATGCATCAGGCATCAGGTGAAACATTTTATTAGTATTATGTCTAAAGGTGCAGTGATCACTTACTGCAAAACGGTTTTATCTGAGCAACATTCCTTTTACTGGAGTTGGATGATTTTCTGTGTGAATCTACCTATGAATCTATTCTGGTCAGCCAGGTAGAGGCCAATCATGCAAGAAGTTTCCGTCTATTCGTGGATGTGTGAACAATCTACTGCACTGTAGCGATTGGTGTGCAGTGAAGTGTGACTCATTGGACTTAGGTAGAGACAGTTTCGCTTGTGCTGCTTTTAGAATGTTACAGTTTAGCTTCTTCCATTGACTTCGGTGTTCTCAGCCATTCTAGATATCGCTGGCTTCGAAGACACTTGCCGACTTCCTGCAGATGTGTGTCGAGGGCTGTGGGTAGTGTTGTTCATGGCCGCCCTTGCCAACCAGCAACGTCAGCGGGTGTGAAGTATTACTTTGTGGCCAGCTTGCAGGGGCTTCACGTGGCATGCCAAGCACCTGTCCAAACAGACTCCACCGAGCCTTGATGGCAGACAAGCTCAGTGGGCCTCACGCACATGTTCGGTATAGAGTGTTGTTAGATGTTCGCTTATGGTATCTGATGCCGATGACCTGTCTCAGCTGACGACGGTGGAATGCGTCAAACCTGCATGGCCCATTCAGTTGGCATTGGTCCCCACCATGTGCCCATGTTGTGCATGAGCACAGGGACTATAAATGCATTGTAGGGGAAGGTGGGGTAAGATGGCCAACTTAACAAAAAGAAGTAAATGTGCTTTATTAAAAAACTTGGTTAAATTAATGCGAACAACATATGCGATAACGAACTGGCTTGACTAAGTATTGTTTTAGTTATCACACAAACAACATTTTTGTCATCGGGGGCCGTTTTACCCGCTAGTGAGGGTAAAACGGCCCCCCATCATGCAGTAAAATGGTCACCAAAATATTAACTAATGAACTAAAAGATGTTCACGACAAAATCCAAATAAAACCGATCTGCATATGAACGGGCCTAAATGATATTAGTAATGGATCATACAATACAATACTACTTTATTTGTCTGACCAGGAAATTACAGTGCCGATCGACACTTACAACACGATAGAAACAAAACCCCAAACATTAGGTCCAGAGTTGGCACATCACATATATTACAGTATAAATCACAGGTTATTTAGCGTTAAGAATTGAAATGGCAGAGGGTAAAAGGAATACTTGTAGCGGTTTATCATGATGTTATGAAGTACAAATCTGCTGCTTCTGTGACTGAGCCGTGAATAAAATCAGGCATGGAGGTGGTGTGAGGGGTCTTGGAGTAATTAGCTTTATGTAACACTTTCCCTCGATACAAAGACTGGCAGTTGTCTAACTGTCTACCAACAATACAACTGGCTCTATGTATGACTTTATCCACCCTCCCTTGATCATGGTTTGAAACATCCCCACCCTAACAGGCTGCCTCAAGAGAGATAGTACTGGAAATGACTGCATTACAAAACATCAGAAGAAGATCCACACTGACCCCAAACTTCTTGAGCTTCCTGTGACAGTACATCCTTGAATTCACTTTTTTCATCATGCTCTCAGTGTTCTCATTCCATTTAAGCTTTGAATCAATCACAATACCCAGGCATTTGTTAGTATCATCTGTCACCACCTCTTCTCCCTTAATACGAACAGGTTTAGGAGGTGTTTGCTTTCGCAAAAAGAACCTTTGCATCAAAGCCATATTATTGGGTTGACTCTGGACAACAATTCAAGCAAAGACTATATATTATTATATATTATTATATTATTACTATATATTAAATTGTCACAGTGTTCGGTATGCTAGGTGCAAAGTATGTGTCTCCTACAAACAAACATCACGCACATATTGTTCATCTTCTGAACCTACACCTAAACACTGATCGTGGGCCCAACAGTGACAGGATGTACATTGGATCCATTCATCATCGGAAGACTTGCCCGTCTTGCCGTATTCCTCTGAACAGAACAAGTTGTGAGCTAATGCGATTGTGTTGCTGTGCAGCAGGTCACGGTGAGATAAAAGCGAAAATGCCAACATAAATCATGCAAGCCTCGGCCTCCAGCTACGCTTACCATTAAACGACCAAGGGTTTTGACGGTTCCTTTAGCATGCTTATTGACATCTTTACATCTTCTTTTCAGAGTCGTTCTAGGTACTCCAAACTTTTTTACTGATTACACATTGATCAATTCGGAATTATATAGGCCTACGATTAATTGATACATAATTATATGGCATCTATATGTCTATGGGGCCTACACATAGTACGTACGCCATGCCATCTCGTTTAAACACACCGAGCAACACCATCGGCGTAAGCAGACAGGTAATGCATGTCGTAGTTTGCTGCCTACCCACCACGCAGACAACACACTGACTCGGTGTGTGTGTGTGCGTGCGTGCGTGCGTGCGTGCGTGCGAGCGTGCACACAAACAAACAGACCACAAATCGTAGTTTTCATTATGGCATCAAGAAAACATAAATTTGATAAACCAAGTAATACCAAGAAAAATGCTGTTGTGACATCAAAAATAAAATCCACTGTGCCCAATATTAAATCAAGAAAATATAACAAACCATCAATGCTTATTGCAACATCAAGAAATCATAAACACAACATATCATGACATGTTACATCACATGAGTTTACCCAATTCTTCTACCACCACTGTTAATTATCGATAGACCGGTATTCTCTAGGCATGAAAACGTGATTCAGTATTGTTATTCTCTATCAATGAACATTTAAGACTCGATATAAGGTGAAAGAATCAAGATTATTTGTTTTGATACATATGTTTTACTTGTACGTAAATGGTATCTTTACATTAATCAATATCAACTAAAGATCTTGTCTTTGTTGTTACATACATGCTATATGTAAATTCTGAGACAGCAACTTTTTAACCATTGGTTGATTTAAAATCAACCAATGGTTAAAAAGTTGCTGTCTCAGAATTTATATATTGGTACAGATTATCTATGCAAATTTTAATAATGACATGGAGAAGGACATACTGGGTACACGAGAATTAAACAAAACATTACAAAATTACAATGTGGAACAAGTCCTAAGAACACCATTTTAAAATGTGCATGGTCTTTGTTAGGTCAACATATTAAAATTTCAGAATGATGTTCTGTCTCATTTAGTTTTTATCGAAGCTAAAAAATCACTGTTCTGTCTATGAGCATATCTGGTTGATGTTGATGAAAAGACGATTAGGCAGAACAGTGATTTTAAACTAAAAAGACAAAACACCATCCTGAAATTTTAATATGCTGTTGACCTTAGGACTATGCACAGCCTAAAATGGTAGTCTTAGGACGTTTCCCACATTGTCATTTTTAAATGTTTTGTTTAATTTTTGTGCACCTGGTGCTCCTATTATCCTTTCCCAACCTTAAATTTTGCATAGATAATCTTTACTAATATGTCTATAAATTCAGCAAGTTTCAGATATGTAGCTAGTAAATTTTTCTCTAATTCTCTAAAGGTAGAAGCACCTCAAAAACAGATAAAAATAACGGGTGCAACTTTGGGCACTTTTGAAGTTTCCCATGTTAACATTACAGGGCATTACAAATACAATTTTCATGTAAATGTTTAGTTATTTTGTAGAAGTGCTCATGTATAGCCACTTATTATATATATATATATATATATATATATACATATATATATTTATTATTTCATATATATATATATATATATGAAATAATAAATATATGGTATATTTTATATATATATATATATATATATATATATATATATATATATATATATATATATATATATATATATACACACACCATATATTTATTATTTCATTTATGATTTCATAAATATGAAGGAATGTACACAAGATGGCTGTTATTTGTTTACATTGAATGGATAATGCAAGATTTAAGATTGTTTTACAAGTATAAGATATTGAGCCAATGTGTTATAGGTTCTAAGTTCATTCAAACATCTCTACTGCCCAAATGTGTTTAAATGAACCTATTTTAAAATATAATTTGACCTTTATATGTTTATGAATATCGATGTTGCCGTTCAGCAGGGACAGTCTAGGTGGACCAGAGTGGACTGGGTTATATATAGATAGCACTCAGAGGAGCCATGTAGCTACACTCATTACAAAATACAATTAACTATTGTATATAAATAAAACAGTATGCACAATAGGCAGTAATAAATGACTGAAATAAAAACGACATGGCTATCCTGGTCCCCTTATTAGGCTGCTCCCGTTCAACATACAATACTGTATGTAAACGGGCAGTACCACGGTGTCGGATGTACATTTCGGACACTTTAGCCATGCACTGCATGCTGGGATAGAAAATACCATAACTTTTTATTACCATATACTGTATGAACCAACTATGACATCATTGTCATACATAAACTTCCTTCCATCCTAGTCATTCTAGACATACAATGGAAAACTTGCATGTTGTCGGACGTACTCACATGAACCTGAATTTTCCACCTGAGTAATGTGATGTCCAAATCTCTGTGATGTGTGAGGGCATATTGGAAATGTTATGTTATATGCTAATAGGGCAGGAGTTTATCTCTTGACTAGGCCCAATAAAACGTGTCTGTAGTTTGTCTGGTGTCAGACGCGCATTTTTTCGGTGTTGGACGTATCTGTGTGAAATACAACATAACAAGTAGATAAAATGATGCTTATATATTTTTAATAAGGTAGTTACAATGACAAAACACACTTTTGAGCTTAGATTGAATCTTCTATAAAAATGCTGACACTTAAAATATAAAATATTGATGTTGTCTACTGCCCAGACAATGACAGGCAAGACCTTAGATAAAATGCATCAGAACAAACCACCAGGATGGCCAACAACAGTTCGTGCATCAATCAACATTCATCTTGATTTCTCCACTTGTCATGTTAAAAAAAACTGTGACCTCTCCATGGAAATCTGCCCCTTCAAACTTCACAACAACCCTGTCACCTATATTGACTTTGACTTCCTGCACTTCTGTCGAGCATCCACAATTTCTATGTAGTAATGGTATCAATACTATCATCCAAAGAGTCGTCACTAATTGTTACTTTTGTTAAGTCCGGTAAATCAGATGTATTAGCAATCATCAAATGCTTATTGCCTCTTGCTTATATGCAGTGCAACTGGTGAGTATTGGCTACTGGGAGACAAACTTGACATTCAGTCCTGGATTTCGTAGTACAGCCAGATCCAAACATGAATTTTCAGGTCGAATAATTATGTTTTAAAACAACTTGATGTTCATTAAATCATATTTTGGACGGTGAAGCTGTTAGAACAGACGTGCAATTTGTACCTTTAGGTACCATGCATAGATCATTCCTCTGCTTAATTAACCCATAGACATGTGATATAAGTTTTTCTATTGAAAATAGATAAATCGTGACATGGTCAATTTCCCGGCATGAAGCATAACCAGTGATTGGCATCAACTCCAATCGGTGCGCCACTGTGTTTTATTAGGGCCTTCCTGTGCTTCATTGTGAGATAAATACCAGGTATATTACATTGCAAGACTGGTGCTACCTGGCGCCTGAAGAAATACCAGAGCTATTCGTATGCAACAAGGCTTGCACTGTGCATGTGAAGTCAAATTTGGAGGAATCTCATTGCCAAGGAATACAATCACGTTCTAAGATATCTTAAACTATATCTTTACAAACATCTAATTGATCAGGAAAAAAGGATCCATGTAATGTTTTACTATTTGCTGACCCCAAATATTACAACGATGACAAGAATGCATGCACCAATGACTGGACTGATAGCACGTAGTTAACATCTACTTATCTCTTTTCCTGATCAAGTAGATGCTAATTGTGTAAACCCTAACCATGCCATTCATCAAATATACTTACATGTGGTCCAGAAAAATAGTCTTTCTCAACAAATATGCATTAAAAAAATTGCAAAGATATTGCACATTCAAGTACATCAATCAATTCCCTATGGCCCTAGTTACCTGCACAGGCTTGGGAACTAGGCTATCTAATTCAATGATCAGGAAACAGTTGGTCAGCTTTTCAAACACACACACCCTACAGCCCACAGGTAGGTCCAACTTCAGTAAATCCATGGTTGAACAGCTTTTCATGCACACAATACAGTAAATCCATATTCAGATTTTCCAGAGGGCTGTGATTCAGTCTTAACAAGGAATATGTTCTATACTTCATATACCTGTGATTCGTCTCAATTCTGTTGTCTGACTTCTTCATACTTTATATACATTCTCATTTCTGAGTTCAGAATGTCTTCTTCAGTGATCTCCTCCCCATCCAAGTTCCTCTATATTGTCACATCGTCATTTGTCTGTACGACAATTTGATGCAGTTAATTCTCTCTCGCTCTTTTAAACGATGGAGCCACGAGTCCGCAGTCAGTCTTTCGTTTGTCATGGACATGCTTTACCGACAGATCTGTCGAAGCAAGCTAATCCATGCCATGTGCAAGTGACAGTGGCACAGTAGTTTGTATTCTTGAACCAGGTCTGTTTATCACCACAATGGTGAACGTGTCACACGTGGTTGATGTTTCTTGTGTGTTGGCCACCACACTGTCCACTGCAGGTGAGCTAGAATCTGTGCTCACTGCCATCAATGTCAGCACGCACCTCTGCCAGAGCACCAGCAAGAAGCTGCTTCTGATAGGTGCACACATCTTTGACGTACATCGCAACAGTCATCGATGTGACATCGTCTTTGTTAACCCATGGTATCTGCCATGCAAGCTCGCACAGCACGCTCCTCATCTCTTTCACGCATATATGATAACTTTTCTTAAACCTTGGCACATGACAAATGTCACAGAATTTCTCCACCGATGTCTTTCGTCGTATCAGTGGTTCCTCTGCTTGCCACGCAACATAACTGGCAGCACAGACAACTGAACCGGGGTCACAAACTTCAGCAACCCATGCTTTCTGGCACAGCTGAATGATCGACCCCATCAAACCCTCAACAGTTTTGCTCAAGCCAGCATTTTTACATGTTGCTGGGATAAGCGTTTCAGGGTCAATCGTTGGCAGGGTTATGCTGCAGAGGGCAGTGATCTTGTTTTTCAAGCAAACAAACTTTAACGGTTGGCAGTTCACCATTTCGGCCATATATTTTACAAGCACTGGCCATCCGTGCTGTCGACAGACAATGTACATACAGCATCCGGCTATTATAGTCTCAAGTCTCAAGTGGTTTACTCCAAACAGCCCAAACTTGGGCTAACGCAGGAGTTTGTGGTGGACTGTGCACATGCGCTGTGGGTGGTACATTCGATTAAAAGACTAGTATCATTAATGTTGCTAAAATTATTTTTATCTGATAGTTTTATTTATTTTATGTATAGGATGTTTAACGAAATTTTTTAATAGGTTGGCTATGTGTATGGATACTGTCGCTGCCTTGCCACTTGCACACATAGACAGTCTCCATACCCACACCATGGATAAGTTTACGCTGAGCACTGTGTTTTAAAGGCAGTTTAGGTGAGGAGGTGTGGTGAAAGGGAGTTCCATAATAGCTTCTTGAAATGATTTTGGGTTTTTTATGTTGGTAATTTTTGGTGGAATCATATTCCATATGCGAATGGCTCTGGGATAAAATGAAAAGACCATTGCATTTATACGACACTTGGGGGCTATGTATTGTCCACGGGTTCGAGAGCGGGTTAGTAGGCCTGGAGGGGGGGGGTGATCTCAATAATGTTGTTTAGAATTTTGTAGAAGGTTGTAGCTTGTTTGATAATGCGCCTTCGTTCGAGGGTTGGCCATCCAAGGGCAGTAATTAGATCTGCTGGATTTGTGTTCCGTCTGTAATAATTTTTAACAAATCTGGCAGCAGAGTGTTGCACTCTTTCAAGGCTTTTAACTTGTGAAAAGGAGTGGGGATTCCATATGGGTGAAGAGTACTCAAGTTTTGGCCGGATTAGCATGTTGTAGGCTGTTTGTTTAACGTCGGGTTTACATGGGCCAAGAGTTCGTTTACTTACTTACTTTACTTAGTCCTCTTCGTGCCCGGTGGCACATAAGGCATCAACAAGAGAGCGCCACTGCTGTCGGTCTGCAGCCCATTTGGTGATGGTGTTCCATGTCAGGCCGCATTCTTTCATCTCCTTCTCCACTGTTCGTCTCCATGTTTCTTTTGGGCGACCACGTCTCCTTTTTCCATCTGCTGTCCAGCGTAAGGCTGTCTTGGGCAGTGCGCCAGGTGACATTCGGCACACGTGTCCAAGCCATCTCCATCTTCTCTTCTTTATCTGTGTGGCCAAGGATGTTGCATCTGTTTTGCGGTGCAGCTCTTCATTAGTGATGGTGTTGGGCCAAAATACTCCTAGGATCTTCCGTAGACACTTGTTTTGGAATGTTTCAAGCTTGTGTGCTAGCTTGGCTGTCAGTTTCCAGCACTCGGAGCCGTAGAGAAGTACACTGAGAACATTACTATTGTACAGTCTCAGTTTTGTTTCCAATCTCAGTTGCTTGGATTTCCAGATGGGCTTCAGCATAGCGAAGGTCTGACTTGCCTTTCTGATCCTAGCCGTGGCATCTTTTGCAGAGTCTCCATCTGTTGTGATTTTGCTTCCCAGGTATGCAAAGTCCTGAACGTCTTCCAAAGCCTCACTGTTGTTTATGTTGTTTATGGTGATGGGGTTATCTGTCTTGTTGTTGATCCTCATCAGTTTGGTTTTTGCTGTGTTGAGCTTTAACCCAATCTGTGGTGCTGTTCTTGTGAGTTTGTCCATCTTTTCTTGCATGTCCTTGTGCCTGTTAGACAGCAGTCCAATGTCATCTGCATAGTCCAGGTCTTCCAAGATCGAGGTAAGTGTCCATCTGATGCCTCTGTTTCCATTTTTGGTGGTTTCTATCATCAGCCAGTCGATGGCAAGGGTGAAAAGAAATGGTGAGAGAATGCATCCCTGTTTTACTCCGGATTTTACGCTAAAGCTGTCTGACATGTGACTGTTACAGGCGACTTGACACTGGACGTCTGTGTAAAGTATCTTGATCACATTTACCATCTTCTGTGGGATCCCGTAGTGACGTAATATTCTCCACAGGGATTCTCTGTGAAGGCTGTCAAAGGCCTTTTCAAAGTCAATGAAGGCAATGTAGATCGTACTGTTCCATTCCGTGCTTAGTTCCAAAATCTACCGTAGTGTGAAAATGTGGTCGATGCATGACTTTCCTCTTCTGAAACCGGCTTGTTCCTGGCGGAGGATTGTATCTGTAGCTGCTGATATTCTCTTCAGGATTATGCGGCTGAAAATCTTGCATGTCATTGATAACAAGGTTATGCCCCGCCAGTTGTTACAGTTCCCCAAGTCGCCCTTCTTTGGTAGCTTGATAATTGTGCCTGTCTTCCAATCATCTGGTGTGTCTTCTTCATCCCATATTCTCTGGAAGATCTGGCAGAGGATTCTGGGTGTTTCTTGTTCATCTGCTTTCAGCATTTCTGCGCAGACGCTGTCGCTTCCTGGTGCTTTTCCATTCTTCTGGGCTTCTCTGACTTCTGCTTCTGTGATTTGGTCGAGGTTGATTTCAAGGTCATCTGCTGCCTCCGGGATGTCTGCAAGTCTGGGTGGATCTGCACGATTGAGAACCTGTTGGAAATGCTCCTTCCATCTCTCTATCTTCTCTTTCTCGACTGTGATTATCTTTCCATCTGCATCTTTCAGTGGGAGATTCTGGTTTGGACCTGTATCTCCTTTCAGCTTCTTGGTTATTTGGTAGAGTGACTTCATATCCTTTCTTCTTGCTGCTGCTTCTGCGTCTTCTGCGAGGTTTTCAATGTAAGTGCGTTTGTCTACTCTGGTACACCGTTTTACTTCTTTGTCTTTTTGTGAGTATTCTCTTGAAAGTCTTTCTTTGTGTCTTGGGGACTTTGTGGTGAGCAGCTTTTTCTTTATTCCTTTCCTTTGGTCTATTTTGTCCCAAGTTGATGTGGAAATCCACTGCTCTTTCTTTGCTCTTCTGTAGCCTAGCACTACTTTCCCTGCTAGCTCCATGGCCATGTTGAAACTGTGTATAGTCATCTCTGTTTCCTCCTGCAGAATACCAAAACTGTTCTTCAGAGCAATTGTGAACTGTTGCTTGGTTTCTGGGTTTTGTAGCTTGGTCGTATCAAAACGCTCTTTCTTCTTCTCTCCTGTCTTTGCCTTTCTCAGTTTCAGTGCAAGTTTACCTATCAACAGGTTGTGGTCGCTGCCAGCATCAGCTAGTCTCCTTGTTTTGACGTCTTGTAGAGAGCGTCTCCATTTTCCATTTACAAGGATGTGATCTATTTGACTCTCAGTTCTGCCGTCTGGGGATCTCCATGTCAGCTTATGTATTGTCTTATGTTGGAAGAGTGTCCCTCCAATCACGAGGTCATTCTCCCCACATATGTCACACAATCTGCTGCTGTTACCTGTTCCGTGTTTGCCCATGATCCTTTCCCTGTTAGTGTTGTCGCTCCCAACTCGTGCATTGAAATCTCCAAGAACCACTAGTACGTCATGTTTGGGGATGTCTTCCAAAATTGACTGAAGACTGTCATAGAAGTTATCTTTTTCTTCTTTTTCTGCTTCCTCTGTAGGTGCGTAACAGGTTACCACTGAGAGTTTGATAAATCTGGACTTAAATCTAGCATAAAGAAATCGTTCAGTTATTGGTTTCCATTCAAGAAGAGTGTTACCTTTCTCCTTCTGGATGATCAGGGCTACTCCCTGTCTATGCTGGTTGTCCTCTCTGCCTGACCACAGTATGGTGTCTCCTGTCGCCAGTTGTCGTTTTCCAGCTCCAATCCATCTAGCCTCCATGATACCTAGAAGGCTGATTTTGTATTGGTGCATTTCCTGGAGAACCTGTGCCAGTCTTCCTGTCTGATATAGTGTTCTCACATTCCAGCATCCGATGTTGATAAAAGTTTTGGGTGTAAGGAGATCCGCCATCGGGGTGAAGACTTCCTTGCGGGTTTGGTCCCCATCCTTCATAAGTCCAGTTGCCTGTACTGCTTCTCTCCTACCGCCCGGTGCAGTTTTCTCTTTTGTTTCAGTTTCTGTAGCTAGGCTGTTTTTACGGGGTGGGGTCACTGGCCCCACGCCCAACCCTCCTTTTTTATCCGGGCTTGGGACCGGCAGGAGATTCTCAAAGAGCATTTTCCTGGCAGAGTTCGTTTAATCATGCCTAAACATTTCGAAGATTTTGAAGTTATGTCAGTGACGTGATTTGTCCAGGTTAATTTGGAATCCAATTTTACTCCGAGGTATGAGTGGCTGGATACAGTGGATAATGGCTGGCCTGAAAGCGAGTACTTGTGTGTGCTGAGTTTAGTTTTGTTTGTTATTGGAAGGTGGACACATTTAGATACATTAAATTCCATTTGCCATTTGTCTGACCATGTTTGGAGTTGGCTTAGGTCAGTTTGGAGAATTTTGTGGTCGGTTTTGGAAGAAATGTTACGATATATAATACTATCATCTGCAAAAAGGTGTATAGAAGATTTGATTGTTCCCATTTATGTCATTTATGTAGAGTAAGAAGAGGACAGGTCCTAGAACTGAACCCTGTGGGACACCAGATGTGACATCTATGATGTCCGACAGGGCACCGTTAACTGAGACTCTCTGTTTGCGGTTGGATAGAAAAGATTTGATCCAATTTTGAGTGTTTCCAGTGATTCCGTAGGAGGTCAATTTTGATAGAAGACGTAGGTGAGGCACTTTGTCGAAGGCTTTGGCAAAGTCAAGCAGGATTGCGTCAATTTGGGTCTTGTTGTCCATAGCAGTCATCCAGTCGTGGACTGTCTCAATGAGTTGAGATTCACAAGACAGTCCCGACTGGAATCCGTGTTGGAAGTGGAGAATGCTGTTATGCTTGTGCAGGTGTTTCCACATGTTGCTTAGGATGATATGTTCCATTACTTTACAGAGGATGCAGGTTAGTGATATGGGTCTGTAGTTAGCCGGGTCAGATTGATGGCTCTTTTTGTGTATAGGTCCTATACACAATAATAGGAGTTACTAATGCTTGTAGCCAGTCATTAGGAAGTTTACCTGTGTTGTATACGTTTTTTTATCAATGTGTAGAAATAGGCTACTGTCCTGGCAGAAACCCTCTCAAACAAGTCTGTCGCCTCCAGTGTCATAGCGGTCGACAGACCCAAGATGCTGGATACGTCTTTCGTTTTTTTAATGCCCGACATCTTTCCCGGGCCGTGGCCCTTGCCTTGGCGACGCTCTTGTTATAGCCTACGACTTTAGTTGGCAGATCGCGTGTATTGCCGCGGAATTCCTTGTTGTTACCAAAGCCGGTCACGCCTTGGATGTCGCTGTTGGCGCCCTCTCCTCCAACCCCCCGCAAGAACTGCACACCCGCTGCGTTCCGCGCTCTCCGGGGTCTCCCTGGCATTTATAACCCTCAAAAGTCCAAGTCTAACACAAGACAAGCCTCGCGGCAGCTTGAACAGGAACACACATTCGACGCCATCATCGCTAAAATCACCTTGCTATGAAAACTGACTACTTGTGTTGGTAAACGCTGTGAATCTCGGTGTTGAATCCAATGCCACGGAAAGACGAAACTAGCAGCCGGGCACGGACCACAGTCACTTTTCCCATAGACGACCATTATAACATTCTTGCGCCTACATTGAAAATTTATCCTACAATTTTTTTTTTAAATTCACAGAAAATGACAGACCCACTAAGACACCTGGTGTGCGAAATTCGTGAAAATGACATACCTCCTTTTCGCACAAATTGCTTCAAAGCATGAGGCCCGTGCATTTCTGCCATGAAATTCCCCGGTTTCCCAAATATGAGTACATCCTGCCTAACAGCCACTGTGTCCTTACGCAACTGGTATACCTACTGACAAATGGCATCATTTCAAAGCTTAGATGCTACTGTGCACAAAAACATCACTTCCACTCACTCATACACACAATTTCTGCTCTCACAAATTAACCCTATCTGCACAATGAATTTTTTCCTTGGGACTCTTTATGCGGATGGATTCTGACTGTGGTCCGTGCTCAGCCCAAACTTCGGAAGAACGTATCCTTTGGGGGATTCCCCAAAGCAGCCATTGACATTGTGCAGGATCATTCATTAGAAATCGTGGCCTAATTCACACGCGAGATTTCGCGAGATTTCCAACTACATCCCTAACAAAAGCTCAAGTGATGCCACCTGACGGATGTCTTGTTTTATCTTGTGTAGAGTAGAGGCGCTTCACATGAAAAAGCCCAACATTTGTCCAGGCGGTTTTTAAGTTACTAGATTTGGCCTGTACTACCGATTCTAGGAGGTTATTCCATTGTTATGCCACTATGAGAGGGAACATTTAGATTTGCTCTTTGGACAAATCATTTTAGTGTGAACTCTATAGTATATATTCCTATCCTCAGCCTCGGGCTTAGTCCAGAACGAGACGCTTCTTGTCATTTTAAGAGTTTAGGTGTGGATTCGTAATCATATAAATTGTGCATAATTCAAGAAAATTCTATCATGTCTCCTTGCAAACGTCTACAAATGTAAGTTGTATATGCTAGTGAGGACAGTGTAAGTTCATGATTTTAATCTTTTCACATTATTTCTCGACTCCAAACAGCCCATTCTGGAGTTAACGCAGGAGTTCGTGGACCTACATTAACGTGATCTCGGAGTCACGAGGGATTCACAGTTTGGGGGGGGGGGATCTACAGGTAGACAAGTTTTGCTACATATAAGATTCATCAGTCCATATGGAGGTTTTGCTTGTTTTAAGCATAATATTATATTGCTACATATTGCTATTGTCTGTAATATTATATGTGTGGTGTTTGTTTTCCTCTGCAGGAGCATAGACACAAATTCCCATTGTCTGCATACGAAGAAATGACAAATGACCATTGTCTGCATACGAAGAAATGACAAATGACCATTGTCTGCATACGAAGAAATGACAAATGACCATTGTCTGCATACACAGAGATGACAATTAAATTAAATGACCATTGTCTGCATACGAAGAAATGACAAATGACCATTGTCTGCATACACAGAGATGACAATTAAATGACCATTGTCTGCATACAAAGAAATGACAAATGACCATTGTATGCGTACAAAGAAATGACAAAGGACCATATTGTCTGTTCCGTCTCTCTCCTCTCTCACATTCACTCCTCTCTCATTTCATCTCCCCTCTCTCCTCTTATTTATATTAATATGTAGTTAGTTTGGCTGATTCTTAGTACATTCAGTCGTCACAGTAAAAATTGTCCAGATTTTTTTGTCTTTTTTAATGCTGATGGCCAGTCCAAATTCTTTGTAGGCAGACAGGCGCACATGTTTGCGTGTTTATTTATTTATGTCCACACATTAGCTGACTTCTGTATATCCACATTAAAGTGACCAATCATGGTGTTCAACAATTTTGTAATTTAAATTGGCATGTAGTATACACCACCACTGTTACTGTTATCAGATAAACATTTGAAATAAATTTCATTCAAAATAAAATACTTTTGCTGTGGTCTTAGTTGCATGGTGGTGTAAAAATCAAATGGTAGAAGTAATTATTATACGTGGAGGAGACCACACACTCAAAACAAATTAATCGTTAATTATTTTATCACTTTAAATAAATACTCCTATGTATTTACCTTTGAATTCCTACCTGTGATTTCTGGGCACATTGAAATGACAATCGATTAGTTATTCTATTTGTTGTGTCAAAACTACTTTGTCACATTCTGGTCAAATAAGAACACTAATGTCATCAGCTAGTGCTACCAACAAAACTTTATTTCAACCGAATACACACCATTCAGTCTTCGTTCACAGCTAATGCGTCTTATTGCATGTAGACCTACATTATTACAATATTATGTTGAATACTAAATACATACACAGCGCTATGCTAAATACAATAGTGCTTGTTATAAGATAATCATTACACATTGCGTAATTTTACGAGTTACATAATGTCACCTTGATCCCAACTAAGACTTGCTCATTCCTGGATAATATAGACCTACATTATTATAATAATATTACTGTATTCTACCCATTTAGCAAACATGCCCTAATAAGCGTACACCCCCAATGTTTACAAGGTTCAGTGACGACAGAAGTCGAGAAAATCAAGTGTCACCTATGTCAGTATTTTGACATGTGACTTTTTGATGCGACATCTAAAAAATTTGTCGAGCATACTGTATGCTTAATAGGATGAATACAGTATGTTGAATACTAAATACAGCACTAGTTATAAGATAATCATTACACATTACGTAATGTCACCTTGATCCCAACTAAGACCTACTCATTCCTGGATAATATAGACGTACATTATTATAATAATATTATGTTGAATACCAAATACAGCGCTAGTTAGAAGATAATCATTACACATTGTGTAATATTACGCATTACTTAATGTCATCTTGATCCCAACTAAGACCTCATTCCTGGATAATATAGACCTAGACAAGGTCGTCAGTCATAAGATAGGCATTACACAACTGTAATGTTATCATGACTTCAACTAAGACCTTACTAATTCCTGGATAATTATGTTGCATAATACGTAATTAGTGAACTACAGCATTAGTCATGAAATAGACGTTATACATCTGCAAGGTCACTCTGGACTCAACTAATACCTATTCTATCTTGGATTATATCAACCTAGATATGTTGAATAATAACTATACTGTTAATTATAAGATAGGCATAACACAAAAAAAGGTATGTAACTCTGATCTTAACTGCGACCTACTAGACAATGGTTAACAGCAAACTAAACACGTTGAATAACAAGCATTCATTGTAAAATAAGCTACTTGATTGCACCAGCTGTGCCTATACAGCATGTTCCTAATGATAGCTTTTTGTAATAACAACGTCCTGTGTTGTAAATGTGTTCTTCCGTTGCTGCGTCTTCAGAATATTTTTATACAAGCCAAAAAAGTATTACCACTGTGGAGAATATTGTAGGACACAAGGGTTTATCAGTGTGACAGACGCGACACTGGTGACACAAGACGCTGAATGGTCTATTTCATCACCCTACATCATAAAAACAAGGCAATAAGTTATTTTCTACTTATCACCTTTTTTACACAAGTGTAAAATTTTTCGTTACTTCACCCGTATCTCATATTGAAGTTGATTCACCATTTGCCATCACCAACCAAATGGCATGTAGTCATCTAGCCAGGAACCTTCATCAAGTCTGTTCGAGTCGTTCCCTCTCTTGTCGGTGTCACTCACGTTGGGCATGGAAGCTGTCATTGAAATGGGTATGCCAGCGCGGCTGAATACTTGCAGGCTTGTCGTTCACATGAGCTTTCATGTCAACTACTTGGGATCTCTGGATGGCAATAATCAGAACAGCCAACAACACCACGAATGCAAACACGGAACCCAATATTACGAAAATGCTTCTGGATGAGTCGTTGGTCACGGAGTCAGCATCGTTTTGTTGTGATGTTGTTTGTGCTGCAAGTGTCGAGGTGACAGGCTGGTTTGTTTCCTGTTCTCCAGTTGTTGGTGGTTCCACTGTCAAATTGGTTGCCAGTGGCGCTGGGGTTGTTGATCTCACAGGTGGTTCGACATCAGGTGGTAACACCTGTATGGTTATCGACATCTGCTTCGAACAGGGACTGGTGGCGCCATCTGTGGCAACAATGACAACGTGGAATGTCCCAACGGTCAGAGGGGACACTAGTGACGATATTCGCCCGTTCGTTGAGTCAACATTGAATGTGTCCTGAACAACATTGTCAGTGTTGGCTCCAAAGCGAAGGGCGACTTCACTGTTTTCTCCAAAGTCGTCGTCTGACACTTTGACAATGATCACGGTTGTGTCGACATTCATTGACATGTTGACGTAGTGGATGCTCCCCGGGTCTGGACTGTGGAACACCGGACAGTGGTCATTCTCGTCTAGAACCTCAATGTGGAGCTGAGCCTTTGCCTCTTTCGGAGGCACTCCGCCATCAATGGCTTTCACCCAGACCAGCAGAGTGTCAGACGACAGCAGGCTGCGAGATATCGGTGACAACAAGGTGACATGACCACTCATACTGTCCATAACCAGGTAAGCTGTCACGTCAATCTCAGCGCCATGCGGCACTAACACATAGCGAATGTCACCGTTCTTTCCTTTGTCTGCGTCTGTCGCGTACACATCCACGAGCGACGTCCCAATGGTTGCCTTCTCGCTCAATGTGCAGTAGTAGTCAGACTCGTTAAATACAGGTCCATTTATGTTCTCACCAACGGGTTGGCTACATTTCCTGCCTTCGAACCCATCGTAACAGTAGCAGCTGTCAGGTGCGATACATTGGCCCTGACTGGAACAGTCGTCCAGGCTGGTGCAGTTGGCCGTATCACAGTTCTCGGAGGACCAGCCCTCGTCACAGGTGCACTGTTCCAGTCCTGTACATTGGCCGTGTCCTGTAACACAATAATGGCTCCAGTAAAATAATTAACACACACCAATGGTCAGAACCACGTCTAACAGTTTGATTGCACTGTCCTGTTTGGTAATGATATCATGTTATTAATGACACTTTAAATTTTTTTAAGCAATTCAACGCAGAAACATCTACAAGCCACACACATATTATCTGCACTATTCCACCCCCCGGATGGAATAACTTGGTAGTTCAAAAGTGACTGTCATCATAATATTTGCACACATTATAATAAAAATATCCATTTATGCCTCCACCCACTGGAATTTTGGTGCCCGAGATGTAAAGCATCTAGGAGTAGCATAACATACATACATACATACATACTTTTATACTCTGCTGATGCTTAATGCTTATACCCTGCTGATGCTTATGCACAATGGCAGAACCCTGAGCTCATTTGCTACAGGAACACACAAAGAGTAATTGTTGGTAAAGGTCATTTAACAATTGTACCAACAGAAAATAATATGTATCGATGAGAAAGTTGTTTAGCACTAGCACACACATGCTCATCAAGAAAAATACAATACATGTATATCAAATGAGATACCGCTTAACTGCCAGTACAAAGTTGCTCATTGAGAAACAATTATTAAATGCCAAAAGTAGAAGTAGCAAAGATGGGGCGGTCCTTTGTCCCACCAGGCCTCCAGTAATAGATACCCAACCCCCACCCCTAATTTAATCACCTTATTTTTTTAACTAATTGAATCACCTTATTTCTTTTAGTTATTTAACCTGTTAGCTCATTTAATTTATTCTTTTAATTTTACTGATATATGCACAACTGTAGTGCTTTTGAGCAGGTGTCTCACTCAGCACATGGCACATTATAATAATAATACATATTTAATAATAATAAATATTCCGCAATTAAAATCTCTGTGATATGATATTTCCAGCACCATCTTCTAGTGGCCATTTTATTACATTAGCATGTTTCCTCGTTATAAAGTGGTTACCTGAACAGCCGTTTCTGGTTGCGCATGATAACTGTGCACAGGTCGGTCCTCTGTAGCCGTCTTCACAACTGCACAAGTTCGGCTCGACGCAGCTGCCGTGTGAAGAACAACTTGGTTCACACACAGCGGTGTTGCAGGTGTCTCCGTGAAAGCCCGGGTCACAGCTGTGGGTTTATAACATAGCAGTAAAGTTAGTGCTGTAAACACTGGAAAGTACTGTTTAGTGGGTGAGTGTGTGTGTGACTGTGTGTGCTCCGCACGCACACAAACATGCACGCACGGCCGCACGCATGCAGTATTAGACAAACACGTACACAGACATACACAATTAATTATTTTAACAAGATTTAGATTTAACAAGACTGCCACCCAAGCAAAAGGCCCAGATGGCAAGAGGACAAGGAAGCCATTTTTAGGCATTCTTCATAATTAACATCTCTCAGTTCTGGGATCATTTTAGTTGCTCTCCTCTGTATTCGGTTTAGCGTATTCATGTTGTTACGATTTCTCTCCTAGCTTGTATACAATATTCTAAATGAGGCCTAGCTATTTCTTTATACAAAGGTATAATCAGCCCTTTTTCTTGACGTTATATTTCTCCTAATCAACCCAATAATTTGATTTTTCAATACCACATGCACTGCTCTGAAACTTTCATATTAGCACTTATTGTTACTCTTAAGTCCTTTTCTTTTGTAGTAGTACCTAGAATAGTAACTCCCATTTTATAGTTAACACCAAAGCTCTTGTGTCCTGTGTGTAGGCATTTACATTTCTCAAAATTGTATAACATCTGCTATTTAAATGTTGTTTATCTCCATCGCTTTTAACCTTTTTAAACACTTTGTCATCTGCAAATTTTAATACCTTGCTTGATATATTATCGTCCAAGTCATTGATATATAGAAAGAATAACAAAGGTCCTAATACTGATCCCTGACAAGTGTTTCTTTCTAGATCGCTTACTTTGTTTTTTCAAGGGAACAAATTGTTCAAGGATACTCTCAATTTCACTTGTAAAAAAAAATTAACTATACTATTTGTTGCACTGAAGCTCAATCAATTCCTACATTTGGGGTCCTACGTCGTACCTGCATCTGAGGATACCTTCTTTGGCATCGTCTTTCAGGCCTGGTGAGGCAATGCAGAGTCCATGGTCATTGCAGTTGTTGAGAGACATGCACTTAGTATTGGTGCTACAGTTCACGCCGTTGTACCCTGGATGACAGGAGCAGGTTCCCGGCTGGAGACAGTCACCGTGATTGGAGCAATCGTTCTGTGCGGAACAGTCCGGAGTTGAGCAGCTGTTGTCCATCCAACCAGACTCACACAAACATACGTCATGAGCAATGCACCGACCATGGCCGGAGCATCTGTTGAGGATCTCACATGACGGCTTAGAGCAACTGGACGATGTCCAGCCTAAGTCACACCGACAGACATCCAGGCCTACACAGACGCCATGGGATGAACAGTTCTGTTGTGTGTAGCACGTCGCCGTCATACTGTGAACAGACGGACAGTGCGAATAACGACCAAGGTATAAATTACTTGATTTAAATACCTTTTCTTAGCCAACTAAACCTAAATAAATGTGCCTCTATAAATTGTATCTGCTTATACGGGACACCAGTGATTTTCGTTTTAAGGCGATAGTTGATGAGATAATGCACTTCCAGCCCAAATTGTGCACAACATAATACGTTAAATGTACCCATGTCATTATAAAATAAACCAGTGATTTTAATGCTAGTTGTTTTAATAAATAATATAAAAGTAAATGTGTCATTGTTTGTTCTCTGTTTTACTTCCGAGTGTGTTTATGTGTGAAATGCCACAGTGGGCAGCATGTCATGTGTGTGCGTGCATGCGTGCGCGTGTGGGGCATTTGTGTGTGAGTGTGTGCATGCGTATGTGTACTTCACATAAGTAACTATGGTTGTTGCTCTCCTATTTATCCCTAAAGTCGGGGTGAGACTGGCTCAGGTAATGGTGTGTTTCCCTTCATCCATCACCAATCCCCTTATTCCTCACTTTCGTTCTGCACTCCGTAAGTGATATCTTACTAAATGCATGACCTACCTGCAGTCGGCACCTGTGAAGCCGTCCTCACATAGACAAACATCCTGGGACAGACATTGGCCGTTAGTCAGATTCGTGCAACCGTTTACCTGATGACACAATGCAGCAAATATTATATCACGATCACAGCAGTCAGCATCAATACATTTGTGGTACTACATGTGGTTTTTTATTTTTACTTTACAAGCATACAAGCATGGACTGATTCACCATGTATCTGATTTCTGCTGTCAGACCACGAACACATTTCCTGTTGTGTTACCAATTTGCCTGGCTGAGGAACAATAAATATAATAGCAACCGCATTATTGCCTAGATAGTACTGATGTGTAACAACTAGCGCCCCATTGTCAAGACTAGTCCAACTCCACACACCCAAACAACAACAGATGGGGCCGAAGTCGCGCAAACATAACTCTACGAGCGACGACTCTACAATGCAGACCTACACCCATCGCGAAGACCTACACCCATCGTATGGACAGAAGACACAGGCAAAATTGGATCGTTACAAGTGCCAACTGCCAATATTTTGTGCAGTGGAATTATGGGGACCAAAGACTTGATATATATATATACATATATTTATATATATTTTAAATGGCTCCGAACATTATTTTGAAACATTCTTTGAACATACAAAGTTGCTACTACTGTACCTTTGAACATTCTAAGTGGCATACGATACAATGATTATCGGGCCAGAGATTGCAACATATTAGTTACAACATATTATGCTATCATTGTGTTACCCTATAATTATCAGGGTTTTTTATTATTATTGAAATGAATGTCAAACATCCTATACAAATGAGGTTGAACATTATTATAATATTATGCCACAGCATCCACATTATCACCATATAGCCAAAGAGCAAAGCTATTGTTATTATTTTATTTTCTTGTGAGGGTTCTTCTCGTCTTTTGTTTTTTTGTGTTTAACTGCAATGATCACTCTGTCACCTACAGCAAACTGGGTATATTTATTTCTTCTCCATGCCAGCTGTGATTACCTGGCTACGTATTGCAACACAGAAGTAACAATAGATTCTGGTATCATGGTCTTAACGGCAATGATTACTCAGTCACTTGCAGTAAACTGAGTTTAGTATATTTTCTATGCAAACTGGCAGTCCAGCCAGAACAGGATTTCTAGTTTTTCCTTTTAATTCTCCTCAAAAGTTGATTATAGACTTTTCGATCGATGTCTATGATATTTGCTTTTTATATGTTTTTTCTTTATTGACAACAATTGTTACACAGACAACTTCTACCGTTATGTATACATCTCCACTGATGCACTATACACTACATCAAATAACACCCTCAAGAGCCCAACATTACCACGTCACAACATTACCACGTCACAACATTACCACGGCACAACATTACCACGTCACAACACAAATCTACATATGCGCAATCAACATGAAACATTTTCAAACGATGCATATGAGGTATACAGATATAATGTCTCAAGAAATCACCACACGTATGTCATGCTGCACAGTTCACATAAGCAAACAATGAACACTATATGACATCTGATGAATTATTTCTACAGTATTTAGGCGACTTACAAGAAAACTTTTAAAATAATATCCAACATGATAATACAAATCAGACTAACAAACTAAATCCTATGCATCTATCCTCATATTTTGACTGGGATGAATTTATTGCTTTATGAAAGAAGAAAAAAAATTGCATCAGTGTAATCAGCTCAAACATTGTATTGATGCCAAATTTAGCGAACTACCGGTAGAGGCATTCATTGAGGAATTAAAAACTTAAAATGTTCAATTTAGTGTCATATGCCTACAAGAGAGTTGTATATCTAAAAATGAAGATTTTTCACACATTCAGCTGGACGGATACAATGGCATTACACAGGGAAAAACATTCAGTAGAAAGGGAGGATTAATTATATATGTAGACTCAAAATATACATACAAAGTGATTCAAAATCTAAACAATTATAAACTTTGGGAAGGGCTAATTATCAAAATAATGAAGTTGGTTTGACCAAACCAGCAATGATAGGAAATATTTATAGGCTCCCAAGGAATTTAAACGATAACCTGGAACAGTTTATAGCAGAATTTTCACTAATGCTAGACCAAATACAACACAATGCAATCTTTGCCAGTGATTATAACATAAACCTGCTGAAGTTAAATGAATCAGTGATTTCTTTGATCTTCTTACATCACATAGTATGTATTCCCAAATCATACTACCAACCAGATTTTCAGAAAGACGTGGTACGTTAATAGATAATCTTTTCTGTAAATTAACAAAAACAATTCTAGAGAGCAGAGCAGTTATACTCATAAAACAATGTTCAGATCACCAACCCTATTTCATCTTTATGGACACAACACACAACAAACAATCAAATCCTAAAACAACTAAGGCACACATGGAAACTAATGAAGCCTTATTAAGAGTTAAACATGACAGTCATACATCAGACATTTATAGCAAAATGCACAAGAGCCTAACGCTAATACAAATTTTTATTATAATCTTATATATCAAATAATAGAAATTACTAAAAATTACCTACCACATACCAACTAAAGTTATCAAATCCCATAAACATAAAAAATCAAGCTGGATCACAAAAGGTCTATTAAAATCAACTAAATATACAGATAAATTATATAAACAACTGAAGATGTTACATCCTGATTCTGCAGAATATAACACGTGTTGCATTAATCTAAAAACATACAACATAATACTTAAGAAGAGCATTCGTGAAGTAAAGATTACACTATGAACAACTTTTCGACAAATACAAATTCAACGCAGCAAATATATGGAAAGCAATTAATGAAATTATATCAAGACAGAAATTTAGTACACAATTCCCAACATGTTTTAAACAAAATAATAAGACGTATACTAATAAGTTTGACATAGCTAATGAATTTAACCATATTTTTTATGGATATAGGCCCTAATCTTGCTAAAACCATACCATGTACAAATGCAAATAATTTTACTAAACTTCTCAGAAACATGAATATAAATGGTTTCAGATTTACAGAAATACAAGAGGAATCCGTATCACAAATACGCTACAACCTTCCAAATAAAAATAGCTATGGTTTTGATAGAATATCCAGCAAATTATTGAAACTCATTGAACCAGAAATAGTAAAACCCTTAACATTATTAATAACACAGGACAATTTCCTGACAAACTTAAAGTACCCGGTAACAAAAGTAATTCCAATATTCAAGAATTTTTTTTATTATATTCACAAATTATAGACCAATATCCCTTTTGCCTGTTATTTCAAGTCTTGGAAAGAATTATAAATAACAAATTACTCATGTATTGTATTAATATGATACTGTCTGATAATCAATACGGCTTCAGACCCCACCATTCAACTGAATATGCAGCTCTAGAAACAGTCAATAGGATCACTACACAATTGGATAACAACCAATTACCCATCAGTATATTTCTTGATTTATCGAAAGCATTTGATACACTTGACCACACAATCCTCTTACAAAAATTAGAACATTATGGGTTGGAATCCTCAACATTTGAATTATTAAACAGTTACTTAACAAACCGTGAGTAATTTGTAAAAAATTATGATATAAAACCAAATGTCTTACCTATAAACACAGGAGTCCCACAAGGCTCAATACTAGGTCATCTGTTATTCAATATATATATATATATATATATATATATATATATATATATATATATATATATATATATATATATATATATATATATATATATATATATATATATTTATATAGACATATATATATATTTCCCACAAGCCACTGCTGTCTTTAAATTAATTACACATGCCGATGATACTTCTCTAGTAAGTATGCTCGGGTCCTTCACAAATGGTACAAACAATCCACATAATGAATATATGATAAACACAGAACTACACAACATAGCAGAATGGCTAAAATTAAATAAATTATCACTAAATATCAACAAAACTACATATAATATATGATTTTTTTTTTAATGCCAAACAAACAGGGTAATAGTACCAACACTAACAATTGATGGTGAAAACAAACAGTCCAACATTTCACCTTCTCAGGTCTAACATTGGACACACATTTAAACTGGCATAAACATATTGAAAAAATAGCACATAAGTGTTCATAACAATCGGAATTATAAACAAGTTGAAGCATGTCTTACCAAAAAGTATCAGAATTATACTTTATAATTCATTAATATTACCCCACATAAATTACTGCCTAATGATCTGGGGCTACCAGTGTAATAGGACAACAAAATTACAAAAGAAAGCTATTAGAATAATATATGTAACCAAATAGTCATACTCACATACAGAACCATTATTTGAAAGCCTCTCTGTTTTAAAGGGTGAAGATGAAGGTAGTGGTGAGCAGACTGCGATGGGTAGGACACATTCAGAAAATGAATGAGGAAAGATTGACAAAGAGAATGTGGAAAACTGATGAGGGCGGTAGGAGAAGAGGACGATGGAAGGACAGCATTAACAAGTGTGTGTGTGTGCATCAGCTGATTTGTTAATCGTTGCACACAGGGTGCCATGTTGTAAGAATAACCAAGTGAAATGAATTCATTCAAGAGCCATATAGCAGTTTGCAGGAGCCCCGGTAAATTACCCTTGTGGGTCTCACTGGGTAAATATGGCAAATAAAAAAATACAAAGTATGCGGAGTATACAAGTGTGTTTTACTCGCATTACACAAACAGAAGGATTCACTATGTTATAATAAAACATGGTAAAATGAAGCATAGGACAGTATAAACCCACTCACTTGTCTCACCATCTATTTTATTATACAGAGTACTTAAAATTATTGTTGTTGTTCGAGTGGCTGTCGTCTTACTCAAGCTATGCAGGGCATCCTTTTTGACAACTATTGAATTAATGACTATAATGTGTTGTTTCTTGGCAAGGACTTTGCACCCTGTTGCCATTAGTATTTGGTCTATAGGGGAATGGTTAATGATGTAACTCTGTGGTCACGCCAGGTTTCACATGCCATCAACAGCATTGCAGATTGTGGGCCTATTTGGCCAAAAAAGGGTTCCAACCCCTCTAGATCCAACCCCTGATTACCATTTGGTAACAGGCTTGTTAACAAATGCATGTCAACGCATTTGAATGCAAATGCCAATGTTTCATTTTATTCAAATGCAAATGCCATTTTCCAGGAACGCATTCAAATGCAAAAGTTTTTGGTTACACATTTGCAAATGCATTTGAATTCATTTCAAATGTTTTGGCTTTATATTAACGTTTTGTTTTATTTGGAGAAAAAAACAACGTAATGTATAGAAACATATTATTAATTTATTTAATAAATACAGTAGTACATTATTGTAATCACTAAGTCCCACTACATACCAGTCCCACTACATGAACATGTCTATAGAGTCATATACTGAGTCACATAGTTCCAGGCCTGCAGAGGTGGTGGAAATGGGAGGGGGGAATAGACAATTGACAGTTTACTGCGAACTATGGCAGGGAATGAATGGCTGGTGGGGTTCATTATCGACGGTTTTCTATGTTTCGAGTATGACATCAACATCGCAAATTGCTCAATGTTTTCTCGCACAAGCTCTTTCATGGGATAGTTGGCCAATACGAGCCGCCAATTTCCTTCCGCAGTATCAGCATGCGAACTCTGGCTGCTGATTTGTTTGATTTGCAAGCGCGAGTGCACGGTCATGGTGCCATTGTCGCTGGGATGATAACCTGGTGGATAATTACAATCACCACTAATCGATCTCTCTGACGGTAAATATTTTCAGCTGGCATTGCCAATGTTTACTCCTCCTAAAGAGCTGCCACCCTAACCCACCCCAACAGTGCCAACATAACACAAGGGAGTCATTTTTCTGCGTTATTTCATTGAACAGGTAATCTCTGTATATATTATTAGACCAGCTGGTCTTTTCATGTTGTATGAATAACAGCTCAGCCATTGACCAGTTGACCATTGACCAACAGAGCATTTTTTCAAAGAGCATGTTGTGAGAGTAGATTCACATGTCAGACAATGATTTCATAATCTGCTGAGGATACTGCTCACTACAGAGCACTTTTTCCAATGGTATGTTGTGAACTTGTGAAAGTGAATCTAACAATAATAATTATTCAAAGAATTACGCATGCATTTGATTGTGCATTTGACAATACAAATGTTTGTGGGCCACACTCAAATGTAAATGTTTAAGGTATGCATTCAAATGCAATTACAATTTTACGGAGGGATTTGAATTCATATTCAAATGCATTTGCATTTGTTAAACAAGCCTGTTTGGTAATCATTCTGTCTTACATTCCACTTACCTTGTCACACGTCGCTTTGTGTGAGCAGTCAACTCCGTCCCAACCGATGTTACATTGACAGAATCCTGCTTTACAGTTGCCCTGGTAACAACTGCCACATGCCCCCACATGACAGTCTTCAGATGACCAGCCGGTCAAACACTTGCAAGTGTCGTTGACACAGCGTCCTTTCCCTGAGCACTGGTTGGGGCATCCTTCAAGAAACAAAAGTACCAAGGGATATACTGTACTCATTTATAGAGTATCTGATGCATCAGAAAAAATTTACTATAGATATGTTTGATCACATATTATATTCTGTTATTTTAACAAATAAGTTATTGTGATCATCTGAATATAAGCAGGTCTACTAGGATTCACTTAGACATTTTGCAACAGGGAAATTCAAAACATACTTTTATACTTATACTTTTAGTTGCACCAAATACGACAAGCTCTATATAGTCTGAGTAAAGAAAGAAATGCAACTTTAGATAGCAAAATTTATACTACTTGCTATGTTATTGTAGTTTGCTACATGTCTGACCACTCACCTAACTTCAGTGTTTCTTGCTCAGCCAAAGCCGGGTCGTCTGACACAACAACGTCATAGATGCATCCCTTTAGAAGTGTGCCGGACAAACCTTGCTTCTCACACAGCGCCGTCGCTGGAATAAACATGGTGTTACCAGCCATCACAGGGCTCCATTATAATGGTAATCTGCTATTCCGAGCACCCTAGATTTGGCTATGGAATACTGGATTTGTCCCTACAGGAATCCGTTGAGTTACATAGTTAAGGCTTCAGGGTGCCACCCAAACCCCTTTGGTCTTGTGGAGAAACCCCAAACCACAGAGTTACACCATTAATCATTCCCATGTAGACTGTTATACTAAGTGGGTGTGTTCTACAATGTATTTATGCCTGTGCCCAAAATAGATATAATTTACCTTCGACTATGGGTTTCACATGGTGCTACATAAAACATCATATAAACAACATTGTCCAACATATTTTTTTTTGGCTAAACTGTATAGCGTATTTATGACAGAACAACACGACTCATGTAATAAAAGCTTCATATGTATTATTCATCTTGGCAATAAAATGGGACAGTCCAGCCAGATCTCTCTGGCTGTGGCCAGATCTCTCTGGATGTGACACCCTGAGAACTGGATGCAAGATCGAGATGTTTCATGTCATTGGACTGCGGTCCTGGGCCAGCTACTTGATCATGATCATGTGACTGCAGTCACATAACCAGAGAATCCTGGGGTCTGCATCCCTCTGGGTGTCCAGCCAGCCCTTTTAAAATGCTGGCCATCCTATCATTTTGGATAGGTCGAAAAATGGGGTTGGTTGGTGCACCCTGAGGATGCGAGACCTGGATATTTCACGTGGCCGGACTGCGCTCCTGGGCCAGCTACTTGAACATGATCATGTGACTGCGGCCACATGACCAGAGAATCCTGGGGTCTGCATCCTTCTGCGTGTCCAGCCAGTCCAAAACAAGGTGTTTAGAATGAATGCCCCAGGCCTTTTGAAATGCTGGCCATCCTATAATTTTTTTTAAAGGTGGAGAAAGGGGGGCTGGTTGGTGGGTGATGTGTTTCCTTGTTCATGCTACGAGACAAAGATGGCCTAAGGAAGGGATGTTGCCAGATCCCACTGCTGGGATAATGCTTCTAATTGGTCAGACACCCCCTGCAATGAGGGAGTGTAAGGGGTGCTGCCAGCTCCCATAGCAAGGTTAATGCTTGTATTTGGTCAGAGGCCTCCTAGGGTGAGGGGATGAACCTTTTAATTGGTCAGCTTTCTTTCCCCAGGCCCTTGGTAGGGATGGTCCCTGACCTCCGGTAGGCTCCCAAGATGCATCGGTCAGTTGTTCTGTCATAAACCACGCACAATGATAACACTATGGCTGCATTTGTTCCACTGGACATAGGGATATTCGCAGGGTTGGCATGTAATGAAGTAAAAGTACTTTGTTACAATACTTGAGTAGTTATTTCAAGTAATTGGCATGTAACGAAGTAGAATTTTGACTAAATACTTTTACTTGTAACGAAGTAGTATTATCTAAAGTAACGTGACTTTTTACTCCGTTACTTTTATTTACTTCGCAATATATTTTCGTTGCATTTTTTGGCAAAACCGCTGCTGCCGGTGGCGTTCCACTTCAAAAACTGTTCAGTGTCGCCAAGCCAAAAGCTATTAATATCATTCAATCGCATGCCAGTTCACGATCATATTTGCATGCATACCTCTCTTCGGGAAATCGATGCAACCACTGTTTTATATCTATGTCAGTAAACGAAGTCTGCCAAATATTGGCATAGGTCAGGTCAAGGCCGTTGACATGAAATGTCACTTCGAGCACACAACGCTTGAACGCCATCTCAAACCACGATGCAAATGTCTCTGTTGCACCATATAAACTATTAATCAGTAAGTTTCCAATACGTATTATAAATATTAAAATTTGTAATTTCGACAATGTATTGATTATCCCCATACACTGATACAATTCTGATATTCGTGAGCGAATGCGCATCGTGGATCGAGAACCGATTTTCGTCCATTGGAATTGTCAGCAACAGCCTTACTGGCTTACGTCAGCATTAAACAGCATTTTACTTTCACAAATAAAATTCATATTGAGATGTTTAATAAATTCATAATAATGATTACTCTACAGAACTAAACAGTAAAGAATTGATACTCTGCCATTTGGCAGCATCCTTTCCCAGCAATGGCTTATTCAAGCTGACCCATAAATAATACCAAGGGCAGGGACAGGGGCCCTGACAGGTCACTTTTAATTGCAATTAGCAACAGCATTCCTCTGTTGCACTGGTCTGTCTTCTGATCAATTCTAGCCCCAGCTGGTACCAGGTAGCCAACCCAGCTAGCTGCTAAGGCCTGTTGTTTGGATGTTTGTGTGAGCTGATAAGACATGTCTGGGAAGACATGAGAAGGTGGGGGTTCACAACCCAGATGGCTTCATTAGCTAGGCATCAAATGTCTTTGTTAATTTTACTATGGGCAGTGCTAGTTGGTATCACCTCTGATCAGTTTCCCTGTGAGTCTACTACTACTACTACTGGACTGACCCTCTAGCAACTCATATACAATCACACCTGCGTATACATATCCTGTTGTACAATCTAGCTCCTCCCATACTCCAGTGGAACAGGTCAATAAAAAGACAGATTGTGCCTCATCATTAATTAAGTTCTGTATTTAACTGAAATTATTTGATGTTGTGAGTGCTCATTAAAGATAATGTAATTGTCCAAGCATCCAAGTGAGCACCGTGTTCAATGGTGGCAGACCGATTGACCAGCTAAGGCTGTCTTGGAGCACATTGTTATAGGCAGACTGGTTGCAAAACAGTTGTCAGATGCAAGTTGTGTAATTTATATAATATTACTCATGATTTTGTTGTTATTTCTAAGTGTTGTACTTTTATTTCTATTTTTACTTCAAGTACTTGTGAAAAGTACTTTTACTTTTTACTCAAGTACTTTTTTTTACAAAGTAATTTTACTTTTACTCAAGTAGTTTTTAGGTGAATTACTTTTACTTTTACTCAAGTACAAAATTAAAGTAATTCAGTCAACCCTGGATATTTGGCCACTCAGAAATTATCTAGTGGCAGGGTAATTTTCTAAAAATTAATTCGTGGATCTCCAGATTTGTTGATGGATTACTGAATTTAATACCTTGGTAATCCGTTTGGATTACAAGACTTTTCTCCTTAAAAGCTACCCCTGCATCGTAACATAACTTCTTAATTATGTTTTATCGATGCAAGCTACATAAGAATATAGTTAGACATTTTATTATGGCGAATAATAATATCGTTACGTCCGCATTATCTCAACACATATAGATCCAAGCCAAGAATGAGCGTTTGATATCTGGCATAGTTGTTATGTTGAAAAAGGTAGGCCCTAGTACTTCGACATTTAGCGAACGCAATTCAGTAAATCTAGTTTTTACTCCCAAGTTGATGCATATGCAAGTTTCGTCTTTACAAAACTATGCACAACGTGCAACATTTCTGCCATATATAACACTGACTTTAACAGTGGGCCTGATGACAATAACAACATATTGGGCGCATTTACCTGTGTCGATGACCCTGGCAGAATATCCCTCGAGGGTGTATGCAGGTTTGTAGGAAGGATCTGTGTATGTGGAATCCATTACGTCGTCAGAGTGGAAGTTTGACTCCGTCCAGGACCACGACCCAAACTTGCCAGCATTTGTCCGATGCGGAACAGCTATTCGCCCTAAAATATATCAAATTAACAATACAAATGCCATTTGTTTGTTAATTTTTTTTTTTTTTTTTATATATATATATATTTTTTTTATTTTTTTATTTATTATTATTTTTTTTTTTTTAACTTAATAACGGGTGAAATTAATTGACAGGGTGGCTCCTACGTTAGCGATTAATTTTTAGTCTTAGTAGGAGTCTCCCGTCCCTTATATGACATTATCTTTTATTTTCAGACCGTACTCTATATTCTTACCACTTCGTTTTCTTATGTCGACATAGATGTAATATATTGTATGGTTTTTGTGTTGAATACTCTGTTTTGTTGTTTTTGGGACGAATAAATATTTCCTGTTCCTGTTCCTGTTCCTGTTTGTTTGTTAACTCTCTGGTGCCAGCGACCACAGTAATCTGGGTGATCTTATGGTAAAGTTGGACACAGTATGCTCACATTAACCTACTCTAATTAACCTAGTATACAACTAACGGTAAATACCAGGTAAAATGTGCCTCAAGTCAACAATTAAAGTATTCTTGTCATTGATACTATGTTTTTTTTACTTTGTAGCTTTTCAATTATTCAGATCATTGGCTTTGCGTTGAATACTTTCAATCGCAATCTCCCCAATTGTGTTTTAATTATGTTTTCTTTTATAAATAAGCAACTACAGTTAGTTTAAATTTATGAACATAATAAAAGTTGGGACATATATCTATTATATAAATTAGTTTGTGTGTTTGTGTGTGCATGCATGCATGCAGGCAAATGCAGTTAATAACGTTAATTCGGAAGAAGGCCAAAACAGCTACCCGAAGACCAAAAGGCACACACAACGCCTGGTGTATTTTTCAACGTTATGCGGTCCACAAGTGGCCTAAAATGCAATATTTCATAATCATATCTGCATTTTTTAATGTGGAATAACTGAATGAATGCATGTCATCATCTCATTGATATGTTGGTCGAGTTTTGTCAAAATCACATATTTCTAACTCTTTTAAAATGGCTGAATGTGCCATAGCCATCAATGTTTACCAATTTCTGCATAAATTACTGCGCACAAGTGCCTTGTGGTGATAAAATTGCCAAAAATCCTTCCGCCTATCTAAAAATCCACAGTTACACTGCTAACATGTTCTACCAGCAAACTTGCCAATGTGTCTGCTCAAATGCAATTATGTCAGATATGATTTTTTTTTAATTACACATATCTAAAATTACTGTGCCCTACATTCGAGTGTAACACACCAGGAAGTCTAACTGAGGCATGATCCCAAAACCTTGTGTGCCAGTGGCAATTAGCTGAGTGGGTTGGTATTAAAGAGTCCATTTAGTGGCGCCACTGGTTGGGAGTTTGGCTAATACCATGGCAATATGGATATTAACCAATAATTTTTTTTATTAAGTGACAATTCTACACTATCACAGGTGTATATGGCCATAGAGTTAACATTATCGCCAACCATCGACATTTAAAACTGACAATGTGTTTTAGAGCACGTGTGTGATGTGGTTGTCTGTGTCACATGTGAGGCGTTTGTCTCCGATTTTATCCACCAATTCCCGCAGTTTTTCCCATGCGCAATACAACAATGAATACTAATAAGTTATTAATGATTTGTTCCATAACTGCATTTTCCTCACTGTGTAACACCGGGTAAATACGTTAGTATAATAATAATCACAGCATTGTGGCATGTGTTAAATAAACAAGCGAAATACCAAGTCACAACATCCACCACATGGTGGTCTGTCTCACAGCCAAAAGGGCGATATTTCTAGTGAGTTAAAACTGCTTCCTCAACTGATTTAGCATGTCGCAAATCCGGTTCATTGGTGTCCAAATATGTAATGTGTGAACAGTTTATGTAACATTGCAGTCGATTTAATAAAAATGCCTATTTTTTTTCAAATCATCAAAAGAATTTACTTTAGTCGTTAGATCTGGTAAGGATTAAAATAGTGGATATCCAAAATGGTAAACACTGTGTGGGTCAATGCTGATCATGCACGTGACCACCATCCTCTCACCGATCACATGACAAAGTTGAAAAATGTTACCAAGGAACAAAATCGTGATTTTTCAGCATTTCAATTTTCACTTCAGTTAATGCTTGAACAAGCATTAACTAATTAAAAAGTTTGTTTGATGATTTCACAAAAACTACATACAAAAGAACTTTGCACAAACAAGCTAGCATGTTGTAATGAATACTAGATAAGTTTGGTTTCCCAAAATTAATTTGAAATGAGACTAGCAAAAAAACCGAATTGATTAAGCACCTTTAAAGTTATTTGTTGCATATCACTACTTCATGTTGTGTAATAGATACATATCACTACTTCATGTTGTGTAATAGATACATATCACTACTTCATGTTGTGTAATAGATACATATCACTACTTCATGTTGGGTAATAGATACATATCACTACTTCGTGTTGTGTAATAGATACATATCACTACTTCGTGTTGTGTAATAGATACATATCACTACTTCGTGTTGTGTAATAGATACATATCACTACTTCATGTTGTGTAATAGATACATATAACTACTTCATGTTGTGTAATAGATACATATCACTACTTCATGTTGGGTAATAGATACATATCACTACTTCATGTTGTGTAATAGATACATATCACTACTTCATGTTGTGTAATAGATACATATCACTACTTCATGTTGTGTAATAGATACATTATAAAAATAAGGTAAGGGGCTATCCATAAAGTATGTCACACCATATCACTACTTCATGTTGTGTAATAGATACATTATAAAAATAAGGTAAGGGGCTATCCATAAAGTATGTCACACCATATCACTACTTCATGTTGTGTAATAGATACATTATAAAAATAAGGTAAGGGGCTATCCATAAAGTATGTCACACCATATCACTACTTCATGTTGTGTAATAGATACATTATAAAAATAAGGTAAGGGGCTATCCATAAAGTATGTCACACCATATCACTACTTCATGTTGTGTAATAGATACATTATAAAAATAAGGTAAGGGGCTATCCATAAAGTATGTCACACCATATCACTACTTCATGTTGTGTAATAGATACATTATAAAAATAAGGTAAGGGGCTACCCATAAAGTATGTCACACCATATCACTACTTCATGTTGTGTAATAGATACATTATAAAAATAAGGTAAGGGGCTATCCATAAAGTATGTCACACCATTTTTTAACTACTTTTTGGAGACCCCCCCACCCACCGTCATGCTTCGTAACGTTGATCTGTACACTTCCCCTAAAACAACGTCTGTTTTCTTAAAGACCCCCCTCCCGGCTATTATGCACACGTACATCTGTTTATATTTGTCAGACATCTGCATTGATACAAAGTAGTAAATACATTTATATAATTAATAATAAATCAAATGTTTGTATACATTGGAAGTCACTTGAAATGTACCCAAAATTGGCATTGCAATCAATGCTGTCAGCCTGATATCAACAGACAGACGAATAAAATTATTTTTTTCCCTAAAAAATTCACGTAAATCACTAAGACACCCCCACCTCTATGTAACACTTTATAACATACTCACAACTCTCCGCAAACTCATCAGTGTTGTTGTACAACGTTCCGTCCGGGCCAGTGAGGTCGTTCATCATGTCATCGTCCATGAAGCCACACAGTCCAGCCGTTTTCTTGAACAAAGCTGCCGCTGGGGTGAAACCAATATTGAGGAATAGGCGTTTCATCTTCGGGCTGTAGGAGGTCGTCACTGACACGGAGGTCCCTTTTGGAAAAGAGAAAACAATTAAATGATAAGTATTTGTCAGCATCGTATATATACTTGAACAACAAGTTGAAAATGTGCGCAAAACTTCATTTATCAATCTGGAGATTTTGAACGTGGCCAAAATACATCTACCAGCTTTAAATATGTTTGGAGTAAATAATTATTGCTAACAAATTATTTTCATTCTCTCGTTGATCGATGTACCTGTTTGGAACTGCAGTGAAATCATTGTGCCGGAAGTTGCATCTTCACCGTCAGACGTCGCATTTCGGGGAAGGATGTCCAACAAGACAGTATGATTGCTGAGATCCTTTCTCACTGATCTATGGGCGTCTTGCACGATGCCATCAATCCTACGCATCAGGAGCAAGCACTTCACAAAATGGAGATGCTAAACTTATAACAAACTACAGACCCATCTCTGTGCTGCCAGTATTTTCAAAGATTTCTGATGTACTATTGTGCATTGGATTAACCAAATATGTCACAGGGGTGAGATTTAGCGGTCACCCGGTCACCAATGGCGCCCAAAAATGGCTTCGGGCGACTAAAATTTTGGACTACAGTGGCCCGCATGGCAACTAAAAATATTTACGGAGCAAAAATTTTAGATGCAGCAAAAATAAACATCTCAGAAGTGTTGTCATGGCTATGTCGCATTTATGTTAACCATAAATCGTGTGTTTGTGACACGTTTGCAAGACATGTCGCCCAATCGTTGCCGAAGCGATATCAATAGCATTCATTGTATTTTTAATCAACCACATCGACGCTCAACATGTAATTGAACGGTCATTGTACACTGAAATAATAACCGGTCATGTTAATAGTCTTAGTGGTGCGCGGAGCGCTTCTGGTGAATTAATCAGGAACCTGGTTAGTTTCTCTAGGCTGGTGGCTATATATATATATAATATATATATATATATATTTATATATATATATATCCACGTGGTGGGCGTGACACCGTTTTAGTAATATTTGAAGATAAAATCAGGTCCTGTGAAAAATCAGCAGGTCCTGTAAACTGTTCAATTCACAGGACCTGATGTCCAGTGACGCTAGGACACTTCATGTAGACTGTTGTGTTGGCGTACCATGTTACGAAAAACAAAACAATCTGTCACATGTGTACAATTGTATACTGTATTTTATTCAATATTATGTATTACACTGTATTGATCCTGACTTGAAAATGTTTCAAAACTGTTTGATTTTGATGTTTTTATTTGTTGTTGGTTCTATCATCAAAGTATTTACTTTCTATCATCAAATTATTGATTAGAAAGTGGGCTACCTAAGAAGCTGTCGGGCTACTTCACTTTGCAAGGTTGGTAGCCCGACTGGCTACCTTCCATGACTTGCTAAATCTCACCCCTGATGTCACTAAAAATAACATCTTGTCTAACTCTCAATTTGGATTTTAAAAAGATCATTCTACATACATGGCTTTAACAATACTAACTGATAAATAACCAAAGCTACCGATAAAAAAGAACATACAATTGGACTATTTCTAGATTTTGCTAAAGTTTTTGACACTGTTAACCATAACAGGGAAAAACTTGGAAAAAATTTAAAACGATTTCAACTTTGACTTAAAAAAGCTAACAATATGGCATAAAACAAATAAACTTTCATTGAACATAAAAAACACATACAATGACCTTAAACAATACTCACAGCATAAGAACCAGACATAATAAAATCTACATAAATGAGACAGAAATAGATACTGTAAATTATAAAAAATTTATAGGAATAATAATAGATAACAAACTAAACTGGAGTGAACATATAAAACATATATGCAACAAAATATCAAAGAGCATTGGCGTCATTAATTAGTTAAAAAACAAGCTGGCCAAGAAAACTCTGCCAAACTGATATTATACTTTTATTTACCCATACATCACTTACTGTAATATTGAGTGGGGAAGAGCCCCGAAGATATACTTGTCTAAAATTCATGTGTTACATAAAAGATCAGTACGTATAATTAGTCAAGTGGGTTTCAGAAATCACATTCAGCCTTTACTTTAAAAACAACAAATTATGAACATTTATCAAGTAAGCAAGTACATATTATGTTGTGGCATTATGTATAAACACAACAGGGGTATGTTACCAGAAATATTCAATGACATGATTACCTTAAACGTCTCTCCACATAGCCTTAACACGAGGCAGGAAACAGTTTATAAAATACCGTATTGTTGTATAAAAATTAGACAAAATACATTGGCATATACTTGTTCCAATTGTTGGAATACTATACTGATAAAGAATCATCTTGAAGATTGCACTTTGCTTCAAACATTTAAAAAGAGAATCAACGCACTTATTTTTTATGAATGTATGAATGCTGAACTCTAATAGATGGTAACAGTTTCATTACAGCTAGTGTATAACATACTTATTGTGAACAGTTTATATTGTGAATAATATGTTGCATAACAACCTCTTTGTAGATTTATTACACTACACAGTTGTGGTCGCGTGCCGTTGAATTATATTTAACTGGGTAGTTACATAAACTACATGAATATATATATATATATATATACACATAACAATTGATCAAGTTTTACTGTGGTAAACTTGTACAGTAGTACCTGCCTTTAACGGACCCTCCGATGAGCAGACACCTGCTATGGCGGGACACTTTCTCAATGTACGGACTGTTTTACCATGTTAATGTCCCTCTGATGAGGGGACACCTGGTGAACGCGGACAGCGGACAGGATATTTTGGTTTTCTGTCCCTGCTAAGGCGGACAGTAATAATTATTTTCGTAATTTTTTTCTCTAAATATTTTATTTCCAAAATGGCGACAGACAAACAGCATGGTGCGTAGTGGAAAAAACAACGTTATATCGCGAATTCGGATATAAGGCTGTTGGTCGTGGACCCCGATTTTCTGCCGCCGGGGGAAATGCCAAATGGGCATGCTTAAAACTACTTAGAATTGCTTTGACAATTATCAAGAAACAGGTGAACAATGTCAACGACAATGAACGACTGTCAACAAGTTGTTTGTTTGGCGCTGCCGCCGACATCAATCGCTGATGTTGTTGAGGTGGTTTGAAATTGCAATCGAGATTCACAAATACGCATTGCATAAGAATCAGATAAACAGTCTTAAATGCAATTTAATATGCAGTACTAATATGACGCGAAACCAACATGCCAAATGCGCTATCGGTGCGCGAAAATACGAATTCGTCATCCGCATATGAAACGACGAATCGATGCTAAGTCGTGCATCATAAATTTATGCTTCGGTCGAGGTCAGTTGAAAATCGAGGTAAAACGATTAATAATTCTGCCTATTGTCGTTTTCTATGTTTAATCAGCTTACATACTGCGTGTGTCAACTCATATACGTTTTCGGCTGCTCAAATCCAGGTTATTATTTTCAATTCGTAGGCCTATTAGTTCAGTACATCGTCATCATAGTTCCATAACGGTATACGTACATGTATTTTATTCAGTTAACGATTAAACAGGGTGTGATATTTAAAAATAATACACGTTGATGGTAGTTGACCCATTTAATAAGCTCTATAAACTGCATATTGCCATATAAGACAGTGCTGTAAGCACACTGTGGCTTCGATAGCGTTCTTGGACTTGGAGCAGCGGGCCGGCGATCGCTGTTGGTTAGTAGCACCCTGGTGGCAGACATGGGAATTCCTAACACGCCTTATTTCAGCCCTCCACTCCAGCATGCCTGTCCCTCCGATGAGGGGACACCTGCCATGTAGGAACACTTTTGCTTGGATACAGAAGTGTCCGTTGAAGGCAGGTACTACTGTAGTATAACTGTCAACTTGTGAATGATGTACATCATCAAATGTGATACATAATGGGCATGTCCTAGTGTACTTGTTACACTGCACTAGTTCTAACAGTTCTGCACTACTGCACAATACACTTTGTATTAATGAATTATTTAAACAAGGAATTATAAGCAACACTGCTTCTTTTCCATTGTCTTCATTGATATATGCTATGTATCATGTGTATATGAACTGTATCATGAAGACAATAAATCATTATCATTATTAATATTGCGCACAAGCAACAAGTGCTTCATATATGATTGCAACATATAAGTCAGCTGGTAGGCCTACACTTCATAGAGATAGTTACTCGCATTAGCATTTTAAAACAGGTATTTAATGACTGCATTCACAGGACGTGATAGCAGGATGACAGCCGTTCTTGACAACATACAGAAGTATACAGCAATTGGCAAAACAGAGACAAGTGCTTTAAATGTTCAAAGTTACTTGATCTGCAGACAAGTAATCTACAATTACGTCAACATCGCCTAGGTTGTATATGTTGCTAAGTCGAAAAAAAGTTATATGGAAATGTTTCTACTTTGACAACACCATGTACAACACTAACCTGATCGTGGGGACATCACCTAACTGTGCCACTGCGGGGGTCGTGATGGTAACGACAGACAGCCCGGCCTTGAGGGCGACAGCGCCCGTCAGAGACGTCTGCTTGTAGTGGAAGTAGCGCACCTGACAGCCGAAGTCGTTCTCTTCACTCTTGCAGTCCCAGAACTGGCCGATGCCGAAGTAGTCGAACTCAATCCCGTCCAGGGTCTGTAAGTGTGGGTCACCTTGTGTTCGTCTCACCACACGTGTTTCGCAATATTTGCCTAAATACGACAGAATCGGTTAACATCAAGGGGACAAGGATGGTGGAGCAAAAACAACTAAGCCAGGGTACAAAACACACATAAAGAACACAAAAAACAGGTGTTTATGAGTTCAATGGGGAGTGTACTAAGGAGTCTGAAGAAATGGGTTGGGCAAATTTAACCGAATGAAGTTGGCAGGGAATGTGTTGCCCATGGGAGAAGGCTGACTGCTGAAGAGCAAACAGGCGAGAAATACGGGGTAAGTTGTGTTTAGTATGGGAAGATTGAGTGAAGATGAATGCGGGAAAGGCTGATGTGTGAGGAGACTGAATGAACACAGCCGGTGGTAGAAGCCAGTGGATGGTGTAGTGCTGAAGGACCTTTAATGCTGATTGGCATAAACAACACTAGAAAAAACTTTGAGGGATAATATATCAACATACGTTTTTTTTGTCATGAGACTCATGATATAATATATATTAGCCAAACTTCTGTAAACGCAGCATGACACAGCCATATGTGATGTCTCGATAAAGTCAAAGTAGGGACGGCAAACCACAGTAATGGTCATTGTTTGGATATTCAAGTGTCGCGAATGGCAGAGAGCAGCGACTGGTGCCAATGTAAGTATAGAGATCGAACCACAGTTGAAATTGATTGGTGAAATTAAGAAATTCATATGATGTGACATAAGTGCATTACAGCTTTATTCGTAGATGGACAAATGTGTGCATGAATACATGGATATATTGTGGTAAACACTGATGGGCATCACACATGGGAGTCCAGTTTCCTTTTAATTAGACAAAACGTTAACATGGCCACCAATGCCAAATTGCACTGTGGTCTGACCTCTATGAAGTGACATACCTGTGACATACCTGTCCACATGAAGTGACATACCTGTCCACATGCTGCTGCAGTCACAAAAGGCAGAACATTCAGGGCCTTTGGTGCACACACCGCGGTTGTTGCAGTTCTGACAAGGTCTACAGTCTGGCTGATCACATTTAGGACCACGTCTCCCGGAACCACAGGTGGGTGGATGGCCGCAGGACACCGGACACTTACACTCACAACCCTGCCATGTCGCCAGCACGTTGCCCTTGCATTTCGGGCAGACGTCCCCGGGACACTTGCAGCCGTCCGGCCCATACGTTGACTCCTTACAGTTCTTACACTTACATTTGCACGAGTCCTTGCCATTTGTTGGTGATGCCCATTTCTGGAGTGAACCTTCCGGGCACTTTGTGCATTTGCAGAGGCCACTGTTCACCTGCCGGTCAGAGAAGGTGGTGATTGGTCAATACAACAGTCTTACGATCACACTGACAGCAGATTACGACTTCATTTGTAGTTTACGACAGAATTTTACCAGTGAGGGGAGACCGGGGAGGGTTGGCGCTATTTTCACTTAAATTAAATTTTCCATAAGGTGATGTATATAAGGTACATCCACTTGGTACACATGTTCCCTATTCTATCATGTACTAGTAGACATATTATGCGATTTCCTAACCATTGTTGTAATTTTGATATTGCCCATTATCTGACCCCTCCTCAACTGCGCCAACCTGCCCCATGTATCGGGCAGGTTGGCACACCCCCTGGGGTACGTTGGCATGGGCTAGCAAACGTCAGAACTGCAGTTGTGGCACATACAACACCGCTCACCGCTAGTGCATTCGTTGGGCCAATTTCTCCCCGGACCTATTATTGTCAAATGTCACCAGGGGACTGGGCCTGGTCGATGGACCATGCTTCAACGATGGTTCAGGCTTCATTATTGACTAGGGCGACATCTTGCATGACTTCGGGGTTCGGTCTGTCAGTAACATGCCAAATCCTCACAATGGTGCATGTGCCAACCTATCCCGACAAAACTGTGTCAACCCACCCCGATCAGGATGGTCGTTTTAACAAAACACATAAAATATGTCGGCCAATTGGGTTTAGTTCTATTCAACGTATGCCTAAATGTCATACCTTCATCATGTTGCCTTATACAGTGTGTGACCAGTGTAACCAACGCATAAATGACATTTTGATATTTAAATTCTATTACTGACGGTGGTGGAAAAAAAAAAACGTAATAACTTTTGTGTGGTTTTGTATATGTGGTTGCATTGGTTGTGGTGTTGTGTGTAATGCTACAGGTGTTCACTTGGTTGGACCGCAGTAGGATTAGTACATTATCTTTTAAACCGATGCTCCGTGCGCCAACCTATCCCAGTCACCTCTACGCCAGAGGCAACATTTGGAGAGCCTTTAAAATATACCATTTAACTAAAAAAACATGGTAAATGCTTACTAGAAACAAGCTTCTCTTATGTAGGAAGCATTTGATGATGCTGTAATCTACGCTTGAAAGCTGCTCGATAATTCCACTATTGTAACTCTGCCTATTTCCTCAGGAATGACATCCAAAGAGAAGAGTAATCATTTAAAATAAAACATAGAAGGAGAAAAGGCAGTTGATGTTGTTTTTGTTACTGTCCTCTTTTCCCGTGAAGTCCAGGGTGAGGCTGTCATCGATACTGATCATCTGATGTCAAACATAACAACTGAAAATCCCTGTTATGTCAAACTGGACTTACCTTCGTGCTAGCTATTAAGTTATGTCAAACTGGACTTACCTTCGTGCTAGCTATTAAGTTATGTCAAACTGGACTTACCTTCGTGCTAGCTATTAAGTTATGTCAAACTGGACTTACCTTCGTGCTAGCTATTAAGTTATGTCAAACTGGACTTACCTTCGTGCTAGCTATTAAGTTATGTCAAACTGGACTTACCTTCGTGCTAGCTATTAAGTTATGTCAAACTGGACTTACCTTCGTGCTAGCTATTAAGTTATGTCAAACTGGACTTACCTTCGTGCTAGCTATTAAGTTATCCGGCGGATCACAGAAACATTGACACAAACATTCTTCCGTTTTAGGGTCGATATTCCCCTGCAGCCCAGTGTCCTTACACGTGCAACACCGCGTATGACCTTCAAAGCATTTACTGTAAACATAAAATTTTTATTAAACTGATGTATGGACAGCTGATTAATACTCACTGTTGTAACAAGGATAAGTTGTAACAGACTACAGCGAATGTGTTATAATGGGTGATTTTTTGATAAAATATTTTCAATCTTAATGAAGGCAATAGAACCAGAGGGCATAAAAAGCACTTTTTAGTTAAGGAAGGTTGAAAATGAGAAAGTAATCATTTCCACAAAGGACAATAAATTAATGAAACAAACAGTGAAATGATTGTGTTAATGTGAGCAGTTTGAATATGTACAAAATTAGAATTGATAGATATCTGATTAAGGGCGGGCTATACGTAGATGACACATTTTGTTGGACTCTCGATAAGTCATTAGCTTCCTTGTCCACTTGCCACCTGGAACTTGTAGCTTTGGATGGCAATCCTGTTAAATCTGATTAAATCTATAGGCTAATGTTTTGAGTATGTTTTATGTAATCACGTGTTGTGTATCAGATGGTGCTGGGGCATGTTGTAACATCTCCCCAGGTACATTTGCAGTATCAAGTGAAAAATGTCACTCAGGGGAAGTATTAAAAATGTTTCACTATTGTGAATCGTATTACGAATAATATGCGTTTTGTAATGAACATGAACAGGAGATCTACCAACTAGTTTTTACCTAGGTATGTTAGGTAGGGCTTATTAAGATTGATAAGCTAAGACATATAGTCAAGATGTATATTAAAACAATTTAAAGCTATTAATTTTTGATACTGGTACATTACATTGTCACAATGGTAAACAATACTTCATACATGTTTCAATTTGCCCAGTTGACTGTTACAAGTTGCCCAGAATCTAGGTAAATTGTAACACTTTAGCTTGCCCAGGTCTCCCCTGTTGTATTTAAGTATTTATGAAATAAATAATTGACACAAATATTTATACCTGGTTAATACATTTAAAGCTCCTTAATCAACTGGTTAAACCCATCGTGAATCTGGTTCTTTGATGTGGTGTGTGTGTGTGTGTGTGTGTGTGTGTGTGTGTGTGTGTGTGTGTGTGTGTGTGCGTGTTTGAATAGTTTAAGTCAGGGGTTCCCAAACTGTGGTCCGCGGCCCTCAGGTGGTCCGCGGGATGGTTTGAGGTGGTCCCAAGGGACAACGCAATGTCCACGTTGGGTGTAAAAAAAAATGCTTTAATCCATTACACCCATAAATTTAATAGTGTGTGCTGCTTTCCACGGACAACTGAGATAGATTCTGAAAATTATATATAATATATTTTGATTTAATAAAAATGCACTTCTTCAATTGTATCGGTATCGATAATTTTTTGGCAATACAATGGGCCTCATTAGCTTTATCAGCCCCATGGGTGGGCCTCAAGGAAAAAAGTTTGGGAACCCCTGGTTTAAGTAATATCCAATCTGTTTAATACAGGAAAGTGCATACTTTTGTTGAAGTCGTTGAAGGAATATATTTTGGTCGCTAGATCGTGAAAACATAGGGAAGTCTAAACTCTGCATATAATGCTCAAAATTAGTAAACACTGCATGGTGAAGGCCGATCACGGGCATGACTTCAACTCTCTCAATGATTACGTGGAAAAAAGATATGCGATTGCACCAATCGGGAAGTTTGTCAGTTGTTAGCAACTTATTGGCATCTACTTTTGCCCACCTGTTTGTAATTAAATTTGTGTATTGGTGGTGGAATGTCTGTATTCTTTGCATTACATGTTCATGACGACTTTTTGATGTATATATGTTATCGTCATGCTTGTAGGAATGTGGGCTCTGAGAAACTTGCCGGACGGGGCTGTACATGTGTTCAGTTCCTGTCTGGTTTGCTTTGAGGAGCTCACATTCCTGTTAATGTTCTTCCCAAAGTGGCTGCGTGATAAGCAGTCCACTTTGCAATAAAAAACGTCATTTATTTGGCCTGTTTCAATTCACTGCTACATCAGACTTGTGTTGGTTATTGCATAAAAGTAATGTTATAGTTTGTTTATTTAACCAAAACCACATAACAAGTTGCACAAACGAGCTAGCATGTCGTAGTGGCTACTATGTACAGGGTTGGCATGTAACAAAGTAAAAGTACTTCTTTACAATACTTGAGTAGTTATTTCAAGTAATCGGCATGTAACGAAGTAGAATTTTGACTAAATACTTTTTACTTGCAACAAAGTAGTTTTATCTAAAGTAACGCGACTTTTTACTCCGTTACTTTTATTTACTTCGCAATATATTTTCATTACATTTTTTGGCAAAACCACTGCTGCCGGTGCCAGTGGCCGCTCCACCGTCAACATTTCAAAAACTGTTCATAATCGCCAGGCCAGAAGCTATTAATATAATTTAATCGCATGCCAGTTCGCAATCATATTTGCATGCATACCTCTCTTCGGGAAATCGACACAACCACAGTTTTATATCTACGTCAGTGAACGAAGTCTGCCAAATATTGGCATAGGTCAGGTCAAGGCCGTTGTGTGCTCGAAGTGCTTGAACGCCATCTCAAACCATGATGCAAATGTCTCCATTGCACCATATACACTATTAATCAGTAAATTTCCAATACGTATTATAAATATTAAAATTTCGACAATGTATTAATAATCCCCATACACTGGCACAATTCTGATCTTCGTGAGCGAATGCGCATCGTGAATCGAGAATGAGAACCGATTTTCGCCCATTGCCATTGGCATTGTCAGCAATGGCCTTACCGGGTTACGTCAGCATTAAACAGCATTTTACTTTCACGAATAAAATTCATAATGAGATTTTTAATAAATTCATAATAATGATTACTCGACAGAACTAAACAGTAAAGAATTGATACACTGCCATTTGGCAGCATCTTTTCCCAGAAATGGCTTATTGAAGCTGACCCATATTGCCATAATATAAATAATATCAAAGACAAGGACAGGGGCCCTGACAGGTCACTTTTAATTGCAATTAGCAACATCATTCCTCAGTTGCACTGGTCTGTCTTCTGATCAATTCTAGCCCCAGCTGGTACCAGGTAACCAACATAGCTAGCTGCTAAAGCCTGTTGTTTCAATGTTTGTGTGAGCTGATAAGACATGTCTGGGAAGACATGAGAAGGTGGGGGTTCACAAGTCAGATGGCTTCATCAGCTAGGCATCAAATGTCTTTGTTAATTTTACTATGGGCAGTGCTACGTTGTATTACCAATGACCAGTTTCCCTGAGAGTTTACTACTAGTACTACTACTGGACTGACCCTCTACCTACTCAGATACAATCACACCTGCGTATACATATCCTGTTGTACAATCTAGCTCCTCCCATACCCCAGTGGAACAGGTCGATAAAAAGACAGATTGTGCCTCATCATTAATCAAGTTCTGTATTTAACTGAAATTATTTGATGTTGTGAGCGCTCATTAAAGATAATGTAATTGTCCAAGCATCCAAGTGAGCACCGTGTTCAATGGTGGCAGACAGATTGACCAGCTAAGGCTGTCTTGGAACACATTGTTATAGGTAGAGTGGTTACAAAACAGTTGTCAGATGCAAGCAGACCTTCCAAGTCTTCCGCTTTATCGGAAGATCTTCCGCTTTTTGAAAAAATCTTCCGCTTTTCTGCTACGTTTTGAAAACCTTCCGCTTTTTCGGACTTGGCCGGTGATCGCAGAAAATTAAGAGGTTCTATTGAAAATTAAGAAGTTCTGTTGAAATATTCAGATCGAATACCAAGTTTCTTAAGAGGTAATCATGTAATAGTTCTATTAAATGGTTTGAAACTCCGCCATTTGGTGACGCGTTGTTTTTCAACGAATGATATTACAGTAAAACATTTTCTCCATATATTTTTCACCCCGCCATTTTTAGTCTCTGTTTACAGCGAATTTGAATCCTCGTGAACTTTTTCGTTTATAGTTTTAAGGTTTTGTTCGTTGTTAAAGATAGTGTTGTTAGTTGTGAATAGTTGTTTCCTTGCATCATGAAGTAAGATGGGTAAAATGACAGGAGAGAACGGAGGCAATCCACTGACGAAAAAGAAACTACGCCGCAAAGTTTTGAGACGAATACGCCTCTGAAGACTGTGCCGCTGCTCAACCCAGCGAACAGATGTAAGGGCTGCTATTGGTAAATGATTGGTCTAATGATTTAAAAGCAGCTGTTATGCTTGTTTTAAGGATTCTAAATTGTAATACACTTTCTGACTACTGCTAGTTTAATGTGTTTTCACCTAAAAATCTATTTGCACTTACATACCATGTCGTGTGTGTTGTCCATATCTTTATCTAAAAATAATTTCAGATAAACAGAAGACAATAATAATTTTTTTCAAAATGTGGAAGAGACTGCACCATTTAATGTTTTATGCTGTACAGCAGTCATTCATCTTCATGAACCATGTGCTTTTCTAACCTTTTCATGAAGAAAATGTTTATGATTTTATAAACATGGTTCAACATTTTGTTTTCAGTGCTGACTCTAGTTGAGAAGTTTGTCCCTGGCACTTCAGATGATGACCTGGATAGCACCGTTCAGGAATGGATGGACTTCCAGGTAGCCACAGATTTGCCCGAGTTCATCGAGGTGGACGAGCGGTGTTGCAGTTGAAGGGCTGGGGTGGCCAGGTCAGGTTTGATCACCTGGATACACTCATGAAAACTTTAGTCATCCTTCCCTACGACCAGGCAAAGAATGACAAGAAGTTCCGAGCATCACTAAGTGCAGAGACGCTGTGTAGCCTGCTGTACTGCAAGATCAACGTGGACTGCGAGTACCACCAGTTGTACAATGAGGACCACAGACCGGTCATCTGAGACCTGAATGTGTGGCGAGGAAACACCTATGATAATGGATATAATGTAGTCTGCACTGGCAATCAGCTGTCTGAGATGGTAAATAAACTGTATATAATGTTTGTTATGTTCTTCACGTCGTTATTTAGTATCATCAAATTTGATTGTTTTTTCGAGAAAAAGTCTTCTGTCTTTTTTTTGCAAGAAGAGGAAGATCTTCTGCTTTTTATTGGTAAAATGTTGGAAGGTCTGTGCAAGTTGTATAATTTATATAATATTACTCATGATTTTGTTGTTATTTCTAAGTGTTGTACTTTTACTTCTACTTTTACTTCAAGTACTTTTAAAAAGTAGTTTTACTTTTTACTCAAGTAGTTTTTTAACAAAGTAATTTTACTTTTACTCAAGTAATTTTTAGGTGAATTACTTTTACTCAAGTTCAAAATTAAAGTAATTCAGTCAACCCTGACTATGTAGGTGTGAATGTTCGCAAAAGGAATTTGAAATGAGATTAGCAACACAATCGAATTGAGGAGGCAATTTTAAAACATGAACTTTTGTCAAACAAACACTTGGAATGAAATGTTGGACAACGAGACAACCCACTCACCTATCATTCCAGAATGTTAAATCCACCTTAATGGACTTCTCGACTTCAAAGTCAAAAACTTTGAAAGAGACATCGACAGTTTCCAGCCCGATGGTGCGCACTGGACAGTAAAACAGTTTCTTTGTGACTCGACATAGTAAGAGTAATATAACGCTTCAGTTAATTGTCATTCCAGACACTACGACTGGTTTAGTGACCTTCCATTTAAAAACACATATACCAAGACTTGACCGATTCAAACCAAGTGTTGATCACTAAGGCACAAAACACTTTATTTTAACTCAATAAATCAAGTAAGAAAAGTATGGAACTATTAGATACATGATGGTGGTGGTGGTGTGTGCGTGCGTGCGTGCGTGCGTGCGTGCGTGCGTGCGTGTGTATAGACTGTATGTGTTGATGGTGTGCAATTTGTTGTTCTATCAGGTGGGTGTAGGTCAAAAGCCCCTCGGTCAAAAGCCCTCACCCCTTACTTTGAAAAAGGTCAAAAGCCCTCACATTGAGAGTTTTTATGGAACCAAGTGAAACGCATTGATATAAATAATTTTTATTTGGTGAATGATATCAAGCAAAATAATACATTTTAGTAATTAATTTGTGCGTTATTAGACATTATATAGCATAGAAGTGAATCTCTATATGATATATAGTTGTACTGAATGAACATAAATGTGAATGACTATGATTTGCATCACCTAATGACTATGAATGAGAATGAATGTACTTATCATGTTCAATATACTCCATGGAAATAAATGCTGGTAAATCAAAATGTTTCTGTTCATTACACTACAATGTGGCTATTCAACACAAGATATAATAAGAGGGCTTTTGACCCAAGGGTAAAATATCAGATCAATAAAATGTGAGGGCTTTTGACCTAGAGGGCTTCTGACCAAGGGGCTTTTGACCAAAGTGGCTTCTGACCAAAGGGGATTCTGACCTAGGTATTTTTGATCTAGGGGCTTTTGACCTAAAGGACTTTTGGTCATATCCCCTATCAGGCATGGGGTCAACTCCGTTTTGTCAATTCCAACTCCAGTCAATTCCCCCAAAAAAATTCCAATTCCGCTTTGCAAAAATCTATTCCGATTCCAAATTATCAATTCCAATTCCAACTTTTAAAATGCGTGCGTGCGTGCGTGCATGCATGGGGTGGGTGGGTGTGTGGGTGGGTGGGTGGGTGTGTGAAAAATTTTACATAGTTATTGTCATCTTAAACTTACGTCGTTCGACGGGTTTAGCTAGATCTTCACAGGTGCAATCCTTTACAGAGACCGCAGCATAAAATGGGAAGGCAACTGTGATTCCAGAGCCTGTCGGATCATCTGCAAAACGGTAGGGTACATGCAAGACATATCCCAAAAAGTTGGAAGGGGGCAGGAGGAGGGAGAGAGAGGGAGGGAAGAAGTAATTTTTTTACCCACAAGATATTTAAAATGATACATATCCATGTCAAATTATAGTTACATATAGTATAATATAGTTATATATAGTATAATAAGTTTATATGATATGGTATATATGATAAACATGGCATACATAAATAACAAAACAAATAGGGTCAGGAGACTCCCCTAAGCAGCAATGCACATCGTTCACTGAAGCCATTGGAAATACGTCAAATTGTCATTGTTTTGCAGAAAAATTGATTATCATATGCCTTTATATTATACCACAATAGTGTTTTCTATGGATTGTAATAATGTGAATGTCATCATACTTTATTCTTTATCAAAAAATTTTCCTGTGGGGTGGGGGGAGCCATTCTTACAGATTGGCCTTGTGTGGTTGGTTCCCCCACCTTTGCTGATATTTTGTAAGCTGAGTGTATAAACTAGGTCACAACTGTTTTTATCTTGTATATACATAATGTATTTATGATGTATACATAATGTATTGCATTTTATTATTTGGCTTATTATAAAGTTCGTATACAAACATACATTTGACTTGGTTGTCTTCAGCAAACGAGCCACGGTTCCATGTCATTAACTCTTTTGTAGGTAGCTTTGTCCCGCATAAACAATTTTATGAGTGAAAGAACGTAGTAAAATCGCACAGAATTTTACGCATGTGTGTAGACTCACAATTTATAGTCAACAACATATGCGCCCTCAAGTAAATTGGGCAGATGAAAAAAAGCGATATACCAATTATTTTGAGTTTATTCTTAACCCTGGTGTTTGGTCGAAACAAATCTGTCAGATGACAACAAATGTATTTATTTAAAAAAATGGCCTATGGAACAGAATCTGTTCAAGACACGTATTTCAATCATTCACTGAGTAACAAAATATAACCTAAGGATACGGATAATTTAAACTCGACATATAAGAACCGACTGCCAAATTGAAATAATAAACTTTGTTGTTTGAGGCTGCTAGCATCATTAGCAACCGACAGCGTCTGTGACCATGGCATTTGTTTGCCAGGCGCTGCCGGCTAATGAGTAGACCCCGTAGTACCATCTCAATAGCGCCTTTTCATTGTCATTTGTTTTTTGTTTACACAGTTTCGGCAGGTTCATGGTCATCCACTAGACGACGAAATGTATCTTTTATTTACCCATACATCACCTACTGTAATATAGAGTGGGGAAGAGCCTCGAATATATACTTGTCTAGAACTCAAGTATTACAGAAAAGATCAGTACGTATAATTAGTCAAGTGGGTTTCAGAAATCACACTCAGCCTTTATTTTAAAAACAACAAATTATGAACATTTATCAAGTAAGCAAGTACATATGTTGTGGCATTATGTATAAACACAACAGGGGTATGTTACCAGAAATATTCAATGACATGATTACCTTAAACGTCTCTCCACATAGCCTTAACACGAGGCAGGAAACAGTTTATAAAATACCGTATTGTTGTACAAAAATTAGACAAAATACATTGGCATATACTGGTTCCAAATGTTGGAATACTATACTGATAAAGAATCATCTTGAAGATTGCACTTTGCTTCAAACATTTAAAAAGAGAATCAACGCACTTATTTTTTATGAATGTATGAATGCTGAACTCTAATAGATGGTAACAGTTTCATTACAGCTAGTATATAACATACTTATTGTGAACAGTTTATATTGTGAATAATATGTTGCATAACAACCTCTTTGTAGATTTATTACACTACAAGCGATGAACCTTTGCAATTTGTTTTCATTAAGTAAAACTCATATAAAGTGGAGATGTATTTATGGACATTTTTTGAATGCATATTTAATGGGCTGAACATCAGTGAGCGATAACAGCAGATTGTTGGTTTAATGTATAAAAACAATGTCGGCAACAGACGAGGCATAAGGATACTGTTTAGCCAAATCTCCATGGTTTGTACAATATTTCACTGAAATAACCCCTGCTGTTATTGTGAATATGATTAAAGGGAAGGACTGGAGACCTTTTGTTAACTTATGCCACAAAAACTATTTTCTGTTTCATTAGAAATCGAGGAGATTCGTTCTCTCATGTGGGTGATCAGGAGATTTGAGAGATTTCCTGGAGTCTCCCGGCAAATCCGACATGTATAACATGTATGGTACACAAGCTGGTTTTTGATGTCAGTGACTGCAGTGCGGCGTTTACCAGCTGGCGGCACGCACGTACTGGCCAAACACGACAGTCCTAGGTCAGTTGTGAAAAAAGTGAGACCATCAGTGGCTTGATTTTATGTTCAATTGCATCACAGCATTGATCAGATAATTCTGGATAAGTACACTTTTTTTTTAATTAGGCTTCATTCTTTTAAGATAATTATGATTAAAAATTATGATTTCCTAAAAAATTTGTACGAATGTCGTAAGAACTCGGTTCATTAATGCTATTGTTTTACACGCACAAGTTTTCCAAGAGGTAATGTCACTTCAAACAATCATAACTTCACATTTTTAACAAGATTTAACAAGATTGCCATCCCAGACAACAAGTTCCAGATGGCAAGTGGACAAGGAAGCCATTGGCTTATCGAGAGTCCAACAATTTTCTCATCTATGTGTAGCCCGCCCTTATGAAATATCTGTCAATTCTATTTTTAAACATATTCACACTACTAGCATTAGTACAATCATTTGGCAGTTTGTTCCATTCATTTATCACCCTCTGTGAGAAAGAGTACTTTCTCATGTCCAACCTACACTGCTCCTTAATTAATGCTGCTTTGTGTCCTCTGGTGCTACTGCCTTCTTTAAGTTTGAAGAACATATTCCTGTCAACATCCTCATAACCATTTACTATTTTAAACACTTCTATTTGGTCTCCTCTTAGTCTCCTGGTCTCTAGTGTTGTCAAACCACATTGTAATAAGCGACTTTCATAACTAAGGTCTCTCAATTCTGGAATCATTTTAGTTGCTCTTCGTTGTATTCTTTCTAGCTTGTCTATGTCCTTTTTACGATATGGCCTCCATGCTTGAATACAATATTCCAAATGTGGCCTAACTATTGCTTTGTACAAGGGTATAATTAGCTGTTTCTCCTTATACATTGGGGCAATTGATTAAAAAAATTTAAACAGTATACTGTGAATGGTTGATAAGCCCATGCCAAACAAAAATAATTTTTTTTTTATTTTGGGAAATTTTTGTGTGTGCATTATTTCTCTAAGACTTTCATAGTCGCTACTGAAGAGCCACCTAACTAAAATTAACCTAAACCAGTAGGTCAAACAAATTAGATTCTTCAAAGAAAAGAACTGTGTAGGTACACATTAAAGTGTGCACGTGTTTGGGCGTCTGTGCGTGTGCATGTGCATGTGCATGGTGTGTCTGAGCATTCTTACATGATTAAATGTGTGTGCAGTTAAAACACCCTTGTTTAGTATAAGGTTGACAAGTGGTTGTCATTTTCATTTTTGCATTCATATTGGTCTGGTGCATGTAACTTGGTAATTTTGTAAAAAATTATGTTTGACATATTTAGTCTCTGTAGACTGTGCATTAAGCTTTTCTTTGACTAATCCTGGAATGTTATTAAGTAAAACTGGCAAGTTATGCCTAAGACATATATTTGCAAATTCGTGTTTAGTTCTCTACGCATAAATTTCGTTCTTGATTCATGTATCATAATTGTGTCAATTAAAAACTATCCTCCATTTTTTGTAAATATACTGGTATGTCATTATGTAAGTATTCATAATAACATTTTAATTAAGAATGTCACCTAATTTTAACATGCTAAGCTTTTTATTGAGTGGCTCTGTATGCTAATTATAATTACTTAGGGTAATAATTCTCATAAACCCCACAACGGCCGCGGCCGGCCGCTCTGTACAGTCCTGGAACGGCCACCGCCGGCCGCATAGAGGACCCTCTATTCAAAAAAATCCTGGCGAATAACTACTGAACTAAATGCTACCAAATTTTGCCACACCCTAGCGGATACATTTTGCAACAACAACAGCTCATTAAAATTCCTTAACTTGTTCAATATTTATACTGTCTATTTTAAAAGTTCACAAAAAAACATGAACTAATTGTTTGATATGATACACATTTCTCTCATGTTTTATAATTTTAATCACACAGACTTGTCATCGATACAACCAGTTGCCATGCATGATATAACCAAACGTCACACACATTTGGTCTGTTCTCCATTTCTCATTGAATAATCATCCTAGATCCACCCATTTGACACTTTTGATTAATACGATTATCTTAATGTTTTGAGATGACTAATAAACATTGGATATATTAATTCCAACCTTCTTTACATTACATTAAATAAGAAATACTTTCTAAGATTTTCTTCATTAAGAATACGCAACTTTACAAAAAACACTTTGTTGATGTTGTTGAAAGAATAGTTTGATTGTAGAAATATGGCGAAGCCTAAACTCTGCAAACAATGCTCAAAATAGGTAAACACTGTGAGTCAATGGCATGATTTCGACCATCTTGACGATCACATGAAAACACCGTGAGTCAATGGCATGATTTCGACGATCTTGACGATCACATGAAAACAGATACAACATTGCACCATGCAGTAAATGTGTCAGCTGTTAGCGACTTATTAGCATCTGCAAACATTATTTGATAGTTTGATTATTTCACCAAAACCACATAGCAAAAGTTGCACAAACGAGGTAGTATGTCATTGTGGACACTAGGTAGGCGTCATATTCCACAAAAGGAATTTTAAATGAGATTAGCAACACAACCGAATTGAGGAGGCAATTTTAAAACATGAACTTTTGTCAAACTAGCTAATGTCAACTTAAGGTAGTTGGGGAAGCTAATGTGTCACTTGATATTTTAACTTTTTCTTCATAACATGCTAGGATATACTTAACAAAACATCAACACCACAATAAATCATGCAGCACCAGCAACGTATTTCGCCAATCCATACTTTAAAAAAACCAGTCCTTTGGGAATTCGCCTTTGAGTTCTTAGAAACACAGCAGATGTTTCCATAGTTTCCATTTCCTAACATAGGACAAGAGGAAGATGTAAAATTACAAAATGCGATAAGGGAGGTGAGCAAGGGAGAATGTGTTATAATGGGTGATTTTAACCATGGCCATATACAGTGGGAATCATTAGAGTGCTGGAGGTGACGACCATCAGTTTCTATTTCTAACACAGGATTGTTTCCTTACTCAACATGTCTTGGAACCAACCAGAGGTGGGAATGTGTTAGATTTAATTTTGTCTTCTCAAAATGAACTAGTTGGCAATGTTAAAGTACACGAACCTTTGGGTTCAAGTGACCATAACCAAATCCATTTTAATATAAAAGTAAAAACAGGGAATATATATAAAAAACAATGGAGGAGGAACTTCAACAAAGGCAAATATAAAGTGATGAGAACATATCTAGCAAATATAGATTGGAATAACTTGCTGAAGAACAAGACAGCAACAGAATGCTGGACTTGTTTAAAATATGAGATTGAGGGCATTATTGAGAAATTTGTTCCATTAAGAAAACAAGGGAAAAGGTCCAGGAAAAAACACCTGTCAAAAGAAGCTATTAGAAAAATTGCTCACAAACAGATGCTGTGGAGGGTCTATAAACACACTGGAAATGTAGAAGACTACACAAACTACAAAGAGGCACTTAACCTAGCTACAACTGAAATTAGAAAATCTAAAAGAACCTTTGAACAAAAATTGGCAGGTAATATAAAAAATGACAGCAAGAGTTTCTATGCTTATGTAAGGAGTAAACAGAAAGTTCGAGATAAGGTCGGACCACTGGAAAACAACAGTGAAAACATAATTTCAGACGGGTTCCAAATGGCAGAGGTCCTGAATGAGTATTTCAGCTCAGTTTTTACCACAGAAGATATCAGCTCACTTCCAGTTCCATTGACTAAATTTTAGGGCAATAAATCAGAACATTTAGGGCAGTTATTTGTAACTCCTGAGATGATAGCAAAGAAAATTAAGAAGATGAAAGATAATAAATCACCTGGAGTTGATGGGATACCACCAAAACTGCTTATGGAAATTGTTGAGCAAATTAGTACACCACTTGCAAAATTGTTTAACTTGTCACTAGAAGAAGGAATAGTTCCTTCAGAATGGAAAGAAGCAAACATTACGCCGTTATTTAAGAAGGGATCGAGGAAGAAGCCAGAAAATTACAGACCAGTGAGTTTAACATCAGTTGTATGTAAATTACTTGAAACATTAATTAGAGACCACATGGTGGAATTCCTTGTAAAACATAAATTAATAAATACATCTCAACATGGATTTCTAAAAGCAAAGTCATGTCTAACCAATCTCTTATGTTTTTTGGAAGAAATTACAAAGTGGGTAGATGACGGGTCACCAGTGGATGTTGTCTACTTAGATTTTCAGAAAGCTTTCGATAAAGTGCCACATCAAAGATTGTTACTTAAACTAAAAGCCCATGGTATAGGCAATGATGTAATCAACTGGATAGAAAAATGGCTTACACACAGAAGACAGAGAGTAATAGTAGATGGTGAGATTTCAAACTGGAAATCTGTTTTGAGTGGGGTACCACAGGGATCAGTATTAGGCCCTATACTGTTTTTAATATATATAAATGATTTGGAGGATGACATATCTAGCAGAGTACTCAAATTTGCAGATGACACAAAAGTATTCAGAAAGGTTACTAATGATACAGATAAACAAAGTTTACAGGATGATCTAGAAAAATTAGTTAAATGGTCAGAAAAATGGCAAATGTTATTCAATTTTGGGAAGTGTAAATGTATACACATAGGACATGGAAATATGGACGAGGAATATAAAATGGGGGATGCTGTACTAGGTAGAACCACACAAGAAAAGGATTTAGGAGTAACATTTAGTGCTGACATGAAACTTTCAGAGCAATGTGGGATTGCTGCTTCGAAAGGAAATCAAATTCTAGGGCTAATTAGGAGAACTATCACATATAAGGAGAAACATCTAATTGTACCCCTGTACAAAGCAATAGTTAGACCACATTTGGAATATTGTATTCAAGCATGGAGGCCATATCGTAAAAAAGACATAGACAAGCTAGAAAGAATAAAATGAAGAGCAACTAAAATGATTCCAGAATTAAGAGACCTTAGTTACGAAAGTCGCTTATTACAGTGAGGTTTGACAACACTAGAGACCAGGAGACTAAGAGGAGACCAAATAGAAGTGTTTAAAATAGTGAACGGTTATGAGGATGTTAATAGGAATATGTTCTTCAAACTTAAAGAAGGCAGTAGAACCAGAGGTCACAAAGCAGCATTAGTTAAGGAGCAGTGTAGGTTGGACATGAGAAAGTACTCTTTCTCACAGAGGGTGATAAATGAATGGAACAAACTGCCAAATGATTGTGTTAATGCTAGTAGTGTGAATATGTTTAAAAATAGAATTGACAGATATCTGATAAGGGCGGGCTACACATAGATGAGAAAATTGTTGGACTCTCGATAAGCCATTGGCTTCCTTGTCCACTTGCCATCTGGAACTTGTTGTTCGAGATGGCAATCTTGTTAAATCTTGTTAAATCTAATGATTTCATGGCATAATATTGGCGTGTAAACACGTGCGTGAAATATCACCCATCATAAATGCAGAACACATCGTCTGGTTACTGTGATTCTTGTACAGATCAGTATGATGCCTATCTACACATTCCACACTTTTAAACTCGTCAATTCTAGAGTTATTTTAGTGTTTTTCTGCCAATAACGATGCAGACGAACATTTGTGTACCGACGAAACTGTTGGTGAACTCTTGACCTGTCGGATAACAGCCAATGAAATTAATATCAACAATCAAATGCACGTGTTTGACTGAGTAAAGACGTCTGATATTCAGAGCAGACAAATGTATTACAGATACAGATTTAAGGGCTTATGTTGGTCGCTAAATAAAGGACCATGTCAGTATTAGAAATGGCCATTTATTTTGTTACTACAAAAAGCGAAAAACAATTAATTGAGGAGGCAGTTTTAACAATTAAAATTAACCCATGCCTGATATGCAAGGTAGGTACATTGTTCCTGGGATAATTCCCACGGTTGATTTTGGTTGCATTATTATTAGTATTTTTAAGACACACATTTGCTTTTACCTAAATATCCAGGTTTGGTAAAAAAAATTGCTCATTTCTACTGAACTAAAATAAGTAGAAAATGGTTGAACATAAACACCTAAATAAAAACTAATAACATTACTTCAAAATACAAAATGAGTTGCTAGCATGCATTTGTTCCTTCCACCCATAACCAATATGAAAATAAAGACAAAATAAGATGCTTGCATGGATTTAGCAAGATTTAACAATACTGCCATCCAAGCAAAAGGCCAAGAAGGCAAGTGGACAAGGAAGCCATTGGCTTATCGGGAGTCCAACAATTTTTCATCTAAGTGTTACCTGCCCTTCTGAGATATTTGTCAATTTTATTTTTAAACATATTCACATTGCTAGCATTAGCACATTCTGTAGATAGTATGTTCCATTCATTTATTTACTTCTATCTGGTACTGGTAATGAATGAACTGATATCCTCTCTGGTAAACACTGAACTGAAGTATCCATTTAGGTCTTCTGCCATTAAAAAACCTTGTGATATTATATTTCCAGCACTGTATTCTAGTGGTCCAACCTTGTCTCGTACGTTTTGTTTACTCCTGACATATGCATAAAAACTCTTGCTGTCATTTTTTATGTTACCTGCTAACTTTTGCTCATAGCCTCTCCTAGATTTAGTCTCCTTTTATTTCTCATCTCATTTTCCTTCCCCCGTCGCCTCATGCCCTGTCTCCTTCCGTCTCATCTCCTTTTCCCGTCTTCTTCCATCCTGTGTCCATCCGTCCTGTCACCTTACCACCCCTCAGTCTCATTCCAGACTCGGGCGAATTGTCCCTGGCATCTCTCTCGTTGCTTCCTCCACTTTATCGTCCACTACTGCACCGTCTGAACCACTGGCACAATCCACCACTGTCGTACACACCTCTACTGTACCTAGCAATACCAAAACTAGCTGCCTCAGTCGATCGAACTCCACCACTAGACCCTTCATCTTCTGACACCCATTACATTCAAAACTAAAATGATTGGCCTCAACCCAGGATTGTCACATCCTGACTTTACAAAATCCACCTAAATTGTCTAAATTAAATGTCTAGTAGCCTTTATCTTTTGTTTACACTGCACCATTTTATAATATAATTTAGTTAGATTATGATAGATCAATGTTGTTTACAAGGTTGTAGAATATAATTTAGATATATTAATGCTGTTTACAATACTAAAACAACAATCTTATTTTTGCTCACTCTAGCAAAATCTATCAGTTCCACTTTTAACAAAAACTGCTTCTTAATGCTATGCCTATAGTAGGTAGTATAGCTAGTTTATGTATTTACTATCTACTCAACTTATATAATATCTAAGATGGTGGTCCATGGACCCCCTAGGGGCTTCAGGGGGTCCGTGAACTGGGGGCAAAAATGTATTATTTCGTCGAGCTCCTTCCTGTTGATGTGCATTTTTCTGGGGGTGTCCATAGTTTTTAGATTCTCAAAGGGGTCCGTGACCCAAAAAAGGTTAAGAAACATTGATCTAAGAAGTTTGTTTTGTGAGAGTATAATACTAAACACCTAAGATCCTACACCTAGGTATGTTGTAAACAACTCTATTTTCACTCACTGACAACCCGCCAGCGATCAGGACTAACTTACTCTAAAATACTGCCTCTGACTAACTTACTCTAAAATACTGCCTCTAACTAAATTTTAACAACAACTGTTTATTACCTTTCTCTTTCTCTTTCTCTTTCTCTTTCTCTTTCTCTTTCTCTTTCTTCGCAAGTACAATACCCTTATTTTTCTTCGCATGTGAAGTACCCTTCTTTTTCTTCCACTTTGAAGAAACAGCTCTAGGTAAGCCTGGCCACTCGATTGTGAAGGACGGCGTCACTGTCAATGTTGCCGTCCCCTCCAGCCAGTTGTCTTCCAAGGACGGACTGGTTTCAGGAGGTGTAACCTGAAGAACAATGCAAGATTATTTTCATTAAATTAAGCCAACTTACAATTATAATAAAGAAGCTTCTGCTGCACTAAAATCCTTGGGGAACCCAAGCTCAGCAGGCAGAAAACAAGTGTTATTCAGATTCAAATCGGTAAGGGATTCAAGTCGTACGCAGTTGGATTGAAGAGCTATGGGGGACAAGATGTCTGGGCTGTCTTGCAGGAGTAAGCGGCGTATGTAAATATACAGGTTACTTGGATGAAAGAGTTTGATAGGTTATTGTGCAGATCTTAAAAATAATGCGATATATAAGTTTCACGATGTCCTTGAGAGCAATATTATGAAAAAGAAAATTACAATAATCAAGTCTACTGCTAGCAAGAGCAGTTGCAATTATTTTAGCAAATAAGAGACATATATACCGACGAATACGGTCATGAATGCAATAAAAACACAGCAATGACAGGTTTGGGAAATATGTTGTCTAAAATTAAAACTGTTATTAAAGATAACACCTAAATTCTGTGCTGCAGCAGCTGGTGTGAAATTCTGCCTATGCAAAGGTGTCGGGGAAAAACAGTCAAGTTTACCAAACAGCTATTGTGTACCAATAATAAGAAACTCCCCTCTATCCCTCACCCTCCTTCTTCACTCCCCTCTCACTCCCACTAAATCTCTCAGTCCACCCATCTCAGTCTTGGTCTTCTCTTCTCCTTCTACACTCCACTCCAAGCACATCCACTCTCTTCATCAATTGTACCCTTTCCATTCTTTCCACCTGTCCAGCCCACTTTAGCCGGCTCCTCACCAGCTTCCTTGTGAGACTCTCTCACACCAACTTCCTCCGTCAGCTCCTCCATTCTTCGCTTGTCGATTCTTTTCACTCCCACAATTCTTCTCACCCAGTTATTTTCGCAAACTAGCAGTTTCTCTTTTTGCTTTTCTGTCATCGTCATGGCCTCTAGGCCGTACAGGTATAGGTACAGGTATGCTGGTGTTCTCCTTCCTTTTAGCTTTCGAGATATGTGTCTATTTCCCATTACCCCTTCCACTTTTCTCCACGCACTCGCCCCAGCTTGTACTCTCCTGCAAATTTCCGTCTTCATGCTGCCGTCCCTGCAAACTACTCCACCCAGATATACAAAGATGTCTTGTTGGCAATGTTTCTTCCCGTTCAGTCTTACGTCAAGATTTTTTTTCTGCTGCCCGACCCAAAGCACCTCCATCTTGTTTAGACTAACTCTCAGTCCTCTTGAAGGTCTGCCTCACTGTCCGCTACTACTGCCAGGTCATTGGCGTATAGCAACTTGCGGAGAATGTCCCTTGTACTCACTTTCCTGCTGATCACCTCCGCTACTTCAATGAATAACAGTTGGCTTAAGGCACTCTCCTGTCTCAGGCAGACATCCACCCTGAATTCCTCCAATATTCCCCGTCCGCACACTACTCTACCTTTTGTCTCTTCATATGTGCCTTCGACCATCCTCACCTCGGCCTCTGGGACACCCGTCCACCTCAACATGACCATCCTCACCTCCGCCTCTGGGACACCCGTCCACCTCAACGTGACCATCCTCACCTCCGCCTCTGGGACACCCGTCCACCTCAACGTGACCATCCTCACCTCCGCCTCTGGGACACCCGTCCACCTCAACGTGACCATCCTCACCTCCGCCTCTGGGACACCCGTCCACCTCAACGTGGCCATGGCCATCTCTCTAAACTACGTCTTATGCCGTTTCAAGGTCTATGAATCCCAGAGCCATATTTTTTTGTCCCTCCAGTTTCTTTTCCACCAGTTGTTTCAGAGTGAACATCCCGTCTGCCATGCCTCTCCCTCTTCTGAAACCTTGTTGTTCTTTTCCCATTTCACACTCCACTATTCTCCTTATCCTTCCATCCAGAATCCTTTCTAACACCTTCACGACATGACTCAGTAACATGATACTTTGGTATTTTCCAGGGTAGTAAACATTTCCCTTTCTTTTCCTACAGCTAGGGACTATCAACCCCGTCCGCCACTCCTCTGGGATCTTCCCCTCTCTCGTGCAGGTATTTAACAATCGCCTTGTCCACCTAAACCCAATACGTTCAACAATTACCAGCATCTCCACTCGCACTTCATCAATACCTGTCGCTCGGCCTCTCTTCATCTTCATTACTCTCTCTACCTCTGCAACCCCAATCTCATCCAGCTTCACTTGTCCTTCTACTGCACTTGGTAGTTCTGTTTCATTTACAACTAGGCCCAAACTGAAGTTTATCTTCATCGCTCATCAGCTGGATGCAATGGTTGACAGGCAGGCTGTAAAGTGGGACTATAATTTATTAGTTAGTTCCCGACCCATAAAAGACGACTAACACTGTTTTATTTCAACTAACTTACTAATTCAAGAAAACATCATAGACAATAAAAAGTACCCAACCTCAAGATAACAAAAAGTAAAAATTCTTGTAGGAATGGCGACCAAAATTATGCAACTGCTTGGAAGACGAACATCACTGTCTCTGAACAGTTCTGTTATGTTCTTTTCTTAGGCCGCGCGTCCATTTCAATTCCTTACCGACCTCTGCTTCCTTTCCTTTTCCTTTCCCGTTGTCACTGATGTTCTATGTTTCTCTTTCTCGGCCATTGAGACTACGACTAACATATTGTGTTTTGGCTGTTATATATCAGCCTTCAGTTTGCCACTCGTACTTCTGGATGGCTTATCCAACACAAGCCATTCGGCAGCCATCCCATCGGTTGTTTGCAGGCATTCCACCAGAAGTTTTGGTGGAGGCAGTAGCGTATATATTTGACGAAACAGAACTCTTCAGAACTCAATGCCCCCCCCCAACTCTCATTTACTGCGAACTTACATTCGAAGATGGTTTGTTATCACCTGATGTCCTGCTCCATTGTAAGCCTGCATGAAAACCCACATCTAGTTTTGCTGATATCTTGGCTGAATTCTACAACAAACTTGTCAATAGTTTAGATAATACTATGATACATACATCGAATGGAAAATGACAGCCTATAAACTAAGCAGCCACACAACCAGTCGTTCGGTTATGTAGCTATGTTGTGTAACTATGTTGTGAATAAACACAAAGCTAAATAATAATTTCGTTTGGAATAGCAGACCAAGATATGGACCAAGAACTATCTCCAACTTTATACCTAAATGTGTCTTACATGCAATGAATAAACTAATTGTAGTTTTAACTAGTAGTATGACTTTACCTTCAAGTTAAGCAGAAAAACGACGTTAGAATATTTCAAGTGCGTGTACCCTTCCAGTTAATGAGGTAAGTCATGCAGTGTGATTATGTGATAATGTGAGGTTTCTTGTACATGAGGTCTGCTACATACCAGGATGATCTATGAGATACCTTGTAAAATACGACACATTTTGCCATATCTTACTGAACGTCAAATTAGTTTTAGTGACTTACCTTTACCTCTGCTGAAAATCCCAACTTGAATTTCAAATAAATATTTCCGGGAATGGGTAGAAACCCCAGTGGTATGACAAAATGGCCAATTTCCTGAAATAAATTGATAAAACTATTGAAAATACAACCTCGATACACCAATGAATATATGTCTAGTAACATCTGTAAGATATGGTAATGCTGATGATACAACCTTAACATCTCTTACTCCCCTCTCATATATTTGCTTCATATGTGTGGAATCTCAGAAATGCAATATATTGGCTAATATGGACAGCTATGGGAGTGAACGACACCCACTGTGTGATCTATAAACATCGATATGTTCCCATAAAATATTGGCAGGTTAACCTTTTCATTGATTTAAAAAAATTAAAGGGTGCCATGAAAGAAATATTTTATTTTTACCCCTGTTTAAGGACAACCTTAATACATATATATTTATATATTTGTTTTTACATGAGTGAGTGAGTTAGTGTGTGTGTGCACGCGCGCACGCGTGCATGCATGCGTGCTTGCGTACGTGCGTGTGACTCATGCTGTCCATTTGAATTTGCCCATTTTGCTGTTTTTAGTTAATCAGATTTAACATTATAAAGACCGGTGGGTGAATCTTGGAGAAGCAGCAATTTGATTTTGGTGCAGAGAATTGACAGACAAGCATGGAATATCGACTAGAATAAGTATTACTATTGCATATATATTATACATAAATTATAATTAGGCAGTATTTTAGCATAAATTAGTTCTGGACTCTGGCAGGGAAGTCAAGAGATATATAATAGGGTTGTTTACCATTCGAAAATTGAGATAGCATAGTGAATAGTCAGAAAGAGTGGAATATTGGTTAGAATAAGTATTACTATTACACATATATTAAACACAAACTTCTTACAGACATATATTAAGAAACCGTTTTTGTTAACAGAGGTAGTATTTTTCCAGGACTCTTACAGACATATATTCAGTGAGTGATAAAGGGGGTTTGTTTACAGGTCGTGAATTAAACTGGTCTATCAAACTATCATTTACATTGTTGAATGTATATGAGATATAGTTATAAATTTACATTGATTACATACATAAAGTAACATCTGACACAGTTGTAGTAAACGTTTTTGATAAAAAGGAGTTAACAGCAGAATCTTAGCGTAAGTTGGAATAAACCGAGTTCATTGTTTTTGTTTACACAGTGTTCGCCATATTCTCTGGTGGCAGGCATATTTTTGGCTCATGCGTGCTTAGTAGAAAACACATAGTTAGCAAATATATTATTAAATATTAAATTAAATCCTAAATAACCCAGCCTAGTGTTCTTTTGAACACAAAAACAGCCTTATTCAAGGCTAACGGAAACAGGACGTAAGGAGATGTCAGGAGGGAAAGGTGACAGGTTGATGGGTGAGAGAGAGACCGATAACAGTCTGCCAGGTGACAAGGCTGCAGGACAGAATGTGATGGAAGGGATCCAATGGAAGAGCTATTCTGAGGTAGTGACAGAGAGGGTGAGGAAGAGAGCGAGGGTATTTGCGGGAGACTCGAACGTTAGGAAGTCTGACAGAGTCTTAAACAAGAGAGATGATGTGGTGGTTTGCTTGCCTGGGGCCAAAATATATGCGATATCTGAGAGGGTAGAAAACACTGTGGGTTCGGGGCAAGGGTGGATCTGTTTTAGTAAACATAGGGACAAATAACGTAGAGGGAGAGTACAACTGCCATAGTTAGGAAATACAGGCAGTTGGTCAGAACACTAAAGCAGACGTTGGTTGAGCAGGTAATACTGTCAGTGATTTTACCAGTAATAGGAAGGAGGGGTCATAGATATCGAAATTGCCAGGGGATGGCAATTAACATGCTAGTCCAGAAGTTATGTAGTAAGAGGAAGTTTTGTTGGGAGGGCTGATATGTACATGAAGGATGGGCTTCATCTAAGTGGAAAGGGGGCAGCAGTATTTGCGGATGAACTCTCAGCAGCAGTAGATAGTGGCATGGGTAGCATAACAAATATTTTGGTAGTAAATGTTGTTTAAACTAGAAGTGCAGCAGGGTTACTTAAGAGGTGCCTCAAGCAGAACAAGAGGCCATTATCCCCGGGGTAGTACAGACAAACCAATAACAAAATGTCCGGAAAACATCTCTGAAACAGGTTATAGATGCATGTGTTTAAATGCTAGGAGCATAGTAAATAAGAAAAATTAACTAAACATTATGATAAAAGATACTGACCCTCACATAATTGGTATAACAGAATCATGGGCCAACATAGACATAACAGATGCTGAATTAGGATTGACAGGATACGTAATGTTTAGGAGAGATCGAATAGGAAGAAGGGGTGGGGGAGTTATTTTATATGTTAAAGAATCTATTCAGGCTTATGAAATAAAATTAGAAAGGGAAGCAGATTATGATGAAGCTGCTTGGTGCAAAATAGTTTCAGGAAATTCAAAATTAACTATTGGATTAGTTTACCAAAGTCCAAGCATAAACAAAGAGGACAGGGGGTGAGGATCAACAATTTCTATTTTTAATTCAGGATAGCTTCCTTACTCAGCACGTGCTAGACCAACCAGGGGAGATAATGTGTTAGATATGTGATGCGCCATGCCAAAACCAGGTGCTTCTCGCTAGAAGCGCAGGAGCGAAAATGGGTTAACGACGGAATCGATCAGCAAAATTATCCTTCTTTCCATAAATCCATTTATATAAGCTGAAAGACTGTTCAAACTAGTAATATTTAGCACTTTATTGAAGCCCCTGATTAGCATTGCGGTTGAGAAGTCTGAAACAAAGCCATTTTTGATTGACTGTCTTCACTCGCTTACAAGCGGGAAACCCCACATGTTATACATGGCTGGATAGCTTATGACGTCAACTACACGTGTGATTGGGAATCTCTTACTCTAGACCAATGGAACAGCTCCTATTTTACATAATTTATCCAACAACATAGTGCTGCTGTTGCTATGGAAGTAGCGAAACGCTCGTTGATTCCGCAGTCGGCTTGTTTACACTTTCCTTTCTTCTTTGTTCACCATTTTTGCCTGCTGTTTTCGTCTTTGATTCGTTAAAGATTTGCACTATGGCACTGAAAGAAGCTTATTTAGCTATCAAGTTGGATCGTGTGAGGGGATGCAATCTCGAGGACAGCAATTTAGCTGCCGTGATTGAAGATTACTTCGAAGGCTGGGTCGAACCCACGGAGGTAGCCCCAGCAGGGGCAGGGGAAGACCACATTGAGCCTGTACTGGTTGGCTCAGCGGGAGCAGACTTTTCAAATTAGTGGATATGACATTGTGTTATTATGTATGTAATGTGTAAATGATGTCTTATTTTCAGATATTTTAGGGGTTTATTTTAGGGATTCGGCTCCCAGTGCTCGCGGTAATCTCCGGGAATACCAAACCTGGTAGTAAATTACGTGGCATTCAATAAATATTAAATTTGTCCACTTTATGCTTCTGAATCTTCTTTATACACACACCTACTGGCAGGGTTGTTTGATTTAAATCATTCGATTTAAATCACTCCAAAAAAAAATTTTTAATCATACATTTCTGATTTTTTATTTATTATTTTTTTAAGTTTACAAGCATCAAGATCAACAAAGTTTTGTATGTTTTTTTAATACAAAAGCACAATGTGCGCACACTTGTGTAGTTGTATTGTCACCAGATAGCCTGATAGTTAAATATTTTATGACATTGTATATGATTGAGCTATTCCTTTTCTGAATGTAGTGAAGCCACACAAACTTGTCTTCAAGAGGAAGTATCTTTTCAAGTCAGAAGCCCTGAGTTAAAGTCCACTTAGAGCTTGTGCTAGTTGTTACCAATTCAGTATGTTCACTCCAGTGAGACAGTCTTGGCCACAATTGTCTAATACTGTACCAGTTTGCAGTCTGGTTGGAGACCCATAGAGTACACAGAGCCCTAGACAGGTGCTAATCCACCCTCTCAGCAAACAATAATTAGCACTGCTACAGCCCCAGACACACAGCATGCTTTCCTTTCCAAGACAGATTATGCAACTACAGATGGTGAGGCCTTGTGGGCATTACCTAATGTCTTTATATAAGCAAAAATCTGTTAAGACAAGTACCCAAATCGATTTGAATAGAACACGTTTGAAAGGGTTTATAAATATAAACATTTATATTTTTTTTTTTTTTTTTTTTTAAATCATGATTTTTTTACCCTGCCTACTGGGGGAATATACAAAAGTTCATTCCATTTGGAGCATTTTAAGTGCATGGTTGCTATGGGAGAAGCAATTTTTCAATGCCGTTTTTATAGCTGATTTTCACAAAACTGTTATTCCAAGAATGTGTACAATAAAAGTGTAATATCTTGACGCAGGAGTAAGATACAGTGTTCATGTTTGGTGTCATTTTAAAGGATTAGTGGACAATGTAAAAATACATGAATCATTGGGTAACAGTGACCATAATCAAATACATTTTGACATCAATGTAAAATCAGAAAGTAAAAATAAAAAATCATAGAGGAGAAACTTCCACAAAGGTAACTAAAAAGATATGAGAAAATACTTAGAAGCTAGATTTGAAAAAACATGCTGATGAATAAGAGCGCAATTGAATGTTGCAATATTCTAAAATATGAAATTGAGAGTATCATCAATAAATTTGTTCCCTTGAAAAAACAAGGAAAACGGTCTAGAAAGAAGCACTTGTCAAAAGAAGCTATTAGAAAAATAGTTTTCAAGCAAACTATGTGGAGGGTTTATAGGCGTACCGGAAAGGATGAAGACTATGTAAATTACAAAGAGGCACTTAATGCAGCTACGACTGAAATTAGACAATCTAAAAGAAGCAATGAGCAAAAACTAGCATGTAAAATAACAGCAAGAGTTTCTATGCATATGTCAGGAGTAAACAAAACGTACAAGACACGGTCGGACATCTAGAAGACAGTGCTGGAAATATAATATCACAGGGGTTTTTAATGGTGGAAGAATTAAATGGTTACTTCAGTTCAGTGTTTACCAGAGAGGATATTAGTTAATCACCAGTTCCAGAGGCTAAATTTCAGGAGGCTAAATCTGACTATTTAAGACCTTTAATTGTAACTCCAGAAATGGTAGCTAAGAAAATAAAGGCAATGAAGGATAATAAATCACAGGGACTGGATGGAATTCCTCCAAAACTATTAATGGAAACAGTAGAACAAATCAGTATACCACTTGCAAGAGTGTTCAACTTGTCATTAAAAGAGGGAGTTGTTCCTTTTGAATGGAAAGAAGCAAACATTATACCATTATTTAAAAGTGTTCAAGAAATAAGACAGATAATTATAGACCAGTGAGTTTAACGTCAGTGATTTATAAATTGTTAGAAAGGTTTTTTAAAGACCATATGGTGGACTTCCTTGTTAGGCATAAATTATTAAATTCATCTCAACATGGATTCCTAAAAGCGAGGTCATGCTTAACAAATATGCAGGGTTGACATGTAACGAAGTAAAAGTACTTCGTTACAATATTTTAGTACTTATTTCAAGTAATTGGCATGTAATGAAGTAGAATTTTTACTAAATACTTTTACTTGTAACAAAGCAGTTTTATCTAAAGTAACGTGACTTTTTACTCTGTTATTGTTATTTACTTCGCAATATATTTTTGTTAAATTTTTTGGTGAAACCGCTGCTGCCGGTGGTGCTCCATCATCATAAACTGTGCTTAGTCGCCAGGCCAAAAGCTATTAATATCATCCAGTCGCAAGCCAGTTCACAATCATATTTGCATACAAACCTCTCTTTGGGAAATTGACGCAACCACTGTTTTATTTTAGGTCACTGAACGAAGCCTGCCAAATATTGGCACAGGTCAGATCAAGTCCGTTGACATAAAATGTCACTTGGAGCAAACAATGCTTGAACGCCATCTCAAACCATGATGCAAATGTCTCCGTTGCACCATATAAACTATTAATCAGTAAGTTTCCAATGCGTGTTATAAATATAAAAATTTGCAATTTTTACATTGTATTGATAATCCGCATACACTGACACAATTCTGATATTCGCGAGCGAACGCGCATCGTGGATCGAGAACTGCACCTATTTTCGCCCACTGTCAGCAATGGTCTTATCGGCTTACGTCAACATTAAACAGCATTTTACTTTCACGACTAAAATTCATATTGAGATGTTTAATAAATTCATGATAATGGTTACTTTACATAACTAAAGAGTAAAGAATTTATATTCTGCCACTTGACCCATCAATGGCTTATTCAAGCTGACCCATAATATCAGGGACAGAGACAGGGGCCCTGACATGGCACTTAAATCTTAATTGCAGTTAGCAACAGCAGTCCTCTGTTGCACTGGTCTGTCTTCAGTTCTAGCCCCAGTGGTACCAGGTAACCAACCCAGCTAGCTGCTAAAGCCTGTTGTTTCAATGTTTGTGTGAGCTGAAACCCCACCTTCTCATGTCTGGGAAGACATGAGAAGGTGGGGTTTCACAAGCCAGGTGGCTTCATCAGCTAGGCATCAAATGTCTTTGTTAATTTTACTATGGGCAGTGCTAGTTGGTATCACCTCTGATCAGTTTCCCTGTGAGCTTACTACTACTAGTACTGGACTGACCCTGTAGAAACTCAGCTACAATCACACATGCGTATATATATCCTGTTGTACAATCTAGCTCCTCCCATACCCCAGTGGAACAGGTCGATAAAAAGACAGATTATGCCTCATCATTAATTTAGTTCGTTATTTAACTGACATTATTTGATGTTGAGAGCTCTCATTAATGATAATGTAATTTTCCAAACATCCAAGTGAGTACCGTGTTCAAGGGTGGCAGACCAATTGACCAGCTAAGGCTGGCTGGGAACACTTTTATAGGCAGACTGGTTGCAAAACAGTTGCCAGATGCAAGCTGTGTAATTTATATAATAATTATTGCTCATGATTTTGTTGTTATTTCTAAGTGTTGTACTTTTACTTCAAGTACTTTTGAAAAGTAGTTTTACTTTTTACTCAAGTACTTTTTTTACAAAGTACTTTTACTTTTACTCAAGTAGTTTTTAGGTGAATTACTTTTACACAAGTTCAAAATTAAAGTAATTCAGTCAACCCTGTAAATACGTTATGTTTTTGGGAATAAATCACTAAGTGGATAGACGTGGGATCGCCAGTAGATATTATCTACTTAGGTTTTCAGAAAGCTTTTGATAAAGTGCCACATCAAAGATTAATACTTAAATTTAAAGCCCATTGTATCAGGGATGGCATAATTGACTGGATAAAACAATGGCTGACTGACAGAAGACAAAGTGTTGATGTAGATGGAGAAGTTTCAAACTAGAAATCAGTTTTGAGTGGGGTAACGCAAGGACCAATATTAGGACCTTTATTATCCTTAATATATATCAATGACTTGGACGACAATATAACAAGTAACGTACTGAAACTTGCAGATGATGCAAGTGTTTAGAAAGGTTAACACTGACTGTTTTAATAATTTGTTTGCATTGAGTAAATGAAGTAGCTGTTGGTGATTTGGTATATCAATATCTTACACTAAATGTATCTTCAGGTTAAAGGTTAACACTGATGGTGATAAACAACATCTACAAAACGATCTAGACAGATTAGTGAAATGGTCTGAGAAATGGCAGATGTTGTTCAATTTTGGGAAATGTAAATGCCTACATACAGGACATGGGAACTTGGATGTAAACTATAAAATGGGAGATATTGTTCTGGGTACTACTAAGAAAGTAAAGGACTTAGGAGTTACAATAAGCGCTGATATGAAAGTTTCAGAGCAGTGTGGTATTGCAGCTTCAAAGGGTAATAAAATTCTTGGGTTGATTAGGAGAAACATAACACAAGGAAAAAAGCTAATTATACCTCTGAATAAAGCAATAGTTAGACCTCATTTAGAATACTGTATACAAGCGTGGAGACCATATCATAAGAAGGATATAGAACTGAGATATCTTAGTTTTGAAGAATGCCTGAAAGAATGTAGTTTAACAACTCTAGAGACAAGGAGGTTAAGAGGAGATCAGATTGAAGTTTTTAAGATATTGAATGGGTATGAAAATATTGATAGAAATATGTTTTTCCCAGTCAAGAAGATAGCAGAACTAGAGGACGAGGTAAAATTACAGTCGCGCCTCGTTATTACGCGCCCCGTTATTACGCGGATTCGGATATAACACGGTCGGTCGTGGACCCCAATTTTCTGCCGCCAAAAAAAAATTACAAATGGGCCTGCTTAAAACTACTTAGAATTGCTTTGACAATTCTCAAGAAACATCAGGCGAACAATGTCAAAAGAATTAGTGTCAACGTGTTGTTTGTTTTTGTGCTTCTGCCGACAGCAATCGCTGTCGCTGGCTTCACTTCGACGGTTTGTAAATTGCAATCGAGTCACAAATACGCCTCGCGTAAGAATCAGATCAACAGTTTTAAATGCATTTAGCATGCAATACCAACATAACATTTGGGTGAAATGACATGCTTCCATTACATTGTAAATTTAATCGTTTTTGCGATGCAAAACAAACATGCCAAATTCCTAACCCAAGGCTCTATCGGTGCGCGAAAATACGAATTCATCATCCGCATATGAAACGACAAATCGATGTTAAGTGGTGTGTAATAAATTTATGTTTCGGTCGAGATCAGTTGCAAGACGAAGTGAAACAATTACTAATTCTTCCTATTGTCGTTTTCTGTTTTTTATCAGCTTATATGCTACGTTTGTCAAATCATATACATTTTCGGCTGCTCAGATCCAGGTTATTGTTTTCGATTCGTAGGCCTATTGGTGCAGTACATCATCATCATAATAGATCTATTCCATAACGGTATATGTACATGTGTTTTGTTGAGTTCAAGAATCAACAGGGTGTGACATTTAAATATAATATACACGTTGATGCTAGTATAAGTTTAATAAGTTCCATAAACTGCATGTTGGGGTATAGGACAGTGCTGCAAGCACACAGGGCTTCGACAGCATTCACGGACTTGGTGCAGCAGGCGGCGATCGCTGTTGTTTAGTAGCTCCCTGGTGGCAGATATGGGAACAAATAACGCGTCTCGCGTACAGCACGGTCCGAAGTCATGGACCCTGACTACCGTGTTATAACGAGGCTCGACTGTAGTAAAGGATCAGTGTAGATTGGATATCAGGAAGTACTCATTCTCACGGAGGACAATAAATGAATGGAACAAATTGTCTACGGATTGTATAACTGCTAGCAGAGTGAATATGTTTAAAAACAAGGTTGACACATATCTCAGGAGAGCGGGTTACACGTAGATGAACATTGTTGGACTCTCGATAAGCCAATGGCTTCCTTGTCCACTTGCCATCTGGGTCTTTGGCTTTGATGGCAAATCTTGTTAATTAAAAGAGCTTCACAATGATATAAAAGGGGTCATTGTGCAATGATTATATTAATAACAATCGCATTTTCCCTGGAGGCTGCATATCATATGACGATTTTATTACCAAGATAATTGTTATTTAAACTTTTCAGTGAATACTGGCGCATTCTCAGGCAACTGCTCAAAAACTAGATAAGATAAACATCCTTTTCGATGCCCGTTCACTGCAGCTTTCTCCTTTCCAGATGCCTCTGCATAATGTTGAAACAATCATTAAAACCGCTGCTGAACTCCCAACACTGCGCCATTTTGAATTCCAAATTATCTTTAGGCTTAGCAACAAACTATTTTGTGAAAAAAAACACAATCAAATGGAAAGAACCTGCTGATTGACTTCAAACACAACCACCAGAAAGAGCGGTATTAATCTGACAAAGTAGCACAATAAAGCCAATATGTGAAAAAATTGTCAGCCAATCAGCAATATTGTAACTTCACAATTTTTTTAATGTGACGATTATTTAATTAGGACAGCAGGCGACAATACACACAGGTGAGTTTTTAATCAAATCATAAATCAGTAAACCAAGTAAGGCTGCACTTACCCATTCCCTGTCACGACCATACTCTACTTCAACACTATGGGTATCTGCAATCGCAGAAAAAGACAACCTCCCATAGATGCTGATCCCAGCTTTATTAACCACTGGGGGCCACCAGCCAATACTCAGGCTCAGTTTCATTCCGATGGTAAAGTCCAAAGATGCCTCCACCTAAAGCAGAGAATATTCACATTGATGGGTTTATACATACATACTCTCGAGTGCCAAATAAACGTATAAGCCAAATAACAGTATAGGGTGGCAAATTAGTCAAATTTAATAATAGTATAGTGCCGAATAACAACATAGGGGGGCAAATTGTTCAAAACAAATAATAGTATAGTGCGAAAAAGTCAGTAGTATATGTCTTTTTTAGTGCCAAAGCAATTTTTTACTCAACATGAAGCCAAGGGCAAGGCGTCCCTAGAAAACTACACGGATCGTCGTGTATTTTTGGTTTTTTCTGCCGAATATGCATAAACTTTGTGCATATTTGTATCACCGAAGATATACTAACCGCATATCTGACAAAAAATGGGGAATTTTCCGTTTTTAAATGGACATTAAAGTTTTATTGAATTGAATATGCAAGCTCGTTTCAGCCAGGGGGAACCGCCGCCAGCCGGTTAAGACCGGTTTGAGGCACTGCACACGGCGGCCATTTACGGTCGGTTTATGCAGTGATAATGGCGTTTTAACTAATAATATACCATGTCGAGCTCCCGAGAACTAAGGATTCTGACTGATTCATCTAATCATGGAAATCTAACGGTCTAACGCTTCAGGATCAAAATCTAGGATCCTCAGAAGCACAGGATCCCGCTAAATTCACGACTGTCGTTTGAAAGGATGAAAACTTAGCCGTCAGAGGGAGCCACATGCAGCTCCAGCAATGTGACTATGGGAATGACTCGCGAACCATGTCATTGATCACCGATCTATTTCATAACTAGCGCTTGTTTTGCGTGATGTATTTTGTCCAAGCTACATGTGCTTTGAATTGTTTTGATGGTACTAAATAAACTTAATTTAAGCCTACAATGTTTGTTTTTCACTTAGCAAAGATGCAGTTTCAGCGTATCTACCAAACCAAACGACACTCGATTGACACACTACAAAAACGCATGAGACCGACACTGAAAAAGCTCGTTCGTATGTACGTGTGCACTGGAACCAATATATAGTACATCGAACAATGATAACTTTTGCCTGTCGACAGTGTTTCTTTCCGGTCTTAGTTGATGTGTGGAATTTAATTTTAAAAGGGGTACAAAATTGCAGAGTATTGAAGATAAAGTATGATGTCACAGACATTACAGCAGCATTTGCTGAAACAGTTCACGTGGTTGGAATAAAAATTTGTCCGCTGTTGTTGTTGATGACTAGCTTGACTACAACACTGAGACTGGACCCTGGGCCAGGGAAGCCAAGAACCTTTACGTGGAATTAACATTGGAAAAACAATTATTATGTTAATACATCATATGGAATTGCTTATTTATTTGTTTTTATGTTTAAGGAAACTTATATGTAAACAGACAAGTTTATATAAAAACTTCATAACACACATAAAAACTTAATTACATAAAAAATTATTTCTGGTGAGGCCCACCAAAATGACAAAAATGGGGGACGAGTGATTTTTCAACTGACAAATACAGTCGCTAACAACTGACAAATGTCCCGCTTGGTGCAATCATGTATCTTTTTTTCACGTGATCGTCCAGAGTTATAGTTACGCCCATGATCAGCCTTGACCCCGCAGTGTCTACCCATTTTTAGCATTATATGCCGAGTCTAGGCTTCGCTGCATTTTCACAAACTAATGATCAAAATATATTCTTTTGATGACTTCTACAAAAGTACACATTTTTATATTAAGCAGACTGTGGATATTATTTAAACTATTCACACACTACATATTTGGACATCAAAGAATTCATGGTGGGCTAAACCAGTTGATTAAGAAGCTTTAATTTAACAAAGAAGGAATTGAGAAGCAGAGGTAAATATTGAAACATATGTAGGACTGATGTGTATGTTGAAGTGGTGAAAGTGTCAATACACTGCAAGTTTCCAACATGGTCAACTGTCCACTAGCATTTACCCTGGGAGTGCCCACTGGGCTGAATTTGGCTCGCACAATCAGTGTGAAAAGCATTCCGGCCGATTTTGTATCACTCCGTAGGAACAATTTTCGTTTCACTCACCAGTACCTCACAACAAATGGTATCATTGGAAAGCTGAATCACTCTTCGTTCCGATTCATATTTATTCATGAGCATATTCAAAGATAGCTAATGATGATCTTGCTTACAAAACACGTTACATAGTTGGTGCCCATATTTGGCTGCTTTTACTACGCTCCGCAGAATAAAATTGTGTTTCCATTCATAGTATCTAAATATGTAATACGTTATACCTTTGGAAAGCTCTACGATTGGCCTATTCGAATACATGTGAATGAACGAGCAGGCTATATGCAGCAAATGAGCATCATCATTACAAATGTGTTGTCTGGGCCGTCTGAGCTTTTTACTAATCCGCCATTTTGTTTTCTCACTTCGTTCCGTGTCAGTTCACGTTAGGCCAGATTATTTCCACGTCAATATTTCAGCAAATTGAATGACAGCATTAGTGAATCACGTTATTTTACTAGTTCAGATAGTTAGAATGATATTGCGGGCTTTTTTGAGGTAAATATCATTAAGTTGCCATCACGACAGCCAGCACTACCATGGTAAACGATGCGGGACCGATGGGTGTGTCTGAATCGGCATAGTCCGGTGTTGGAAAAATCATAAAAAGTTCTCAACATATTTGAAATTTTTTATTTTTATTTTGTAGCTAATATGTATGGCTACATTTTTCTAATTGAACACAAGGAGTCTTTTTAGGGACATACAGCCACTCAGTCATTAATCTTGTAGCAGGGTGAAAATAAAAATGTTTGCTTTTTTATGAAATTCAAAAAATAATATCCCCATGATAAGATTATGTGCTGTAGTCTTTTTTAGCAACAAAATGATACCACAATCACAATTGTGTGATAATTAGCGATGTTATGATTTTTTTAAAAGCACCTTTATGAATAACTCTGATCTGTGTACACCGTGGAAATTTATCATTGGTCGCTCCTACGGTTATAGTAGTAAATAAAAAAAAAATTCATACATCAATATGTCATTATTGTATGCTCTGTGTGTATAGTACATTTTCCCCGACGCAACATTTATTTTAGCATAGGGTTTGTCACAGTGCTCCTTTGAAATGTCACTTTCTATTTAGTATTGATCACTCTTTGGTGTTCAGCATATTCACGCCACACAAATTAGATTCTTATCTGTCTTTACTTCATTTGTTTCAGGTTAATATTAACATTTATGACCAAAGGAAGCTGTCTCCAGCTTGTGTTTCACCTGGCCAGACCATTGTGACATCAAGTGCTCATAAAAAGTGCTATGCTGCACAGCAACAATATCATTGACCATGTTGTGAGTTCTTGTGTATGCACTCAGACTCTACTCGTATGGTCACAGTCATTTTATGAAATTACTGTTGTGGATTACTATTCACAGTTGTGCGTGTTCTGTCAGCAGGATTGAACTGACCACACTTCCCAACATTCAAGAACTGTTGACAAACTGTAGTTTAGGCAACCAAAAGGATGCGTTTGCGACTAACACACAATGTGTAGAAATACATTCATATTATTGTGTCAAAACAAGTTGGACTTTGTAATAACATTTGTTGTTATGTTTGCCTTTTTGCATGCTTCTAATTGTCTGGGATTGTGTCGTTAGACCCAGACTAGCCAAGGTATTGTTGGTGTGAACTCCTGCAAACAGCAGATATTCCAGGCACAACTTCAGAATTACAAGGATTAAAACATGCTTTAAAATAAGCCAGTTGAAACGTCATTGTTCTAGTAATGTTTGTGCTTTACCGGTAGTGTACCCATTTCACAGTTGATGTTCAACCTGTGGAAACATAGAGCTCTGAGCTTCATTGCATTGGAAATCTCTTCAGAGTCAACAGTTGAACATACAAGTTAAAATTCAACTCGGATTCAACAGTTGAACATGAGTTGAAATTCAACTGAGCCTTAACACCAGTTGAAACTCATTTGCATGTGAAATATTTAACTGCCCCATTTGCATACATAGTTGAAACTCAATTGAGATTCAACAGTTGAAAATGAGTTGAAGTTCAACAGCTGTTGAAATTCAACTCATTTGCATGGGAAATTTTCAACTGCCCAATAGCTGAAATTCAGTTGAGTTTCAGTTGAGTTTGGGTTGAACTTCATTGGTTGAAAGTCCTATGTATTTTTGTTTGGGTAGTGCTAGCCAAATGTTACTCGCCCCCAGGCAATTCTACTCGCCTCGGGCAAGGGGGCGAGCGTTAAGTTCTACCCCTTACTCCCAGCTGCTTTTTAAACATCCTACAACACACACAACAAACACACATGCATACACTTTATGTACAAACTTACCCCAGAACGATCGCTTGTACGAATTTTTTTAGTATACTCTATCTTTAAATCCCGTTTCCGTCTGACGACTCGTCTTTCCGTGATATCTCCAACGTTTATTAATGTCACTGCTGAGCCCTTTTCCACTCGTTCGATGTTGGCCACTTCCAGAATGACGAAACTACCGGTTGAGCGCACTTTGAGCACCTTTACAAATATCTTGAACGATTCTCGTCCAGAAATGACATCGTCGACATCCAAGTTAATCCGAGTACTCTTGTCAAACATCAACAGCCCGGGATTGTTGTCTCCGCCAACACAGGACGTTTTTCTCATCGGCAATGACAATTTTAATTTAGTGGTGTCAAGACTGTTGCAGTTCGTTAATCTTGTACTGACAAATATATCCTTGTTGATTGGCTGCACCCGGACAACCGTCTCTAAGAAACTGGAACTCTTGCCACTGGTCAGAATGTCTCCTACACGATAAACATTGTTACTGGAATGTTCAACCTTTATAACTAGGTTAAACGACGCAACTTCTTCGGAGTCACTTGTCATATACATCCTACCCAAACATTTGTGAACCGTGACATCATCTAAAGCATGAACAACTGTGCCAAGATTCAGTTGAACCTTGCCGGAAATGACGTCATCAAAAAGCGAGGCCGGAGGTACCTGTTCGAGAGACACTGCATCATCAATTTCATGCATTTCCACGTTGGCGCTGAAGTCAGCATAGGTAATGGCGTCTTCCAGTTTCGCAAACTCTGCCCTCATCTCAGTGAAACTGTTCTGACGTAACGTGATACTTTGAAGTTTGTGAAAGATGCCACCCGCTTGAGCGCTCACCACAATGTCACCCTTCTTGATGCTTAGACTACCAACCGCCACCAACAGTTGGGTTTCTTCTGATGGATTGTCATATTCAGTGCAGTGATAAATAGTCGTCTCTTCTGGCTTGATGACATGCAACAGCTCCTTGCGAAATGTTATCTTCTCCATTCTACGTGGGTCATCGTAATCAGGTTTCACTACACCATTGGGACAACGCATTTCGTTCCAGGTGCTACATGCTGATGTGTCACTGTTCTTACCGTAGCAACATTCCACGTCCTTGCACTGTTGACACGCTCCTGGGTTAACATAGGTGACTGACCTAGTGTCATCGCATGGTAAATTATTTAATTTATCAGTAGTAATAGCAGTATTGCAGTATCTTCTACAGTCAATAACCGTTATGTGATTTGATAACGGTGGGTCGGTGGGAGTTACAACTGGGTCGGTGGGAGTTACAACTGGGACGTTGGGAATTACAACTGGGTTAGTTGGAGTTACAACTGGGTAGGTGGGAGTTACAACTGGGTTAGTTGGAGTTACAACTGGGTCAGTGGGAGTTACAACTGGGTCAGTTGGAGTTACAACTGGGTTGGTGGGAGTTACAACTGGGTTAGTTGGAGTTACAACTGGGTTAGTTGGAGTTACAACTGGGTCAGTGGGAGTTACAACTGGGTCAGTGGGAGTTACAACTGGGTCAGTGGGAGTTACAACTGGGTCAGTGGGAGTTACAACTGGGTTAGTTGGAGTTACAACTGGGTCAGTGGGAGTTACAACTGGGTCAGTGGGAGTTACAACTGGGTTAGTTGGAGTTACAACTGGGTCGGTGGGAGTTACAACTAGGTCAGTGGGAGTTACAACTGGGTTAGTTGGAGTTACAACTGGGTCAGTGGGAGTTACAACTGGGTCAGTGGGAGTTACAACTGGGTTAGTTGGAGTTACAACTGGGTCAGTGGGAGTTACAACTGGGTCGGTGGGAGTTACAACTGGGTTAGTTGGAGTTACAACTGGGTCGGTGGGAGTTACAACTGGGTTAGTTGGAGTTACAACTGGGTTGGTGGGAGTTACAACTGGGTTAGTTGGAGTTACAACTGGGTTAGTTGGAGTTACAACTGGGTCAGTGGGAGTTACAACTGGGTTAGCTGGAGTTACAACTGGGTCGGTGGGAGTTACAACTGGGTCAGTTGGAGTTACAACTGGGTTAGTTGGAGATACAACTGGGTTAGTTGGAGTTACAACTGGGTTGGTGGGAATTACAACTGGGTTAGTTGGAGTTACAACTGGGTTAGTTGGAGTTACAACTGGGTCGGGGGGAATAATGACTGTGACGCATGTGTAGAAGAACCACCTGTCACAGGTGCCAAGACTACTATATGTGGCATTGCCCGGTAGACATGTCTGGCCCAAGTCGCACCACCCGCATCCTGCCTCCTTGACGCACGAGAAACAAGTCCCGAATCTCTTGCAATAGGTGATCGAACATGACCGACCGTACCAGCCTGGCGAACACCGACACTGATTGGCTCCCACACAGGTCCCGTGACCTGAACACTGATTGACATCATCACAATGGAAGCGAGAACAGTCGTCTCCAGTCCAGCCCCTGCAAGTCACAAATACATGTTTGTCAAACAAACACCAACATTTACATTGGAACCTTGTCTACCCACATACATCAGCTCCCAAGGGTTCTGGCAGGATTAATGCAGCATGCTAATTGGTGAATCAGAATAATGAAGCGCAGTGTATCAAGATTGTGCATAAAGCTGATTATCGAAGGACAGACTAAAGAGGTTTTACTGAACCTTGCCAATTACAAAACGGACGTTCATATAGAAACAAGAAAGTTTATTTTGTTTCTTGTTTCATATGAAGGTTTGATTGAGACAAGCAATCTAACCAGAATGATGATTTACAGCACAATGTTTTGCGTATGTTTATCAAACAAATACTATCAATTACAGCACAGATATTTTGTCGATCGAAAAACTTAAGGGGACACGATCTTGCAAAAATCCTTTTTTTTCCAATTTTTATTTATTTTTTTGTCATTTTATTTTTTTGTCATATTAATATTTTATTATTATCTAACTGTCAATCTGTGTGTTTTATACATATGAATAAATTCTCCAAATGCAATAAAAACGAACATTTATAACAGGCCCATTGTCTTAGTATGATAATCTTGCGCAACCTCGATCGAAAAATACGACACATTTGGCGGCCGCATGCTCCGCCATCTTTGTCAACACCCCAACATATTTGGTATCCACGTGTAGCTTCACTTTCGCAGTGCATCATGGTAGCAGTGGTTCTGTAAAATCCCTGGTAGATTTGGAGCATTTTGACCTAGAAGAGGACCTCCTGTGGAGCGATAGCGTCGCTACGATTGGCAACAACGGAAACACCCCCAAGTGGGGCGCGCTGATTGGCTGTCGGCCAGGAAAGCCGTCACAAAGGAAATTCCCTTCTCTGTTCGCCATTGCTGTTTTTGTTCACTTCGCGTCGTATTTTATGGAAGATGTCCGGAAGATACGGGAAAGCCAAGCGGCAGTTTGGTACGAAGCCGATGTCTAGATGCCGACAGTTGAGATGGGCACGGTCAGTGATCCGCAAACGAGAGAAAGGCGGCAGTGAAGCTGACACGAGTGCCCATGCACCCGTGGCTGGACACAGTGCTGGCGCAATTCTGCTTGAGGCAGATGCCCTCGTCGACAGAACTTGACGTACGTATAAGCTATCATTGTTTGCATCAGGATGTTATGCATAATATTTTCTGGCAACTAATTTCTTGCCAACTTGGAATACCTGAAGGCTGAATATTATCCAGGCACCGACATTCAAAGAAGCCATAAAACTAGGCTAATTTATTAGGTCACACTGTCACTGACACTGTAATATCTGTATGTTTACATTTTCAATTTTGCAGACATTCATGTCTATATTATTTTACTATGGTATATACCTTATTATCTATGTTGTCTGTTATACTATTATCATGTTAGACATATATTACAGAAATGACAGTGCCAATTGGCCTAACATAAAACCTGTGCCTGTTTTATTGATGTCAATGATTACTGTCCAGCTCATCTGACTGTTAGTTTTGATATTATGCTAACTGTCAGATGTACAATCTAATAACAAATAATTTTCCATGCAGGCTGATTCTGAGCTGGAGCCCCCTCAGCCATCAACATGTGCAGCCACAACCCCCATCTCGGCTACCAAGCGAAAGTTTGGATACCGGCAGGGACTGCCACTGCGTGAACGTATCAGTGCTGCTGAGCGACGTCGACGCCCCAATCGAGACATCATTTGTTCGGTGCAGCATGCTGTCAGCGCTGGTGAAGGGCCTGGCGTGTCGAGAGTGCAGTGAGCCGACACTGAAGATCCGTGCTATCGACCGTCGCCTCGACCTTGTGTGTCTGTTCGAGACGTACTGCACTACGTGTGGGGCAGTGCTGAACTCAATGCTGTCGTCCGACTGGATCGACGAAGAGAAAGCTGGTAATGTCCCTTTTGTCATTGTCCGCCAGGCTGTGGCAGCACGCATGGACATGGATGTGGGCCATGCAGGACTTGTGAAGCTGTGCCGCTTCATGGACATGGAGCGCCTGCAGCGCAAGTCCTACTGGAGGCACGTGAAGGCTGTCACTGCTGCCAACATGACGGTGGTGAGCAGCCTCTTTGATGATGCGGCCAACACTGTGTGCCAGACCTACACAGACCGCGACGCATCGATCACCCCCGATGCCGAAAGAAAGTGGCTCCACGAAGCTGAGTGGCAGGCTGAAGCTTCGACAAAAACTGTGTGACAGGCTTGTAGGATTACTCGTGCAGCCGATGCAGAAGCTTCAGCCAGCGACTATGCTGCTGGTGAATTCTAGCTTGAATTCAGTTTGGCAGCTGTGATGGTGTTGAAACACCTATTGTTGTGTGGCTTCAATTAAATTTTTAACTTTTAGAAAGACAATCAAGTGGAAAAAGATAGTTTGTAGTTTTAGTCGTGCAGTACCATTGTGTAATGATAATGGTCACATATTTTTGGTGTCTCGTCTTTTTTTATACATATTGACCAAATTCATTCAAACTTGGAACACTAATAGAATACATAAAAGTGCAGATTATGACAGTCTTAGTTTTTTTGTTACTTTCCAAAAAATTTTTTATTCATTTTTCAATCTTTGCTATTTTTCGAAAGTGAACATTTCATCAAAGTCATGATATTACATGTAATCCAAATGCTGTATCTAAAATCTAAGACTGTCACAGTCTAGCCCATTATCTTGGTGGGAAATTTTTTTATTGAGAAAAATGGCATTGAAGTTTGTCAACATTCCAATAAAAAATTTCATAGGCAAAAATAGAATTGCAGTGATAACAGTTCACACAAAGCTTCTACAGTTGATTGTCTTTCCAATGATATATACTGTTCATCATTTGGTTGTGTGAAACTATGTATAAAAAAAGACGAGACACCAAAAATATGTGACCATTGTCATTACACAATGGTACTGCACGACTAAAACTACAAACTGTCTTTTTCCACTTGATTGTCTTTCTAAAAGTAAAAAATTCAATTGAAGCCTTGTAGGATTACTCGTGCAGCCGATGCAGAAGCTTCAGCCAGCGACTATGCTGCTGGTGAATTCTAGCTTGAATTCAGTTTGGCAGCTGTGATCAGGGGTGGGTTCAATTACACATAATTATATCAATTACAATTACATTTCAATTTTTAGTTCAATTACAATTACAATTACACTCATAATTTTTCAGTTCAATTACAATTACAATTACACTGTTTGAATTTCAATTACAATTACATTATGCGGAACCAAATATATTCAGCATTTGTTAATTATACAGTTTTGCACTTTTGCTGAATTTCAATATTTTGTACACAATTGATAAACAAATATAACGGTAATGATTGTAAATTGTTGAAGAATTGTGGCTTGAATTTTGAATTGTACTAAATAAAAAGACAGCCGTTTAAACATATTTTTATTATATAAATATATATTTTTAATCTGGTATATAGACATTAATAAATTATATATATATATATGTTGATGTATTTATAAACTCTTTCAAATCAATCTAGGTACTTGTCTTAACAGAGGGTACATGATTTTTGCTTATATATTAGACAATGTCCACAAGGCTTCACCTCCTGTAGTTGCATAATTTGTCTTGGAAAGGAAAGCATGCTGTGTGTCTGTGGCTATAGCAGTGCTAATTATTGTTTGATGAGAGGGTGGATTAGCACCTGTCCATGGCCCTGTGTACTCTAAGGGTCTCTAACCAGACTGCAAACTGGTACAGTATTAAACAATGGTAGCCCAGACTGTCTCACTTGAGTCAACATACTGAATTGAGAACAACTAGCACAAGCTCTAAGTGGACTTTAACTCAGTGCTTCTGACTTGAAAAGATACTTCCTCTGGAAGACAACTTTGTGTAGCTTCACTGCATTCAAAAAGGGAATAGCTCAGACATACACAATGTCATAAAATATTTGACTGTCAGGCTATCTGGTGTCAATACAGCTACACAAGTGTGCACACTTTGTGCTTTTGTATTAAAAGACATACAAAACTCTGTTGATCTCAATGCTTGTAAACAATTATTTGTGCTAAATTCATATAAATTAGCGATTACAAAAATCGGAAGTAAAAAAAAATCAAACACCTGTATGAGACTTAAATTATATTTTATTGACAGTTTGTTCAGGTAGTTTGTGATATGAAACGTACTGTAATTGATTGTAATTGATTGTAATTTAAATAAATTTTCAATTATACAAAATATAACAATTACAATTACAGCACACATTTGAAACCATAATCAATTACAATTACACAATTTTGCTGTAATCAATTACAATTACAATTACGTAATTGGACCCAGCCCTGGCTGTGATGGTGTTGAAATACCTATTGTTGTGTGGCTTCAATTGAATTTTTTACTTTTAGAAAGACAATCAAGTGGAAAAAGACAGTTTGTAGTTTTAGTCGTGCAGTACCATTGTGTAATGATAACGGTCACATATTTTTGGTGTCTCGTCTTTTTTTATACATAGTTTCACACAACCAAATGTTGAATAGTATTTATCATTGGAGAGACAATCAACTGTAGAAGCTTTGTGTGAACTGTTATCACTGCAGTTCTATTTTTGCCTACGAAATTTTTTATTGGAATGTTGACAAACTTCAATGCCATTTTTCTCAATCAAAAAATTTCCCACCAAGATAATGGGCTAGACTGTGACAGTCTTAGATTTTAGATACAGCATTTGGATTACATGTAATATCATGACTTTGATGAAATGTTCGACTTTCGAAAAATAGCAAAGATTGAAAAATTAATTTAAAAAAATTTTGGAAAGTAAAAAAAAAAACTAAGACTGTCATAATCTGCACTTTTATGTATTCTATTAGTGTGCCAAGTTTGAATGAATTTGGTCAATCCGTTTTCCAGATACGTCCATCACGGTGAATCAACCAAAATTCAAATTGGGGGCAACCCCACCGCCACCTGGTGGACAAATTTTTTTTAATAAATCTGTAAAATTGTTTTATGTATAACTAATGTTATCCTAAAATTTTAGTAAGTTAGGTTGAAAAATAACGAAAGTAGAATTGACGAGATCGCTGGTACTTAAGTCAGTGGTGTGGTTTCCACTCCTTTCTAGTTTTCATCCCATTTTGAGATCTAGCTGGATCTCACGTTAGATAAGTCATTAATCAGATATGATATCTTATGACCAATTCTCTAAAGGTCACCATTTTGTACATACTAAACGTAACTAATCATTAAAAAATATGTCTTTAATGTATATGTAATATGTTGTTGTGATATTCTTATAACAAAGACATACATATGATAAAATTGCATGTGTGTTTGCAATATTTATTTTGTTATGCCCGATAGTGTCTGCAAAGTTGGCTATAAAAAAATTTCAAAACGTGACATAAACTACGTACCATAATATTAATGTAATGATCGTTTTATAAGCTTAATTCTAAAAATAGTACAATACCCAACATAACTAACATCTAGAATGAACCGCAGTACTCATAATTTTACAACTCAAGTCTTCGAAGTTTGACCATACACACGTAATTTGCAACATCATCAATTTTGCCAATTTAAAAAGTATTATTACAGTACATTCTATCACTTTTGGTACACTACACTACTTTTGATTGATGCATCCCCGTTTAAGCACAAGAATCTGTTTGATGCTATAATTATCGATGTCATGCAAATTAATCGTCGATAAATGCAAAATAATAGGTCAAAATACACGGATCGCCACTGTCACATCGGTCCTGACAAGGGTAATGAATATTAATGAGAAACAATCACGTCATAATGGTGGCGTTACACGAGGGCAGAATTAGACAACAGTGGTGCCATCTCAGCAAAATGCAAATAGTCCAAAGTCCAACCGAATGAAAATTATGGTTGTATGTTATCAACACCAATATTGCGGCCCTTCTGATGTGCTAATCGTTATCTAAGCGTAAGCAATATATAGTTGTTTCGTCGTCTGTTGTCTGAACGAAAAACGGCTTATGCTGACGTATCCGAAAATATGTCACGACGTCTTCCCAGTGTAATCATCAATACGACTGTATGATATATCGCCGATCATATGCAATGCTTTGTGTTAGTAACCACTGCTCACTTGTCTATATAGACTTTATTTTGACATATAGTGATGTTGAACAACACATTGTTGCCTTGTTTTGTTATGGTCATTCAGGATATTATACATTGTGTTTGGATGTAACGATTATGTCCCATTATGACCGAACATACATAAACATTATTTCAGATTACATGCTACCTAACTACCACTTTCGCTTTGTATTAATAACACAATATGCCACATCATGTCAGGTACTTATAACAATTTGAGTAGTCCATTTCAACTTTGGTTGTGAGACATAATTCATCCATCTGATCATGACACACAACAAAGAAGGAAAGTATAACAAGTCGACTTCAGTTGAAGTTAAGCACTTTAATATTAACTGTTTGTCAAACATAGGCTAGAATTAGAAAAAACAATGTGTTACATTCTTAACATATTAATGATAGTTTACTTAGTAAGAACATCATGGGTGACATCAGTTATTGACTAAATAAACATTGTAGGCTTGGACAAGGATTTTCCACTGAAATTGCCCTTATTTCTCCATGACTGCCAGACACTATTAAACGTATTGAAATAAAATTTAAATCATTAAAACGTCATTATGTCATCTTTTCGTGTGTCAAATTCTGTGGTAGTTAACAAATTACGAGTTAATCAGGCTTTCCCAAAGCACCTATGAATGCACGATTAACTGGCTCTAACCCTTATGGCTATGCTGTTAGTGTTACGCTGACGCCAATTTTGGTCACTTTTTCAAAAAATTATGCATAAACTAGGCTTCATTCACACACCTTGCACCCGTCAATTTTTTTCCTATCCACTCAGAACAAAGTTTATATTGAAGAGAATGATTATTCCACCAAATACCGACCGACACTAATCTTAATGAAACTATTTTTTAAATTAAGCTTATAAAACGATCATTACATTAATATTATGGTACATAGTTTACGATGTAAACGGAATGGCTAATACGCATCACGTTTTGAACGCCTTTTTATAGCCAACTTTGCAGACACTATCGGGCGTAAAAAATAAATACGTTAGCAACCGTCGGCGTTTGTGACCATGCCCATGGCAGCCTCACGCAACGACGTTTGGTCGCCAGGAGCTGCCAACTAATGAGTAGACCCCGTAGTACCAACTTGCTGGCACATGATGTCGAGCGCTCCTTGCCATTGGCATTCGACTTGTAATCATTGCTGTTTTTTCAGTTAAATAAGACTTCAAAATATTAGCGATGAATAGATTGCAAATAATGGCTTGTGTTTACATCATGTATTGTCCAGCATAAATTTTTGACATGTCACAATGTGTGCTGTTTTGCAGCATGGCAAAGGTCAAGGTTGTTCCAAAGCATTTGCTATTCAATTTTGAGCAAATTTTAAGCTATCTAAACTTAAAATGTATAACTCTAATCTTCATATTGCTATACCACTTCGGTTGAGGTCGTTGGCGCTTTCCGAGAGCTTTGTTATTGAAAATTTTCAAAACTGATTTGCGTGTCACAGAAATAGTGTCCTCTGCAACACGGCATCTAATATCCTATTACTGTTCACGCAGAGTGTAAATAAGTCGTGTGGTTGAAAGGTGGTTGATGGAATGTATTATCAACCACTTTTTCACAACTTTTCTATATTATTTGTCAAATTATGCACATTGCGAAACTTATAACGGGAATTTCAATTGTTAGCTTATGATGGATTTTATGAGCAGCTTAGTGAAATGCATTTTGAAAACGTTCATAAAAATCTACGATGGATTCTGTTTTATGATGGATTTTCTTGAGGAGCTCTTGATCTTAGTGAAACGGTCCCTAGGTCGATTTAAATGCTCGAACTATTTTAGTTACTTTTTTTATCATCTTTGGTATAAATTACGTCTGAAAAAAATATCTTGAAGATTTTAAATATATATTTTTAATAGGAATTACGCGAAAAAAAATTATAGAATTTTATGATTATACGTTTTTTAATAAAAGGTTGGCAGTTTACACCAGTTTACATCTTGTTTATTAAAAATAATTCAGTCACGTACATGTTGACACTTCATATGTATTGAATAGGAGAAATACCAATGATGTGGCTAATTACGTATTAGATGATCTTTACACTTTTTATTACGGTAAGTTTCCGTGTATAATACGCATTTTTATCCCTCATTTTTTACTTAAAAGTCCGGGTGCGTATTATACAGTGTGATAGGGCGAAACAAAAAATTCTCCGACCGGATATGGACAGCGCTACTGGAACACTAGTACTATGACATCAATGAGCAGGAAGCGTACGCAACCGGGAGTGTCGCTGACCAGGAATAACGCAGAAATGTGTGGACAGTGTCGGGTTAATACACTCAAATATGTGTTGCTCCCTGAGCGCCAAGGCATCATGATTGGCGTTCTTGAATCACGTGAGCAACCTGAATAGTCAATGCCATGCCCACGGCTCAGCCAATGTGACTCGATGTTTAAAGTTGTGAATGCAAATAAAGATGATTGTACCGTATGTATGCTTCGCTGTAGAAAGTGTATGTGCAACATATCAGAATAGAGCTTGGTTTTAATTTAAAATTGAGATCAGAACGACGCAAAGTAAGTTCTAACAAGCACAGAAAGAAATCAAGAAATGTGTATTCAGACAAATCCGGTGATACTACAACTGCACATAGACACAGCATATACGTGAAAAGTAATACATATGTGGTTTGGTTACTCACCAGTTTAGAATTATTGAAAAAACTAAACATGTATTTGGTGTTCCCCAAAAATATTAATATACATATAATTTAATTATTATTTGTAAATTATTTAAATGAACATGTTAATTTATATAAACTGACTTAAATTTATATAAATTGACTTAAATTTATATAAATTGACTTAATTAAATTAAAGTACTCCTTCCCTCCCTCCTTAAAGTTGCGCATGCGCATGACATGCAATATCATCAGTACATTTATTTTTATTACAAAAACAATAACCTTTGTTCACTAAACGACAGATAATTTAACCCATGCATTCATTTACATTTAATTATGTTAACAGTGACATGCAATGAGTTGTCCCTTTAAAGTTGCACATGCGCATGACATGCAATATCATCAGTATAATTTTTAATTACAAAAACAATTGTCATTGTTCACCAAACGACAGATAATATAAATTTAATTAAATAAAATTTAATTATATTAACAATGACACACAATTAGATGTCCACTTGTAGTTGCGCATGCGCATAACATCTAATATCAACCAAATAATAAAAATTAAAATAATAATATTTGCAACATAAAATATTTAATTAAATTAAATATGAAATATTGCGTTACAAGTGACTGTATGTGCTCTACAAATGTTGCGTTTAATATAAAAACTGGGGAGAATATTTTAATTTTTTTGTAGAATTCTTTCGTTTGAATTTTTTTTTAGCTTACTTTCTCTTTTTTTATCTTTTCACACAAATCGCCTTCGCGGTTCTGATGGCACCGAGGCGTGACTAATGCGCAAATCGCACATGCGCCATGTTTATCATGCAATCGGTTCCGCTGTTTTGATATGTAAAACTGATTAAAAGTGGCCTAAAACACAATATTTTAAAAGAATATATGAACTTTTTACTGGAATATATGCGGAATGATGCAAGGAACGCATTCAGGTACAAAAATGCTGGACAAACCGTTGGCATAATGCCCTAATAATTTAGGCCAGTTAAGTAAACGATTACCGTAAATTTTTATCGTTTTGAGAAAGTAAATGTACTTTTTTTAACCACGTGACATGTGTAGATATATATGAGAAGTTTGGGTGCGCTAGGTGGTAATATTCATGGTTAGGTCAGAAAGTAAGAGATGGTAAAGATTTTGGTTCCGTTACATGTCACCTTTCAATTAAATCAATTGCTAATGTTCTATCATATCTAAATTATGTCTGAAGTGCCTACCTGAAGCAGACGCATGTGGTGCCGACGCATGAACCTCTGTGGAAGCACGAGTTCGTGCATTGAACGACGGACGTGCGTTTGCATATGAATGGGTGCAGTTCGTTGCAGTTTGACTGTCCGACATTGGTGACGTTTCTGGTTTTGACTCTGTTCGGATACACCGGGCACGTACGCACGTTTTCCAACCCTTTACTGACCCATATCATCGAGCGCTTCTCCGTACCATCCAAGTCTAGGTACGAAGTGAACTTGTCGATCATTGGCTGCAGTTCAACCAATAGGCGAGTGGAGAGAACAACCGCACTTTTTGTCTGACAGAATGTCGCTGCCTGGTGGTAAGTGCTGGCGCCAACGTTGTAGTAGAAGCAGCTGGACAACTGATATGTCCACCCAGGTGGACAGACACCTGTAAGGTGACGAATGACACACATGAGGCACATGTTATATGGAATATGTTCAGATCAATTTGTACCAGTACCGTCGTAAAATGTAAACATGTTACGACCATACAAGAAATATTATAATAATGTTTCATGATACTGATAGACCTATGTGGCTATGACAAACAGTCTAACCACTCGATGTATAAAGTCAATGGGGTATTTGGGGGGGATATTGGGCCATGGCTCCCTTTCGTTCTAGTTTTTTTTATTATTGACTGTATTTTTCCGTTGCACATGTTAGCATGGGCGACTACGAGTTCCCCCACCTGGCCTCTCCCTGTGCGAGATCCTAGATACACTGTAAGGCACATTAAACTCCAACACATCGTTTACGATCTAGACCAATCAAGCGCTTACTTGAGAAATAGAGCCCACTCGGAGGGACGGTCTCAAAAGGAGATGAGACGACAAAAGGGAGACCTTCAACTTTATGACCGTCTCTGATCCTACGTTTGATGACGTGAGCGAGGCCGGAACCCCACCAGTTGTTGGCGCAGTCAACTTTCGCGTCTATCGCGTTGACATCGCCCATCTCCTGCGATGATAGCTCATATGTGTTTGACGGGTTGTTGAGGATGTTCCCCCTGAACGTGACGTCGGAAGCATGCAGTAACACGGTGCATTTAGCAGCGTAATTAAGGGCGGTGTTGAACCAAAATACATTTCCATCCGCACGCACCGGCAGTTGGATGGTCTCTAACTCGCTGCCGATCTCCAGCAGGTACTTGCCGCTGTTGTTGTAAAACAAGTTGTCGTCCATTGAGACACTCATGTTGACAAGCTGCACGACACTGCGAGATTCGTCAACCAAGTTGTGTCGCATGTTGTTTTTTGTCATTCTCAGTGTCCCGTTATTCTGTCCTACGTTGTTCACAACGATCACACCTCCCCCGGAGCACAGTTCAACTAAATTTTGTGCCACCGTCACAGTCGACATGCGCGACATCGTTTTCGAAGCAAACGTCACGGATATAACAGTTGAGTTAGTCAGCGCTATGCCCTTGAGGAGACAGTTCCGGATCAATACGTATGCGTTTTTCAGCCGCAAGTCCAGGGCCGGGCTCGACCTGGTGTCGTAGCCCGTGTTGCTAACAGACATCCGCTCTAACCTGATGACATTGTGTGTGTTCAGATCAGTGTTCCAGATACGCAAGGCCTGTCCCGGCACGTTCTCCATCCGCACGTCCTTCAGCGTGATGAAATTCACCAGCTTCTCTGAATACAAATCACATTTACTTCTTTAAAGGGGAATGACTTACAGGCATGGGGTAATAGTAATATATAATTGTAATAGGTAATTAGAGGTTTTTTCTGTAATAGTAATAGTATTAGATGAGATTTTTTTCAAAAGTAATAATAATAGGTCCTAAAGTAATAGATAATAGTTTATCACTTTTCTATTACATCTTCTGCTACAAACTTACAAAATATCAGGTTTGTTTGCCTGTTATTCCAACTGCTCATTGTAAACAATGTATTGACAATGGCTGAGCCATTATGAATACAACATGAAAAGAACAGTAGGCTGATAATTTCATGCATTCAGAAATACCTGCTCAATGAAACAATGCCAGAGTAGCAAGCCAATTAGTAATTGTTGAGATGCCCCATTGGGGTGGCTATGGCTTGACAGATAGGCAGACAAATGCAGATATGCTTAGAGCAGGAGCTGCAATTTCTATTGAATTCAAAGTAAGCATTGATTTGAGCCGAACTTCTGAGTTATTTTTTTCAAATTGCCACATTAACATTGCTTCACAGACCCTTAGTTCGAATTTGGACAAATGTTCTTGCCTCAGGTCTTCAAATGGTGTACACATGTATGTTTAGCTAGTACTACAAAGAATGAGTTCATAGGCAATTCTAGGGTTCACAGACTCATAAAAAAATAGCTAATTGACATTCAGCGATAGTAATAACGACCCACTAATAGTAATAATAATAAATATCCTGTTACTAGTAGTATATTAGAATTAATGTAATAGTAATATTAATAGAAACAGTAAGAAGTAATAGTAATAGATTGTTTGTAATAGAACCCATGCATTATACCTGTGCCAATCTTACTAAAAACGACACACCTAGAAAATGCAGAAACTGGAGAATAACTCTTAAGTTTGCATACCAGTTTACGAATTAGACTCGTTTTCGGATATGCACCGGTCCAAAAACAAGCGTTCGCAACGTTCCATGTTTAGGCAAATGTTGATGCAGTTTGTTTCGTATAACTTGTGCAATGAACTATATGGAGTACAACTTTAACGCACGCACCTTTAACGCATATCAAAGTATCACAACACGAAACCTAATTTTGACATTTGCTAAATATAATTTCAACATTTGACAACAGAGAATTGACATATTAAAAATATCAGCCATGAAGAATTTGTATAAACGTGGTGCACTTTATATAATGTGGGGGGAGAGAAGGCCAACCGTAAATTGGATTGAATGTAAATATATTCTGAACGTACGATCACTAAGAAAACGCACGCCCGTACATATGCACGTATTCATGCACATATGTAAATATGGACGCAATCACACAGAACACAACGAAAACATGGTGTTAAATGTAACTCGAAATGTGTTATCAAGGTAAATTCGTCAACACGAATATTATATTACATCGGTTACTCGAAGCTATTTACTTACCGACCGGACACGAGTGAAATTTAATGTCGTCAAGACCGACGGAATTCCTGCACCACGACCCAAAACGAACGTGGAATACAACTGTAAATCGGTCGGTGTCTATCGGCGTCAGGTCAACGTCTTCGTGAAACCAACGATCAAACTTATCTTGAAGAGTGGATGACCAGATCTGCCGTAGCCCATTGTTTGCCTTCACGTACAGCACTAGTTTATCACCTGTGGATGTAGTTACGTGCATCAATATTTTCAAATTTCAATTATAAAAATTATTATTTCAAATAAAAACAGTGAGTGTGGTTAATGTGTGTGGGACATTTTTCGTAGCATCTGTACAGAAACGATTGTCAATACTAAAATAATAAAACGGTAAAATGGTTCATATATCAGATTACAGAGAACTTACAAATATGCGAATATCGCGTCAGAGTCATATTTGTTTAGTAGAAAAAAATTTGCATATATGTCCAAAGGTTGCACTAAGAATTAGAATCAGTTTATTATTGGCAACTTTTCAGTTGAATTGTACATACAGTCACGGTAGACTACACAAAGCCACGCAAGTATAATTCTGTTATAAAACACCGGAAATTACGTTAAAATAATGATTGCAAATTTTTTACATAATATCAGTAATACAATTACACTAAAATTACATTTATATACATTAACTAAAACGAACCGTGAACGCAACACACTCAGTGGGAAGCACTTTATATTAAAACAGACTCATTATAATTACAATAAAGTTCATTTCAAGAATGTCAGTGTGTTCAAAATGCGTCCGTTTCTTCAACACACCGGTCTATGATATGTAAATGCAAAAATATTTATATCATTCTCTCAAATTGTTGTCGCATAATGTAATTAGTGTTTCTAAGTGTATCTTTATAAGCCCTGGGCCTAATTCCCCACACGTACCTTGGTTTATCTTCACGATCGGCGACTCCAACCATACGTATAACTTATTACATTTAAAAGCACGTTTCGTAATGAAGCAAATGTCCTACGTATTAAATTGACGTGACATATTGAATTCCTTGAGAAATTATATAGCGCTCACCGCGATAGAAGTTAACTCTCCGGTAGTGATAAAAGGAAATGCGGCAAAGATTGTCTTCTCGGCGGAAGGTGGCGCTTTCGATAGCAGCCGTGTTGGACGGGCCACCGTATTGGTCGTAATAGTTGCGTGTGTGGCAGGCTGGCTTGTCGGAGTTCGTTGCCGTTATAATGTAATGACCACCTGGATAGAAATTTCATTTCAAATAGTACTGCGGAAGAGTCTGGTAGTAATAATATCTCTACGTAGCATGTACACAGTCTCCAACCAGAACATTATTCCAATGACAACGGTAAAGATAACGATTAGTTCAGTTAAAACGGCTATTGTTAGATAGTGAAAGGCAGTATGTTAACGTACTTGTTCCTCCAGCAAATGTGACATCGTTGACCAAACTTTTGAATTCAGCATTATTGTTGGAACTACAGTTGTACATGAGCCACCGTTGTACTTTTGTTGCAGGGAGATCTTCATAGTCGTGCCAGCCACACCAGCCGTCCTCAAAGGAACAATCATTCGCTGCAAATACACACATCGAATCCAACTGGAATGTACAGTGCGCTGTACGCGAAATTACGCTATATTGAAAGGGTCCTGTTTAGTTGATTTATACAGCTCCACGTGTTGTACATATTCACATTAGGCCAACTGTGCTAGATACTATTGCTTTTGTTTGCAGTTTAATATTGAAATATCTGCCTGTATGAACTATGAAGCGTCGTGTGTGTCAGTGAGGATATGAAGAAAATATGTAGCTACAGCAGACGAACTATACATAGAAAGATGACACCAGATCTAATATAGTTCAGAGGGTGCTAGATTTGATGGGTATACCGAAATGTCAGCAATGCGATGACTGATGGGTTTAATGGGTAAAAAAGCAAATTATTGGTGTACAGCAATAAGGATGCTGATCCGCATTTTGAAATAAATGGTACGGATGTTTCTATATGTGAGAAAACTACATCTGGGAAATGTACTTAGCACAACCGATAAGTATGAAATGGTGTTTGATGATATCAAGAAATTTAACTCTAGTGTATATAGATTAATTTTATGTCTGAGTTTGGTTCACTTCAAATTGTTGTCAAAAACAAATTGTTTCATCAGTATTGTTGTGCATTGTACGGATCTCAACTATGGCCACTGTGGCATGACAGTGTTAACAAGATGTGCACAGAGTGGCGTAATGCTTTGCCCAAAGTATGGAAGCTTCCATGTGGTTCGCACATATATTTAATACTATTAATTGCTGAATGTATACCTTTAGATGTTGCTGTGGTCTTTAGGTTTATACAGTTTTACAAAACAATAGCCTTGTCAGACAACATGGTTGTTAATTATATAACACATACAATGACAGTTGATTATAGGTCCACTATGGGCCAGAAAGTAAGACACATTATGTCCAAATATAACATGACACACCATGAACTATTGCATACGCCTATGGGTGCTATTAAGTATAAATGTAAAGAAATGTGGAATATCAATGTCAGTGCTACATATTATGACTATGCAAAAATTAGTTGTAAATTGGTGGTAATGAAAGATTGTAACAATGATGCTGTCTTCAATAAGGAAGAATGTAATGCTGTGATTTCATATCTCAGCACAATATCATTTGTTTTCTAGCTGCTATATCTAACTTATAATTGTTTTATTATGTACATGTTTGTGCATCTTGAGTCCGAATAAAGATGATAATAAAAATAATAATAACTACATGATATCATTAGCAAATGACAACTCTATATTGAAATGCTCTATGACAAAGAACCGGACCGGAATTGGTAGACAGTCAAATAAGAGTAACAACTTTAACTCTGAATATAAATAGTGTTGGAGATTTTAAGGGAATTTCATTGAGATTTCCAATGTAATGCCCCGTGATAAAATGGAAATCACAAAGAATGATATTACAAAAAAACGAGTAAGTTTAAATGTTTACAAGCAGCCGGAGTAGCTAGACAGAGTGACAAAAGCGACAGCTAAGACTATGCAAAGTACAACTGTTAAAGGGTAGTGGAATTTCAAGGAGAATTCCCAAAGACATTTTGAACGACGACTGACCTTCCTGTGAGACGCTGGTGACTGACGCGTACTGGACGAAGTTCTCACTCTGGTGAATCACCATTGTCATCTGTCGACCCCAGGACTGCACTATCGTCGCCTGATTCCAGTGCCGGCGTGCAATAGAATACTGGTTATAGCAAATATAGGGGACACAAGTCTCGCCAGCCGCCATGTTGGTTTTGCCCAAATGTACCCATAAATGCTCACTTCTGGTCCCCAACGATACACTACCCACTACGGTTTTCACACATAAACAAAAAACAGATAAAACTGACCAAATAAAACAGAGAGAACAAACAATGACACATTTATGTCTCCGATCGAGTGAGCGATATTAGCGGACAATAACGCATTATCTCGCATCACTACTAACCAGAAATGAGAATCACTTGTGTAGCCTATTGTAACATAGCTCGCCCATGTGATCGGGCCGAAGTTGATGCACCTAGGCTTGAAGCAATACCACGTGCACCAGAGACCCTTGAACGCAGTAACGTCCTGCGGCCAACTACAAACTTTTCCGGTTAGACTAGAAAATGTCATTCTCAAGTGATAACTACAATACTAATTTTTATCGGTATTTTATCCGACAAGTACTTCGGCCTAGAACTTGACGTCAGAGAAAGAATAAAATGAAATATGTGTATGTTTGTCCATTACACTACGACTCAATATTATTAGCAGCAACTTTGACTTGTGCTATATTCCGCCTACCTGGGCACCGCGGTCTTTCTTGTAGGTCGTGAATCGGCTGATCCTACGTGCAATGTCCACGTCAGGTCCTTCGTAAAAGTCAGCGGTCAGCACACCGTAGTAGTTTGATGTTTCTGCTTTCATTGTCACTTTGATGGAATACCTCTCTTCTGTTTCGAAACGTCGAATACAACCCTTCCAGCCAGTGGCGCGCGTAGGGAAAAACTTGTATTCCTCGCCATGTTTTATGAACATGTCCGTGGTGATGTCACATATCCAGAAGGTTGGGTACATAATATGATTAGTTGTCAATTGATTTTTGTGGAGTGTTGGCATCAGAGTAATGCCGTCTCTCGTCGTGTCTGTGACAACGACGCTCTCAAGTGTCACGTTGGCTGTCACGTCGAAGAAAGAAATTCCGTTGTCCCTGACCTGCACCACGGAAAACATTATGCGTGTAAGTGTGCGTGGGTGCGTGCGTGCGTGACAAAAGACCAGTTATATTTATATAACTGTTGGATAACTTGTTATCATCTATAATTATAATATATATATATATATATATATCTCAGCAGACCTATTAAGTTTCGCTTTTGGCACCCATCTCCCGTTCTGCCGCGCGGGAGATGAAAATCTCCAGTTTATCATGCCTCCTCCCGTTTTTGATTGTTTTATCTCCAAAATTTCAGACTATACGCTCCGTTTTAAAAATAAATATTTTGGCGATTTCCGTTATAGTGCAAACTTGCCGAATCGCAAGTTTATTTCGGTTAATATTTTTGTTGTTGCATATTTAATTTCCGGACACTCCGGAAATGTGCAACAGACATTTTTATTGGATACACATTATCACGTGGTCTCGAAACATCGAATCGCATCAGGCGTTCTATATAAGCATGCCCGCGATCAGCTGCGAACACTGATCTGCATGACAATATGGCACCAATAAAAACATGTATATTCTCGCCTAAATTCTAACAAGCGTGTGTTAACATCGCAGCACATCAATCTAGACCGGGTTTCACAGACAAACGATCGTGTGGCTTCCTTCTTTGTTAATCCGAAAGGCCAAGATATATATATATATATATATATATATATATATATATATATATATATATATATATATATATATATATATATATTACATTATGTCTATGATATATAGTTGTAGAATTCCCGTCATCGTTATGCCTGTGTATTTGTCTTCAAATAGTTTTATGTAGGAATAATGTCATATTATTTATCATTGTTGTTGTTACCGTTTCACGTCAATCGAATTGCCTAGTAACGTATTCTAAACTTAAACTTTATTTCAAGTTGTGACTAAACCCGTTAATATCTCAACCATCGTTACCTTTCTGACGGTGACGTTACGCATTTGTATGTCTTTCGTTTTTGCCATGCCTCGCCCAACAAACACAAATCCAAATTCTGTGTTTTCTAGTGTAACGTTGACAACGCTAGGGGGCATACCGGACACTTGAATACCGGACATGTTGGACATAATCACGTTTTCCAGGATGGAAACGCTTCCATCTTCCATCGTGCTGATGTGTATGCCAGTCATCGCACCCTCTGTCGAACACACGATTCCCACTTGGTCGCGTTGATAGCATGACTGGATGAATAACTTTCGACACTGTGCGAGATCTCGTTCCGAGCCGTCACATGTCACAGTGTATGCCAGTGGGGTGTTTCCGTAGCCGAAGTTTTGGTTCGAGCTTGTTGCTGAAAGTAATGCTATTATTAACGATGAACTATGAAAAAAAAAACTCTCAAAAGACTATCTACGGTTAATAACAGCCTACCTCACAAACACGCACACACGAACGAACGCACATACTTCTATTTTTCAAAAATGTAAATTAGAGACCTCATTTATGTGATAGTTACTGAATAGACAATATTCATGTCCACCATGACTCGCAACCGTGGTTTCATTCTTAGCCAACAGGTGTCGTACGTGTCATAAATAATGTCTATTGTACCTAAGCAAAGCATCCCCTTTCGGAAATATAAATGACATCATAAAAACAAACGTAGTAATGACATCATAAACATAGCGCAACGATGCCACAAACATACATAGTATACACAAGCATGCGCATTATGATAAACTCGCAACCGTTAGTTTTATTCTTAGTCGATAGGTGTCGTACGTGTTGTGAATATTGTCTATTGAATTAACATCTACTTCATTAAAGTATCTGCATTGTAATCTAAACGAATGTGAGACAGTTACCTTTGCCGAAGCCGAGTTGTCTACAGGCGACGTGTGCGTTGTTGGCCGTCCACCTGGTACTGCAGACGGGACGCCACTCGGAACCAACGTAAGCTTCAAGGCGACCTTCTTGCTGCTTTCCTCCGTCGACCAGTCGCAATGGCATCTCCTGTGTCAGGTTGTCGCTGACTTGAAGCCGTATGGGGCGCTCTGTAGAACCTCTCGCTATTAGTCTACCTTCAATGAACAAACTGGCAGTGCGTTTCAATGCGAGTGTTACGCCGGACTCCAACGTGAGAGTGACACCTGCAGTAACGCGCAGATCGCCAGAGACCGTGTACGGGTCTGTCTGTCGTCGCAGAGTCACAGACTGATCTAGTCTTCCATGAAGTGGTCCAACAGTACCGAATGTCTGTTCAGCATTGGTGTCTGGCAGTCTTTGTATTACTGGACCCCATCCCGTGTAAATGCCGTCGAATATACGACTTTTGATGACATCTTTGTCCAGGGTTCCCCAAGAGTTGTCGGAAAAGTCCAGGCGGTACGACGTGTTGATCGTTGGCTGTTGGTTGATCACTTCGTACGTCAGGTTGGGATTGGCAAACGTGTTTCCGTGGGCTTCAATTGTTGTTGGCCATCTAATTGTCAACGCGGCGGAGTACCCGTTTATTCCGCTAGATGCTGAATTGTTTACGATTACATTGTCCACACATTGCTGAGTCCTTGTGGATAAGCTTGAATGAATGCACGTTATCACTGAATCGATGATAAAGTTGTTCACGAATGTGTTACCGAGAAGGCGACCACTGCCACACGAAGGGCAGAACGACAAAACGCTGGACACATTCTTGTTTTCCTCGAATATATTCCCGTTGATAATGGCACAAGTGTCTGTACCGGCGGATGTGACGTCAACTAGCACACCGCCAGGGTGCGTGCTGTTGCGAATTACATTTGACGTGATGTTTCCCGTTCCCTCCAGTCGCATTACTTGACCAGTCAAGTTACGAAACTCGTTGTTGGCAATGTTCCAGATAATAGGTTTTCCAGCCTTTGTTCCGCCAAGGATCAATGCTTGTTCACCATCAAACACATTGCTTCGTTCTAATATAATCCGTACTGAATCAGACGCCTTGAAACTGTTAATATCGATGTGAACATGAAATGCATTGTTCACCAGATCTACATCTATGACATTAATCTCTACGTAACCATCATTGTGAGTTATTCGATCGAGTTTGACGGCAATTTTGTTATGAGAAATTGCGATTTTACTCAAAGTAACCTCTCTAACGTGGGATTGAATGTGCACGGCTGTATCCGTGTAACGTGTAAACGCAGAATCAGACACGACAAAACGCTGAATGTCAGAGGCGTCGACTCCTTTACTACCAGCAGTGAATTCACTTCCATCCAGAGTAACTTGTTTGGAAACGCGCTGGAGCCGAAGACCAATATCGGAATGACCTACGCTGTTGTTCACGATGGACACTGGTATGTTGATTGATGCAAAATACATGGCCGTTTGGAGACCGTGAAGATTGTTTCCATTCATTGAAAGTGATATGTCGGAGATGTCCTCTAAAAGTTGAAAACAATATAACCACTGGTCAGAACAAGTGTTTTCCAAGTTAATGAACATGACAAATATGATTGTATGTATATCAAGGTGAATGGAATTGTACGTCACAGCATAAATATAAATGTATTATGCATGTGCAGGCACGCGCGTACGCGCGCACGCAAACACGTGACTGCTTTTTCACTGAAGTCCACAGACTAATCACGTATACAGTACACATGCGATTATGTATTTGTTCACAAACATAAAAAATACACGCAGTTACACACATTCATGCAAACATTATTTCACTTTAGAAAGTCAAGACTTACCTTTGTAGGCGTACACATGCAAGACTGTATCCACGCAACTGCCATAGCTATTTCGTCGAACCAGAATCTCGATAGTTGATCCCGTGGAGCGGAACAGTGCTCCGTCCGGTCCAGCCGGTTCTCCGACAGCGGCGCTCTCGTTCCGTACTCCATCGTGGAACATGACTTTCTCTGCAGCACACGACGGGAATCTGCCCCCGACAACTTCTGCAGCGATTCTCTCACCTTCAGACGTCGTAATATGAACGTAGTGGCTACTGCTGTATGGCAGAGAGCCGTCGTTCACATTCAGAAACAACGACTTCGCATAGGATATATCCGCTCTTGTTATTGAGGTGAACGGTACAATTAGTTCGTTTTTGAGACCAGCGATTGTCGCTATTTTCGATTCAACGTAGACGCCATTGCCAGCGTGTTGTCGGATGCACGTGATGTTCAAATCGTGCAAGTGAATGCGCGAGTCGTGGGACTCGACTGCAGTGCCACCGCGCATGACAGCGGTCAAAGAGTCGACACGGTTGCTGTCAACGCCAACCCTGGACACAAACAGCGCTCGTGAACTCTGGTGGTCTAACATGTCTGTGATGTACACGTTGTTAATGACGTGATTTTGTAGAAAGTCAACGTGTATCGCAGCATTGCTGAGAGCATATCTAGGTCGGTGATTGACATGATATAATCGGGCATGTCGAATGATGCTCGGATGTGCATCAACCTGTAAATGGATCCCAGTCCAAAAGTTACGTCGACATGTAACCTCAAGAACATAATCTGCACTGCAGTTAGTGAAGCCGTCAGCAGGGAGCACACATTCGCTGAAGCGACCGGAACGACACCGAAACGTCGGCAATGAGTCAAACGATAAGCTGTTATTTTGCACATAACTGTACCTAACGTGCCCCTCGAAGCCCGCTGCACGACACAGGAAGTCTAGCGTGGATCTGTCTTTACTGAAGCTGTTGTAGCACACTGATCGCCACGCGGCGTGCGAGTAGATTTGTATCACACCGGAAACCGTCAGACCTTCGTTCAGCAATCGCACGCGTGGGTGACGACTCTGGCGTCTTGCCGTCATGATTACTTCGTTTGAAGACGATCCCTGAACTTGAAGTGTGCCCATCACAATTATACCTCTTCCTGGCTCGAATTCCAGTGTTACCCCTTCACCTACCAAAAGGGTACCAGTCGCATGAACTATGATGTCCTTTGTAACGTGATAGGACGTGCGGTTATCGTACAACTCGATCTTGTCTGTGACAACACCGCCGATATCGTGGCCTTGTACAACATCCGGGTATTGTCGTGAAGTCTCTTTATTTGTGCCCTTCGCAAGTATATACGGGTAATACCGAATTTGACCCAGGACGCCCTGTTGATGGTAGCCATATAAAGACTTTGTGACGTCATTGATATCCGAACTGCCCCAATAATTATACTGTGCATCGATGGAATAGACAATGTCTCGCACGGTCGTCGCCAACTGAAACTGCACATCCGGGTTATTGAACTGGTTGTATCTCAGTGTCACCGTAGCTTTGGTCCGAAGAATGACAACTGCAGAAATGGTCGTCAGATGCAAGACGTACAGCGGAAGAGAGTTTTCGACGGCGGTACCCGTGAAAACATTGCGGTCAATATGTACTGATATTCCTCTCTCTTTAATATCCAGGCAAGTAAGGTGATTGTTTTTGAACTCGTTATTGCGAATTGTTGCGGATCCTCCAGGATTGATTATGACTGATGTTTCAGTGTGATTGATAAACTTGCATTTTTCAATTGCAATGTTGTTGTTATTACCGCCGTTCGACACATCAACACCTCTGTTGTTTAAGTGAAAGTTACTGTTGTATATTCTTGCATTTCCTCCAGTATTTACCACTACTGATATTTCCGTTTGATTGATGAAAGTGCATTTTTTTATTTCAACGTGGTTGTTGTTCGACGCACGAATGCCTCTGCTATTTGAATGAAAGTTAGTGTTGTCTATTACGAAAAGCGATCCACAGTTCTCGTTTATATCCACCCCACTTTCTTGACTGCCGCTGAATTCACTACTCGAGATGGTCAGGTGTCTTGTGTTGACGGTTGGCTTGCAGATGTCGGTTTTGATATATGATAATCCATATTTATTAGTTCCGGTTACAGTTAGTGCGGTCACGGTTAGTATCCCGTCGGAGTTATCCCACAAGATTCCGGCCTCGCGATTCGCTTGGCAGATCACTGACATGACCGTACTATTTGAAATGCATTGCATCAGACGAATGCCGTGCGAGTTAGTCTCCAGCTGAGAGTCGCTGATTTCGATCGGTACTCCAATCTCCTTTATAAACAGTCCCTCCTGTCCGTTATCAACAGCAACGATTCCCGTCATGTGCATGAACACTGAACCTGCAACAAAACACGTACAGGTGTACGTTTAAAATAATAATTATGATCAATGGTGAAAGCGTTAATTAATAGTTATGTGTTAATGTTGTTGTGGCTGCGACCCATTTTCACGGTAGATGTTCCAGAAAAAAATTGTCATAGGCAAAATATAGGTGATTAAGCTAACTGCAACTTATCTATGTATCACCAAAATATGTAGTACTGAGTAGTAGTATTTAGTGTTAGGTAGGATGATGTAATAAATAGATACAACATTACTAATACAATTATTATGTTAAATTGTATATATGATATGTAAAATGCAATATTTATTTAACAGTGCACGTAAATATTCACTCAGTTGTACAGATGAGTAATTTGCTAAATAAAATGGCAAAACGTGCAAAAACTCCCTGTACACAATCACAGAAGCTTGAGGAATAACAGAGTTTGTGATCACCTTCACCTGTACCAAGCAACTTACCAAGAGTAACGGACAACAGTTCGAACTTGACATCGGCATTGTACTTGGTGCCTCTGTCGTAGCGAGAGTAATAATAAGGGTATCCAATGTTGCGTATTTCGATTACAATACGCTCCCTGGTGGTCATCACCGTCTTCAAAGGATTTGCAAGTGTATTGTCTCCAACATTGACACCAACATTCAGTATGACTGGCGAGTCGATATCGCTACCGTCACGAATTGTCACTTGAATATTGCCAGACGTTGACAGGACGCGAAACATCAGCACTTGCCCGGGCGAGGTGGAGAAGGCCTGAATGGAAACAAGGTAGCATAAAAGACAACGTCAACCGCAGCAGCAGCAGCAGCAGCAGCAGCAGCAGCAGCAGCAGCAGCAGCAGCAGCAGCAGCAGCAGCAGCAGCAGCAGCAGCAGCAGCAGCAGCAGCAGCAGCAGCAGCAGCAGCAGCAGCAGCAGCAGCAGCAGCAGCAGCAGCAGCAGCAGCAGCAGCAGCAGCAGCAGCAACAGCAGCAGCAGCAGCAGCGACGACGACGGCCGTGGCGGTGGCACATGCCACAGACATCGACACCATTATCAACAGCGCCGCTACTACCCGCCAATACAGGACTGCGAGTACAGGACAGCGAGTTCAGGGCGATTATAGGACTACGTTACAAGACTTTCAATACAGGGCTACGAGCACATGAATACCAGTACAGGACTGCGTGCACAGGACTATGATCACAGGACTACACAGTAGATTGTTGCGGGTACACTTTTATACCTCAAAGAAATCCACAATCTATACATACCTTCAAGCAGGTGGCTGGACCACTGTGGAAAGTTCCGTGGAAGGAGAGACGCAATGGAAAATCACTAGATTGGTGCTCACACAACAGGCAGGTCAAGCCGCATATATCAGATTGAGGAACATAGCTGGATATCGGCGGTCGGCTAACAGAGATGCCTTTGTCGTGGTTACCTAGACGGCAAAAATTGAACGTAAAAACAACAAACAAAAACAAAATTTACTGCTGCCATTCCTGCTGCTGCTGCTGCTGCCGCCGCCGCCACCGCCGCCTCCGCAGCGGCCGCCACCACCACAATCACCACTACTACTACTTTAAATGTGTTTTTTTACGCAAAATATGTTTAATAATTTACATGTTCCATAGATTTGTATGCATCGTGCATATATTGTGTGTATCGGCGAAATTGAGGTGGGCCTGGATTTTAGAGAAGTGCCGAAATTATCAATATCGCTCGTATCGGTCGAATAAAAAGTCATTGAATGGTTTGCTTAAATACTAAACAGAATGCGACGACGATTTTAAAACCTGTCTGCAACGTCACGATCAATTAATCTATCACAATCTTGTGTAATCGATTATAGCCTTATGAAACTGGAAATGGAAAAAATTTGTATGCAATCCACCAGATGGCGCTACTGGGTATTACATTTGCTCGAAGTGTTTCCAGAGAACATTTACCTGACATGTTTATGACAAACTTTAAGATACCTTTTAAGATATACAACTAAAGCCATGTATGTATTAGTAACACAATAAATGAAGAATACGGAAAGGTAAACAATTGTCACTGTTTCTACTCTTTGCACCAAGCGATAATTATTTCAAATTTTATACAAATTTAAAACCGAACATTCACGATCACGCGTACAATGGCGCTGTTTTTAACCGCACTAAAGATTTATGTGAGACGATCTACGTAGGAACATGTTGACCTAGACTGAACACGTACGTGCTGCGCGAATATTTCTGAAGACGGTAGACTGCGGCTGAGAAACGACCTTCAGTCCAGTCATTTGGTTGTCGTTGACCGTCACATTATTGACGGATAATGATATCACGACGTTCACCAGTTCAATGCCATTCTGTGCTGACTGTGACACGACAACGTTGCTGAAACGCGGAAATACAAAGCTTGCTGATAAAGGAATTACTATCAATCACACGAACGCACGCACACACGCGGAGCTGTTTCCTGTGGCCCGCGCACAGACAGTGATATTGTGCAAAATGTGACCCGCGCTCGTGATGTGGATCAAATGGATGGATAAAATTGATAAAATAAAGTATTTTATATATAATACTAGACATTCGTAGACCGATCACATGTTGCAATTCTGTTATACCAATTATACACGAGGAGCATATAAAAATGTGTTTTTCAGTTCCTTTAGAATTTAACGAATTCAATTCATGCTAGTAATTTTGCGTATACAGAAATGAACGCACTACCACTTTGAGTGTTTTGAGAGATAAGATGATGTTTTCAATAACGTTCGTCGATCACAAGTTTCACATAACAGAAAGATTCGTACGATGTGTGCCACTGAAGGAGAAGACAACAGGCAGACGTGTTAGAAGCGGCACTAGTAAAAGTAGTGGCCCAATTCTGTCCGTTGATTGCGAGCACGACGCCTCGGACGCTTGATCTCCTGGTGAGTCTGGTATGCTTTGATGTCTATAGCAGAACCACAAGTAAGACTGGTTCGTCAGGTACGTCGTTCTTCAGCAACTGTTTGCCAGTGCAGAGGGTCTTTGGCATAGTCTTGAAATGTCTTTTTATCACATAGCAATAAACAACATCGGATTAAAACCAGAAAAATGTCGGTATGACAGCAGATGGAAGAGTTATCGGAGTTGTGTCGCTAACGGAAAAGAGAAGATGTAGGGACCTGTGCGAAGCTCTTCTGGGACCACTGCATCATCCAACAGGAAAGCCTGTGTGGAAAGTGTATGACAATGCAGAACGTAACGGGCGTTGTCGTGAAGACCGTGAACTACGTTTGCACTCGTGGTTTAAACCACCGGTGGTTCCAATACCTGGCCAAGATGAATGCGTAATATAAAGATTTCCTGTACTACACCGAAGTGAGCTAGCTAAGTCGATGTACCATGCTGCGCCGCGTGTACGGGCTGAGACGTGAGATTAGCGTGTTCGTGGAGCAAAAGACATCATTGGACATCTGAATAATCTGAATGTGCAACTTGAGACCACATAATCAATGAACTCGTCCAGTGTATCCGCTTTTGCAGTTGCGGATCACGAACTATGTACACTTCCGTCACTCCCGGAGAGCATTTTAAGAAGTCCACATACATGTCAATCATTGATCTGCCGAGACGGGAGTTTGCAGACAGATTCGCAGATCTCAGATCTCGCAGTGGACAGTTGCTCCTTTTCTCAAAACCGTTCAGGGTCGATGTTGACAACGTTGTCCAGATGGAGCTGATCGAACCGCAATAGTAGAACAAATCAACCACCAAAGAGAATCCTACCGCATGCCCTTGCCGATCGAACAGTTTCATGAACTGACCAAACACGACACACTCACTGTGAATCTGTTTGTCAGTACGTACGCGTTTGAGGAGCTGCTGTTGGTGAAGTGCAAACGCGAACGCAGCTAACAGACGAACAACTGGATGGCATGTTTAAGCTTGCAGGGATAAGTCTGCAGCCAGACGTGGGACACTTGGTGGCACAACAAAATCACCAGGCGTCACGCTAGACAAGATGACTTCAGTTGCTTGCAAAACATGTCAACATGAATTATTTTGTTTTTTATGAATAGTACATTAAACTTGTTGTTCACAATTAAACGTAGATGTTTGACAATGTTAATTTATGGACGTACTAATGATGCAATAATATGTTATTTACATTTCAAAGGAAAGAAGCTAGATTGCCTGGCTTACGTTGAAATACCCATTATAAAATAATGTATTAGTTACCACGAGGGCTAGGCTAACGATCATCTATATTCAATATTATATGCGTCCCGCTGACATAATCTACATCAGTAATTTGGCCCTCAATTCGAAAAGGTTGTCGACCCCTGTCCAACTGTATATATAATCCTGCCACTGCGTCTCATTACTGGTAATGCTCCAGACAAAATGATCTGACTACTCCGTCTCCGTGCCGTTTTAAGATTTCTCAACACGGTCCGATGCTTCATCGATGTTCGCACTGGAAGGGTTTCCGTGGACTACACCTATAGCCTTTCTGCTGTATACGATTCGAAATATGTCGGAAATAGCAGTAACGTTGCCTTGTCATTTATGAAAAATAACCCGTGTATAATTACCTCATATCTACGTCACATAACACTATAATTACCTCATGGAGAGCACGTTTGCCTTCACGTAGAGAGCACTGTTCCGCACGCCGGTACTGGTGTCACTCGCCTCCTGACCGCCGCACAAGATGTCGACGTAGTTGAGTCGGTGTGACACGAACGAGTTAAGTAGAGCGATTACGCCCCAGTGCGGCAGACCGCGACAGTCGACCGGCAGTACGCCTGGAACGTACGTTACAAAGGATACCCGTTACAAATGACGGGTATATAATCGTTGCACCCAACAATACTGCTACAGATACAAGCATCGGTTTTGTGATGAATCATACTCAATTTTTTAAACAACTCGACTCGAGTCTGACTGAAATCACTATTAACTTGTTTATACAATACAATAAAGAAGTTTGTATCCTCGGGAAACCCAAGCTCAGCAGAGCAAAACAAGAGTGGTATTCAGATTCAAGTCGATTATCGGTTCAATTGGTAAACAGCTGGATTGGTACGTTGAGTAGCTATTGAGGATAACCAAGTTTAAACATATGAATTTTTTTAGTAGACGACGAAATGTTACTATATGTTCTGCTGACTTAACGTTACCGTGGACGAGTTCCAATTACAATTATACACGACTGATGTCGTTACCATATGTTCTGCTGACTTAACGTTACCGTGGACGAGTTCCAATTACAATTCTACACGACTGATGTCGTTACCATATGTTCTGCTGACTTAACGTTACCGTGGACGAGTTCCAATTACAATTCTACACGACTGATGTCGTTACCATATGTTCTGCTGACTTAACGTTACCGTGGACGAGTTCCAATTACAATTCTACACGACTGATGTCGTTACCATATGTTCTGCTGACTTAACGTTACCGTGGACGAGTTCCAATTACAATTCTACACGACTGATGTCGTTACCATATGTTCTGCTGACTTAACGTTACCGTGGACGAGTTCCAATTACAATTCTACACGACTGATGTCGTTACCATATGTTCTGCTGACTTAACGTTACCGTGGACGAGTTCCAATTACAATTCTACACGACTGATGTCGTTACCATATGTTCTGCTGACTTAACGTTACCGTGGACGAGTTCCAATTACAATTCTACACGACTGATGTCGTTACCATATGTTCTGCTGACTTAACGTTACCGTGGACGAGTTCCAATTACAATTCTACACGACTGATGTCGTTACCATATGTTCTGCTGACTTAACGTTACCGTGGACGAGTTCCAATTACAATTCTACACGACTGATGTCGTTACCATATGTTCTGCTGACTTAACGTTACCGTGGATGAGTTCCAATTACAATTCTACACGACTGATGTCGTTACCATATGTTCTGCTGACTTAACGTTACCGTGGATGAGTTCCAATTACAATTCTACACGACTGATGTCGTTACCATATGTTCTGCTGACTTAACGTTACCGTGGATGAGTTCCATTTACAATTATACACGACTGATGTCGTTACCATATGTTCTGCTGACTTAACGTTACCGTGGATGAGTTCCAATTACAATTCTACACGACTGATGTCACTCCCGCCAGATTACTGTGAGTCAGTGTACTTTTGCAAGTACGTGCGTGCACGCCATAGGACAAACAATAACATTATGATAATAGTGTGTGTTCAAACACACGCTATACGTGTTCTGACAGGCAATGAACCATTGCCGGTCTGTGTGTGCGGAAGTAAAAACGGGTGTCGTCATGTAAACGTGTCTCTCGGACAGTGCGAGCGGTGACATCTTTGTGTAGGTAGATAGACGCAGGTGTGTGGATCGTTAAAAGGGCAGGTGTTAGTAGGTACATTGATTTACCTGCAGAAGTGTTCCGTGCGTCCAGCAAAATGAACTGGACATGCTGAGATTCCGTCCCCTCGGCCACTAACTGACCATGGACCATCAGACTGACGCCAGACGCCATCAGTACGGTGACTCCAGGCTGCACGGTCAGCGAGCCCGTCTCCTCCACGTAGACCGTCGCCTTCACCACCCACGGACTTCCGGCAGTCGTCAGTGTCACATCTCCGGTGACGTTTTGCAGCAGTTCTGTGGCCGTAGCGAGAGACAGCAGCGCTAGCTGCAGCAGCAGCCAGCGAGCCACACGCCCGGTCGGCATCGCTGCAGTGCGGTACCAACGCCTCGTCTCCGTCTCACCTAGGAAAGCATCGGGAAGTGGTTCACTCGGTAAAGTCAACTAAGAGATTGTGTACTTCGGTTAAAAAAAATAGGTTCAACTACTACAAAATGTGCCACTACTGGGAAACAAGATTATGGACCATATTTTGCGGCAAGACATATGATGAGCAAATATTCGCAGCTGCTGGAAAAACGGTGTTGTGTGGAAATGGCATTATTTTCTGGATCGTAAGTAGTATTACTGCTACTTGATTGTGCCATTAGCTGCGCCGTTTCTTTAAAAACGACTAAAGGTTATTTGAAATGTTATCATCTTGCAACAGTTATGTTCTAATTCCAATAACTTGTTAAGTTGTATTTCGCAAATTAGTTTCTTGATGCGTGCAAATTATTTTATGTAGCTGCCACTCCTGTAGTGCCAATGTTAGGAACGCCTATCGAACATTGACTGGAAGCAATTCTTTGCTACAATGGCTACAATCTTAAACAACTTGTTTTATCGCACAACATTACTTTCACGATTGTCTGTCTTATCTTTAGGTCAAGTTACAGCCGACAGCACACGCTAACGTTGTGCAGTCGCTCATAGTGGCCCTTTGTATGCGCGGCGCCAGCGTAGCGGATACTTTCACACGACAAACAGACCAAGTAATTTTCCACGCACCGTGGAAGGGTTATTTCCCCTAGCTTACACACATATAAATGTGTGTAAGCTGGGGGAAATAACCCTTTAATAATAACCATTTATATGAGTGTAAGCTAGGGGAAATAACCCCAAAGGTTTATTTCCCCTAGCTTATATGTGTGTGTAAGCTGGGGGAAATAACCGTTTCCCACAGCTTACACACATATAAATGTGTGTAAGCTATGCTGACTACATTTGAACAATACAATAAAATGTCAATGAAACGTTGAAGTAATTCCACTTTCTTTGTGTCTTTTAATGAGAGCATCCGATGAAATGGATAGATAAATAGTATAGTACATAAATCGGTTTAGTACTCCTAGCCCCCGTCCCAGTAGTCCAGTAGCATGTGTGCAGTCATCTTGTGGTTTATATGAAATACGCAAATAACCCCCCCAAACAAGCCCCCCAGTAAACTCCCCCCGGAAAAAGGCCCTCCCGGAAAAAGCCCCACCCCCCCCCCCCCCGTAAGAAAATGAAGTGAAGAAGAAAGACATTATTATAAACAAACACTTAAAGTGGGACAGTTTAATAAAAATGAAGGTCTATGGCACATATACAATGCTAAACATATAGACGTACCCCAGTCAAACAGCCATTGGAAATTGCATTTAGTTTGTAGCCAGTCTCCTGCATTAACTCATTTCATTTCATAACAAGTATGCTTACTTTTAAACGTACATATAATCTCCTAAACAAACTTCCCAAAAAATAACTCACCTATGCTAAGTTGAAACGGCTTTGTAACCTCCTAAACTAATATCCCAAATACGAACTCACCTATGTTAAGTTCAAACAGTTCAATCCTATTCAAACAACTATTCGAAAGCCTAATTAGTAGCTAGAAAATGAAATTAGACCAGTAGGAGTCTGTGTTTTCTTTCTTCTTCACTTTATTTTCTTATGGGGAGGGCTTTTTTCTGTGAGGGCTTACTTCCGAGAGGGTTTTTTTTCCGGGGGGGGGATTTTTTTCCTGGGGGGATTTTTTTCCGGGGAAACTTATTTCCGTACCCCGGTTTATATATTCATGGTCAATGTGCTTGGCGGCCCACAGAGCAGGGAGCCCCTAATCATCGCTTGCCTCGTGTGCGTTGTTTGTATGTGCTCTTCTAAGTTCTTCTAACCAAGTTGGAGTATTAAAATAATGTGTCATCTATTGTAGTTCTAACGTAGCAGCATATTACTGTTAAATAGGCATGTCTATATCGTGGACTACATGTTCAGTGGCGAACTACGTGAGTAGTAATACATGCGTTTGCAAATAAAGATAAGTTATGTGCCACCCCTAAGAACCACGTGTATGTTATATGTGTAGTGTCTGTGAATATACAATTACCATGTTCACTGGCGCGAGGAATATCAAACTTTGTTATAAACTTTAACTACTGGCACTATAGTCTATTGGTGGACAATAGGACAAAAGCCCTCAGGACAAAACCCCTCACGTTTTTAAACGGGGTAGGACAAAACCCCTCAAATAGATCGGTGTGAGATTTAGATGATTTTATTTAACGGGTAAGACACATTCCTACTTTGTCTACTCTTTGATTACTTGGTCTACTAGCTAGATGTAGAGTAGGATGGGGCAATACGCCTACTTCTTTTTCGGGAAATCGACTCATTGGAAAACGTTTTAGCTATATATCTGATATATTGGATGAGTCACCTAGTTTATTATCTTAGCTAAATAACTTGTGTTGACATTTTCGATGTTCAATATTACAGAAAAAAGTCAGCCATTTTAGCAGAGATCCTCAAAATGGGAGTTTTGCCTCCAAGGGTGGGACAAAACGCCCGTCCCTGGGCGTTATGTATTAATCATCCTCATGTAAATTATTATTTACTTATTTCGCATTACCAAAGTGATGGTATTATTGGTACACTTAAGCATAGCGAAAAATTGCATATCATTGTAATATTTGTTATTATAATTTTATTAAGAACCGTGACTGAAATTGTTAATTAATTAGCGCTCCTTTTATGTGAAATTCCAGTGCGTTATGTTGTATATGTTTATTATAAACTCTCATGCACAAGCAGAGCTTTTCAACTCGTTTACTCACTTTCAGACTCACATCTATGATATATATATAGTACGTTGGCTTTTTTGCCCGAAACGTTCGATATTAAAATTTCACCATCTGTATATTATTGGATTTTATAACTCGCATCCGCAACATTTACAACAATAATGATTACATATTTGTCTACTGCAGATACTCAACGCGATGTCTCAATTTCTTATGGTTACTGCCCACAAAACGACTTTTGGGGTGACCGTTTTTTTTTATTTTTAGAGTCAAAAGTTTGACGTAAAAAAATATCGCATGTATTCCATTTTTCTGTCACTGTATTCTAACCAAATGTGAAGAAGTGTATGTGGCTTCATTTGGCGATCTCGAAATTCTTATTTTCGCGCTGTGAAACTAGTTAGAGGATGGGCTGTATGCCCCAAAACTTGCGTTATGCCCCATGCTACTCTACGCAACCGTTTCTTTTAAAAATTCAGCACAAATAGTGGCTCAGAATAAATCATAGTTTTTTTATGAAATAAATCTAAGATCTTTTTGGGATTTAGTCAATGTTGTCTATAAATAAATAATAATATTTAAGTGGACTAAGATTTAACTCTGATTTCGCCAAAGCATATTTTACCTTTACGAACTTTTAAATTTAAATGTTGATTTTGAAACTTAGTTAAAGCTAAGTACGTTACGCTAAGTACGGTCGTTAACTGAATATTATCAGTATACTTGTAACTCACGGTAGGCTGACTAACTTCTCAATTCAGTTCAAAAGGCTTTCTTCCCATTCAAATGGCCATTAGTACTACTCACACAAATGTGAAGGGTTTTGTCCTACCCCCTCTGAAAAGGTGAGGGGTTTTGACCGCAACCCGCTCCTGTGCAGTGGCGCGTGACGAGCGGCAGTCAACGCCAAACCAGTTGTGTCACGTATCTATGCTCGTTGATTGCTGCCTGTACAGCGTTTGCTGTCACGCACTGATAAACTCAGCCGGTGTAGGCAGCCTTATCGCTGTGTCGGCAAACGTAGAGACATGGATGGTTCGCTATTTTTGTGACGGTGACTGGACGCTTGCTGATTATTAATGCCGATAGTGGTTTATTTGAACCACCCTTTGTCTGTAGGGACGACTGTACATATGTGCCTTGGCGTAGTAGACGATGCTCCACCATAAAAGCACGACCCAAAATGGCACGACCCAAAAAGGCACAAGTGAATTAAGGAAGAAAATGTTAATATAAAATGAGACTCACAAAGAAATAAATGTTGATGAAAATTACACAATTGAATATCGTGGTACTGGTTTAATTACATCAAACATATCTGGTTACACTAATGAAACAACAAATACACAAAATAATGAAAAGTTAGCAAAAATGTATTTAATAGACACATTCAACGTTTTTTGGAAGCAAGAAGAAACGATGTGTCCAATAAATTATTGGTTGGCGACAATACGTCGGCCGATCAATCGGACAATTAATCGCTCATGTGAACGGGCCTTAAGACCTCAGTCGCTACACGTATCCTTATTGGTATGTCTGCATTTGTTGCCACATGGTTGGCTTCGTAACTTTTGTAACGATGACCGGAAACGCTCGCTGATGGTTAAAGCGGTGTACGTTGTCCACGGCTTAGTAGGCGAACACATGCCACAACGAACATAGGAAATAAAGTCACAGGGAAAACGTCACGGAAAAAGTCACAGTGTTGCCTAGGGAAAAGGTCACAAGGAAATAAAGTCACACAATTGTTTTATTCGAAGATAAAGGTAAAGATCGTGTAAGGTAAACGTTATGTAAGCTGTCTTATTTGTCACATTTCATAGTGGCATCTTAATAGTCGCTAACAAAACGGTGTTACGCACTGAATGTTGTCTAATGATGATTCAAACGAATGTTCACCCGACGCCTTGAAGAAACTCTACCACTAACCCCCGCTGAGATTTGAGATTCGAGTTAGCCTCCAAACAACTCAGTCAGTTTTGAAAGTAGCCTCTTCTAGGTTAGATATATTAATGCGTATTGAGCTGGTGTACTTGGGAATTAATGGTCCTCCTTAAAATCTTTGATTTTATACCAAATATGGCCATGCACATGCTAAAATATGTTATGATTATGCTTTACTGTCAAATAAAGGCCCGAATTTTTTACTCGTGGATCACGTAAAAAATTACTTGATTACTTAACTTAAGCTATCACCTACAGAGTTCCATCATATTACTTAACTTAAGCTATCACCTACAGAGTTCCATCATATTACTTAACTTAAGCTATCACCTACAGAGTTCCATCATATTACTTAACTTAAGCTATCACCTACAGAGTTCCATCATATTACTTAACTTAAGCTATCACCTACAGAGTTCCATCATATTACTTAACTTAAGCTATCACCTACAGAGTTCCATCATATTACTTAACTTAAGCTATCACCTACAGAGTTCCATCATATTACCGCATGCTCTACCGACATCACAAAGTCCTGATGGCTCAATTTCAGATCTTGGCCCATGGTCCCCGCTACGGAAACATACCTGATTTCGGCGGTAGTATGCACGGCTGTCTAATAATTAAAGACATTCACTTACTTTGGATTAGTGCTAATATAAACATTTCAGAGCTGTTTGGGATTGCAGCTTCAAATGGTAATGCAATTCTTTGGTTGATTAGGAGTTATGCAACATGTAAATAAATGTACAGTTGCTGCCGCCTATAGGGTAGAGCTGTCTGCGTCGTCTTTCTAACACTTAACATCGCAACAAGGGAAAACAAGACCACTCATGACTGTTTATTTCTGGCCCTCACATCTACAGGTTTGAACGAGGTGATTATAACAGAAAGCCGCGTGTTTCGAGTAGATCCTTGACTATGTCACAGTGCGTAGTGCAGTGGGCAGTGTCTGGTGTCTTGTATAACGCAAAATGAGTTAGTTTGTGTTATGTTCTCTATAGTACAGCATTCTTGGTGGTATAACTTAGGTAAAGAAAATACAAAATAGCTATGTTCGTATTCCATAAATTTGTTTCCATGTATTCCATATACATCACCAGAAACTGGTTTTATTGGAGGTTAAAAAGGAGCAATTGTCCCCAGAACCACACATACAGCATCATAGAGCATCACTGATGTGAACAAATTATGGGATGTCCCCTGTCCACACAGTTTTTATTCTCATGTGCCCCATTTCACAACGCAGTGTCACATTAATTCCAGGTGCAGAGCTGCACAAAGAGAATCCAGGACAAAGGTTCACCGCTTAAAAGCCCCCGCCGGATAAAAACCCACAATCTAAATACTTACAAAGTACTGACCGCTCAATGTATTACTGATATCGTGTATAAAATTTGCTACTTGACTAATTCTATGTTTATATTTGATGTTGGCAAACTAACTTCAGATATATTGCTTGATTAGTTAAACTCAAACAATGATAAAACAATCACAACTTTTTATTAGCCTAGCGTTAATCATATTCATTATATTTATATTTCAACAACTGTCCAGGGCTAAAGCGTTCTTTACCAAAATGTAAAATTAATTGACATTCCCAGTTTTATGTGGATTCGCTAAAACCGCGTAGTTGTGTTTGTTAGTTCAACATTTGTTATCACTGTATCCATGCAGGAGAAACGTTTCTTTTTGGTGCATTTCACCGGATTGCATTTCCACCGGATATATATATATACATATATATATATATATATATATATATATATATATATACATATATATATATATATATATATACATATATATATATATATATATATATATATATATATATATATATATATATATATATATATCTTTGTGAGTGTAGATTTCATGGATGTAATAACAGAGAGGGAGGGAGGGAGGGAGGGAGGGAGGGAGGGAGGGAGGGAGGGAGGGAGGGAGGGAGGGAGGGAGGCAGAGAGAGAGAGAGAGAGAGAGAGAGAGAGAGAGAGAGAGAGAGAGAGAGAGAGAGAGAGAGAGAGAGAGAGAGAGAGAGAGAGAGAGAGAGAGAGAGAGAGAGAGAGAGAGAGAGAGAGAGAGAGAGAGAGAGAGAGAGAGAGACTGACATAGTTTGTGGGCTGCGCGGACAAAAAGGTCCGCCGGACATAGTTTTGTCCATGCACCGCACAGACTATGTCAGTCTACGAATGGAGCACCTCCCTCTTGCGTGAGCCGAAGTAACAATAGGGCGGCACCGTGTCAAACATCCGCCATTATGTCTCAATTAAATGTCTAGCAATCTGTAGATCAAGGTGAGCAACATGTATGATCATTCTACCTGAGTGAATGCTACCAGTAATTTGCTGGCTTGGGAATTATTTAAGATTTCCAAGCGGCATCGGCAATGCAGGAGGTCGTTCAGTCATGCGTGTCCCAGTGCGACATACCTGTCAAACCTACGAGTTCAATTTCTGCGGGCTACTGATAAAGATCTCCACTAAACACGTCTCCACATCATTGTGTACATTTGCAGACGTCCGGAGAATGTATTTATCAAGTCAGTTATATTCATGGCTGTTACCTTATCTTTTACAGGTTAGGTTGAGTTGCGTGTATAAAACGGTACGTTCTTGCATAGCGCGGTATCCAGTCCGCAGGGCCAATCACATTGTTTCACTTTGGCAATTTTCATATCGCGCCCCACAAAATATTCTGTATCATGGTGAAATTTTGAATATATTTCTGTCGGCGACGTTTTTTGAATAAGGGGTTACCTTAGACCGTTCATACTGATATTTAACGAAATTGTAGGGGAGAAGTGGTATCGGACTAAATGCTATACGAGGTATTTACACCATATTAACGTTAGACGACGCTACACGGTTCCTAATTTGTCTCATTTTCAGATATTTATTTTGGTCTTCAACAATTTCAACAATACATTTAAAAGTGAGTTTCTTTGTAATTTGCATCAAAACCAACCTTTTGGACGAAAGCGGCAAAAAATGGTAACACTCACCTTTATGCCGGTAGTTGTTCAGCCGATTGGCCGTGACAGAAGGTATTCGGTGAATCACTTAACAGCTGCGTTGCTCACCGTTGTGTAGAACTCGAAGTACTGCACACGTGTCCACCTGCTGGTTCGGCCTGCATGTCTTACTTATATGTCAACTCTTACAATACGCTCACGTGACATCATAAGATAAGAATGCGACGTTAAGAAAGACGCACTGCCGTCCGGCATACAATGGTGAAATTTTGAAAAGAGTTTGGCAACTTTGTTAGACTACTTAATCAATGTTATGTCACCGTAATTGTTATGCATTTCCTTTATATTTACGAACGTTGATTAATATTTACAAAAATCAATGACACGACACCTAGCGACTATAATTCCAGCTATGCTGTTCTAAATGTAGCATGAATACGACAGGTTGCCTGCTATTGGTCGAAGCAACCAGGAAGTTTCTTTGGTTCCTTAGTTCCTCATTCAACTTATATTGCACCTGCAGATTGTGCACCTGTTCAGTCGGTCTTCTACAGGCATTCATTGTCCAAGATGTAACCATGTGATCAGAGTACGGCTTACTTCTGCTTCATGTACGGGCTGCAGCACAACATGCCTTACAATAGCCTACGTGTTCGACCCTTTCAGCAGAGTCATCTGACGTGAACAAATGGGATTGGTATATGGGTCGATAGATAATTGATCGACCTTCAGTTACACGTGTTATGTAAACTGGCTCCCAGCGATGAATAATAGGGCGAAATTGGGACAAGTTGACGAAACTAAGCATTAATCGATGATTTGTGTGGCATTAGCAATATGATAATTGGGACAAGTTGACGAAACTACCATTAATCGATGATTTGTGTGGCATTAGCAATATGATAATTGGGACAAGTTGACGAAACTAACATTAATCGATGATTTGTGTGGCATTAGCAATATGATAATTGGGACAAGTTGACGAAACTAACATTAATCGATGATTTGTGTGGCATTAG
>OY759271.1:3171631-3279606 GCA_963662155.1 Lamellibrachia columna | reverse complement strand
CAAAAGGTCAAGGTCAACAAAAACAAACACCGCCGCTTTCTGGAACGTTCGAACGAAGTCACGCCTTTTCACCCTGCTAGCAGACTGAACTCTAGCGGACGAAAGTTCGTGCATCCAGCGGGAAAAACGTAGCCGGGCATGTAAGCATATCACATCGTTGCATTATATCGAGAACTTTTCGTCGTATGTCGTTTCGCGAAGGTCAAGGTCAACAACACCGTCGCTTTCTGAAACGTTCGAACGAAGTCATGGAATTTTCCATAAACATCGCGAGGTCTAAAGGTCAAGGTAAAATATCGCATATAATGATACGAGTCTGCATAAACACCGCGAGGTCAAAAGGTCAAGGTCAAAAAAAAACAAACACCGCCGCTTTCTGGAACGTTCGAATGAAGTCATGGAATTTTCCATAAACACCGCGAAGTTAAAAGGTCAAAAGGTCAAGGTCAACCCAGTTTTCCGCGAAATGTGTCAAGACACGTCGGTTTGAAGCGGTTTGAACCAGATTTCCGCGAAATGTGTCCAGACACATCGATCCGGTATGTAACATTGGCTTGTGCGCTTCCATTCGTCTTGTCTTTTTGACATTGGTCAGCCATTGTTTCGCATTTCACCGAAATGTGAAATTTTTTTAATGTGAAACTCTACGTAAAAAACCCAGAAAAAGTGCATCGTCAGCAAACTTTCAGGGTAAATTGTAGGAGGTATGGGTAAATTGTAGGAATTATGGGTAAACTGTAGGAGTTATGGGTAACCTGTAGGAATTATGGGTAAACTGTAGGAGTTATGGGTAACCTGTAGGAATTATGGGTAAACTGTAGGAGTTATGGGTAACCTGTAGGAATTATGGGTAAACTGTAGGAGTTATGGGTAAACTGTAGGAGGTATGGGTAAACTGTAACGCTGTTGGTGGACTTTGGCTTGTGCACTTCCATCCGCCTTGTCTTTTTTGACACTGGTCATTCGCTGTTGGTGAACTTTGGCTTGTGCGCTCCCACTCACATTGGTCAGTCGCTGTTGGGGGACTTTGGCTTGTGCATTTCCGTTCGTCTTGTCTTTTTCACACTGGTCAGTCGCTGCTAGTGGACTTTGGCTTGTGCGTTTCCACTCGTCTTGTCTATTTCACACTGGTCAGCCGCTGTTGGTGGACTTTGGCTTGTGCGCTCCCACTCGTCTTGTCTTTTTTTGGCATTGGTCAGTCGCTGTTGGTGGACTTTGGCTTGAGCACTTCCACTCGTCTTGTCTTTTTGACACTGGTCGGTCGCTGTTGATGGACTTTGGCTTGTTCGCTTCCACCCATCTTGTCTTTTTTGACATTGGTCAGGCGCTGTTGGCGGACTTTGGCTTGTGCGCTTCCACTCGTCTTGTCTTTTTTGACATTGGTTTTTGTACGTTCAAGGACCTACAACTTTATGTATTGTAGGTCCAAGGACCTACAACTTTATGTATTGTAGGTCCAAAGACCTGCTACTTTATGTATTATACATCCAAAGACCTGTTATTTTATGTTTTGTAGTTCCAAAAACCTACATATTTTTGTATTCTAGGTCAAAAGACCTACAACTTTATGTACTGTAGGTCCAAAGACCTGCTACTTTATGTAATGTAGGTCCAAAGACCTGCTACTTTATGTAATGTAGGTCCAAAGACCTGCTACTTTATGTATTGTAGGTCCAAAGACCTGCTACTTTATGTATTGAAGGTCCAAATACCTGCTGCTTTATGTATTGTAGGTCCAAGGACCTACAACGTTATGTATTGTAGGTCCAAATACCTACAACTTTATGCATTGTAGGTCCAAGGACCTACAACTTTATGTACTGCAGTTCCAAAGACCTGCTACTTTAGGTGTTAATGTTTGGAAGTATATATTTTGAAAGTTTATGATATGAAAGTTTGTAAGTTGGAAGTTTGAAAGTTGGAAGTTTGTGATGTGAAACTTGGTGATATGAAAAGTTTATGTTATGAAAGTTTGTAAGTTGGAAGTTTGAAAGTTGGAAGTTTGTGATGTGAAACTTAGTGATATGAAAAGTTTGTGTTATGAAACTTTGCATTTTTTAAGTTTGTAAGCTGAATCTTGTGACTTGTGCTTTGCGATGATACGATCGCCAGACGTTGTTGGTGGACTTTGACTTGTGCGTTCCCACTCGTCTTGTCTTTTTTGACATTGGTCAGTCGCTGTTGGTGGACTTTGGCTTGTGCGTTTCCACTCGTCTTGTCTATTTCACACTGGTCAGCCGCTGTTGGTGGACTTTGGCTTGTGCGCTCCCACTCGTCTTGTCTTTTTTTGGCATTGGTCAGTCGCTGTTGGTGGACTTTGGCTTGAGCACTTCCACTCGTCTTGTCTTTTTGACACTGGTCGGTCGCTGTTGATGGACTTTGGCTTGTTCGCTTCCACCCATCTTGTCTTTTTTGACATTGGTCAGGCGCTGTTGGCGGACTTTGGCTTGTGCGCTTCCACTCGTCTTGTCTTTTTTGACATTGGTTTTTGTACGTTCAAGGACCTACAACTTTATGTATTGTAGGTCCAAGGACCTACAACTTTATGTATTGTAGGTCCAAAGACCTGCTACTTTATGTATTATACATCCAAAGACCTGTTATTTTATGTTTTGTAGTTCCAAAAACCTACATATTTTTGTATTCTAGGTCAAAAGACCTACAACTTTATGTACTGTAGGTCCAAAGACCTGCTACTTTATGTAATGTAGGTCCAAAGACCTGCTACTTTATGTAATGTAGGTCCAAAGACCTGCTACTTTATGTATTGTAGGTCCAAAGACCTGCTACTTTATGTATTGAAGGTCCAAATACCTGCTGCTTTATGTATTGTAGGTCCAAGGACCTACAACGTTATGTATTGTAGGTCCAAATACCTACAACTTTATGCATTGTAGGTCCAAGGACCTACAACTTTATGTACTGCAGTTCCAAAGACCTGCTACTTTAGGTGTTAATGTTTGGAAGTATATATTTTGAAAGTTTATGATATGAAAGTTTGTAAGTTGGAAGTTTGAAAGTTGGAAGTTTGTGATGTGAAACTTGGTGATATGAAAAGTTTATGTTATGAAAGTTTGTAAGTTGGAAGTTTGAAAGTTGGAAGTTTGTGATGTGAAACTTAGTGATATGAAAAGTTTGTGTTATGAAACTTTGCATTTTTTAAGTTTGTAAGCTGAATCTTGTGACTTGTGCTTTGCGATGATACGATCGCCAGACGTTGTTGGTGGACTTTGACTTGTGCGTTCCCACTCGTCTTGTCTTTTTTGACATTGGTCAGTCGCTGTTGGTGGACTTTTGCTTGTGCGCTTCCACTCGTCTTGTCTTTTTTACACTGGTCAGTTGCTGTTGGTGGACTTTGGCTTGTGCTCTTCCACTCGTCTTGTCTTTTTTTGACACTGGTCAGTTGCTGTTGGTGGACTTTGGCTTGTGCGCTCATACTCGTCTTGTCTTTTTTGACATTGGTCAGGCGCTGTTGGTGGACTTTGAGTTGTGCGCTCCCACTCGTCTTGTCTTTTTTCGTCTTGTCTTTTTCACACTGGTCAACCAACTTGAAGAAAACAAGACATTGTCATATACAACTTGAATAAAACAAGACATTGTCATACACAACTTGAAGAAAACAAGACACTGTCATATACAACTTGAAGAAATCAGCCACTGTTGGTGGACTTTGACTTGTGCGCTCCCACTGGTCTTGTCTTTTTGACATTGGTCAGTCACTTTTGGTGGACATTGACTTGTGCGCTCCCACTGGTCTTGTCTTTTTGACATTGGTCAGTCACTGTTGGTGGACTTTGACTTGTGCGCTCCTACTGGTCTTGTCTTTTTGACATTGGTCAGCCACTGTTGGTGGACTTTGACTTGCGCGCTTCCACTCGTCTTGTCTTTTTGACATTGGTCAGCCACTGTTGGTGGACTTTGACTTGCGCGCTTCCACTCGTCTTGTCTTTTTGACATTGGTCAGCCACTGTTGGTGGACTTTGACTTGCGCGCTTCCACTCTTCTTGTCTTTTTGACATTGGTCAGCCACTGTTGGTGGACTTTGACTTGCGCGCTTCCACTCGTCTTGTCTTTTTGACATTGGTCAGCCACTGTTGGTGGACATTGACTTGTGCGCTCCCACTGGTCTTGTCTTTTTTATTTTTTACATTGGTCACCTATTATTGGTGGACTTTGACTTGTGCGCTACCACTCGTCTTATCTTTTTGGTATTGGTCAGTCACTGTTGGTGGACTTTGGCTTGTGCGCTACCACTCGTCTTGTCTTTTTGATATTGGTCAGTTACTGTTGGTGGACTTTGAATTGTACGCTATCACTCGTCTTATCTTTTTGGTATTGGTCAGTCACTGTTGGTGGACTTTGACTTGTGCGATCCCATTCGTCTTGTCTTTTTTGACATTGGTCACCTATTATTGGTGGACTTTGACTTGTGTGCTTCCACTCGTCTTGTCTTTTTGACATTGGTCAGTCACTTTTGGTGGACATTGACTTGTGCGCTCCCACTCGTCTTGTCTTTTTGACATTGGTCAGTCACTGTTGGTGGACTTTGACTTGTGCGCTCCTACTGGTCTTGTCTTTTTGACATTGGTCAGCCACTGTTAGTGGACATTGACTTGTGCGCTCCCACTGGTCTTGTCTTTTTGACATTGGTCAGTCACTGTTGGTGGACTTTGACTTGTACGATCCCACTCGCCTTGTCTTTTTTGACATTGGTCACCTATTATTGGTGGACTTTGATTTGTGCGCTTCCACTCGTCTTGTGTTTTTGACATTGGTCAGCCACTGTTGGTGGACTTTAACTTGTGCGCTCCCACTCGTCTTGTCTTTTTGACATTGGTCAGTCACTGTTTGTGGACTTTGACTTGTACGATCCCACTCGCCTTGTCTTTTTTGACATTGGTCACCTATTATTGGTGGACTTTGACTTGTGCGCTTCCACTCGTCTTGTCTTTTTTGACATTGGTCACCTATTATTGGTGGACTTTGACTTGTGCGCTCCCCTCGTCTTGTCTTTTTGACATTGGTCAGTCACTGTTGGTGGACTTTGACTTGTGCGCTCCCACTCGTCTTGTGTTTTTGACATTGGTCAGCCACTGTTGGTGGCCTTTAACTTTTGCCGTGCCAACAACTATGTGATGATAGGGTTGTGCAAACAGCACTGTTTCGATGCAGTCTATCTAGGGTTATGCAACCAACAACAGGTTGGGGTTAGGTTTATTCCGTACCGCCGCCACTGCCGCCGCCAAGGCGACGGCACGACGCGCGCGTGCTCCGTGGCTGCGGCGGTACAGAATAAACCTAACCCCAACCTGTTGTTGGTTGCATTACCCTAGATAGCCTGCAAAAAGGTGTAACCCAACATGCAGTCGGTTGCATAACCCTAGATAGACTGCATCGAGACAGTGCTGTTTGCACAACCCTACCAACTTCTTAGCGGCGACGGTACGGAAAAAGGTGTAACCCCAACCTGTTGTCGGTTGTATAACCCTGATAGACTGCATCGAAACATTGCTGTTTGCACAACCCTATCATCACATAGATGTTGGCACGGCAAAAGTTAAAGGCCACCAACAGTGGCTGACCAATGTCAAAAAGACAAGACGAGTGGGAGCGCACAAGTCAAAGTCCACTAACAGTGACTGACCAATGTCAAAAAGACAAGACGAGTGGAAGCGAACAAGACAAAGTCCACCAATAATATGTGATCAATGTCAAAAAAAAAAGACAAGACGAGTGGGAGCGCACAAGTCAAAGTCCACCAATAATGGGTGACCAATGACAAAAAAGACCAGTTTACCCATAACTCCTACAGTTTATCCATACCTCCTACAATTTACCGTGACTGACCAATGTCAAAAAGACAAGACGAGTGGGAACGCACAAGTCAAAGTTCACCAATAATAGGTGACCAATGTCAAAGAAGACAAGACGAATGGGAGCGCACAAGCCAAAGTCCACCAACACTGACTGACCAATGCCAAAAAGATAAGACGAGTGGTAGCGCACAAGTCAAAGTCCACCAATAATAGGAGACCAATGTAAAAAAAAAAGACAAGACGAGTGGGAGCGCGCAAGTCAAAGTCCACCAACAGTGACTGACCAATGTCAAAAAGACAAGACGAGTGGAAGCGCGCAAGTCAAATTCCACCAACAGTGGCTGACCAATGTCAAAAAGACAAGACGAGTGGGAGCGCGCAAGTCAAATTCCACCAACAGTGGCTGACCAATGCCAAAAAGACAAGACGAGTGGAAGCGCGCAAGTCAAAGTCCACCAACAGTGACTGACCAATGTCAAAAAGACAAGACGAGTGGGAGCGCACAAGTCAATGTCCACCAAAAGTGACTGACCAATGTCAAAAAGACAAGACGAGTGGAAGCGCGCAAGTCAAAGTCCACCAACAGTGACTGACCAATGTCAAAAAGACAAGACGAGTGGGAGCGCACAAGTCAATGTCCACCAAAAGTGACTGACCAATGTCAAAAAGACAAGACGAGTGGGAGCGCACAAGTCAAAGTCCACCAAAAGTGACTGACCAATGTCAAAAAGACAAGACCAGTGGGAGCGCACAAGTCAATGTCCACCAAAAGTGACTGACCAATGTCAAAAAGACAAGACCAGTGGGAGCGCACAAGTCAATGTCCACCAAAAGTGACTGACCAATGTCAAAAAGACAAGACCAGTAGGAGCGCACAAGTCAAAGTCCACCAACAGTGACTGACCAATGTCAAAAAGACAAGACCGGTGGGAGCGCACAAGTCAATGTCCACCAAAAGTGACTGACCAATGTCAAAAAGACAAGACCAGTGGGAGCGCACAAGTCAAAGTCCACCAACAGTGGCTGATTTCTTCAAGTTGTATATGACAGTGTCTTGTTTTCTTCAAGTTGTGTATGAAAATGTCTTGTTTTATTCAAGTTGTATATGACAATGTCTTGTTTTCTTCAAGTTGGTTGACCAGTGTGAAAAAGACAAGACGAAAAAAAGACAAGACGAGTGGGAGCGCACAACTCAAAGTCCACCAACAGCGCCTGACCAATGTCAAAAAAGACAAGACGAGTATGAGCGCACAAGCCAAAGTCCACCAACAGCAACTGACCAGTGTAAAAAAGACAAGACGAGTGGAAGCGCACAAGCAAAAGTCCACCAACAGCGAATGTCAAAAAAGACAAGACGAGTGGGAACGCACAAGTCAAAGTCCACCAACAACGTCTGGCGATCGTATCATCGCAAAGCACAAGTCACAAGATTCAGCTTACAAACTTAAAAATTGCAAAGTTTCATAACACAAACTTTCATACTATAAACTTTCATGTTACAAATCTTTACTTACACACTTCCAACTTGTAAATTTTCAACTTACAAACTTCCAACTTTCAATTTTCGTGTTACAATCTTCCAACAAAAATAAATTCATAACACAAACTTTCAAAACATGGACTTCCAAACATAAACTTTTCATATCACCAAGTTTCACATCACAAACTTCCAACTTTCAAACTTCCAACTTACAAACTTTCATATCATAAACTTTTCATATCACCAAGTTTCACATCACAAACTTCCAACTTTCAAACTTCCAACTTACAAACTTTCATATCATAAACTTTTCATATCACCAAGTTTCACATCACAAACTTCCAACTTTCAAACTTCCAACTTACAAACTTTCATATCATAAACTTTTCATATCACCAAGTTTCACATCACAAACTTCCAACTTTCAAACTTCCAACTTACAAACTTTCATATCATAAACTTTTCATATCACCAAGTTTCACATCACAAACTTCCAACTTTCAAACTTCCAACTTACAAACTTTCATATCATAAACTTTTCATATCACCAATTTTCACATCACAAACTTCCAACTTTCAAACTTCCAACTTACAAACTTTCATATCATAAACTTTTCATATCACCAAGTTTCACATCACAAACTTCCAACTTTCAAACTTCCAACTTACAAACTTTCATAACATAAACTTTTCATATCACCAAGTTTCACATCACAAACTTCCAACTTTCAAACTTCCAACTTACAAACTTTCATATCATAAACTTTCAAAATATATACTTCCAAACATTAACACCTAAAGTAGCAGGTCTTTGGAACTGCAGTACATAAAGTTGTAGGTCCTTGCACCTACAATACATAAAGTTGTAGGTCATTGGACCTACAATACATAAAGCAGCAGGTATTTGGACCTTCAATACATAAAGTAGCAGGTCTTTGGACCTACAATACATAAAATAGCAGGTCTTTTGACCTACATTACATAAAGTAGCAGGTCTTTGGACCTACAATACATAAAGTTGTAGGTCTTTTGACCTACAATACAAAAATATGTAGGTTTTTGGAACTACAATACATAAAGTAACAGGTCTTTGGATGTATAATACATAAAGTAGCAGGTCTTTGGACCTACAATACATAAAGTTGTAGGTCCTTGGACCTACAATACATAAAGTTGTAGGTCCTTGAACGTACAAAAACCAATGTCAAAAAAGACAAGACGAGTGGTAGCGCACAAGCCAAAGTCCGCCAACAGCGCCTGACCAATGTCAAAAAAGACAAGATGGGTGGAAGCGAACAAGCCAAAGCCCATCAACAGCGACCGACCAGTGTCAAAAAGACAAGACGAGTGGAAGTGCACAAGCCAAAGTCCATCAACAGCGACCGACCAGTGTCAAAAAGACAAGACGAGTGGAAGTGCAGAAGCCAAAGTCCACCAACAGCGACTGACCAATGTCAAAAAAAGACTAGACGAGTGGGAGCGCACAAGCCAAAGTCCACCAACAGTGGCTGACCAGTGTGAAAAAGACAAGACCAGTAGGAGCGCACAACTCAAAGTCCACCAACAGCGCCTGACCAATGTCAAAAAAGACAAGACGAGTATGAGCGCACAAGCCAAAGTCCACCAACAGCAACTGACCAGTGTAAAAAAAGACAAGACGAGTGGAAGCGCACAAGCAAAAGTCCACCAACAGCGAATGTCAAAAAAGACAAGACGAGTGGGAACGCACAAGTCAAAGTCCACCAACAACGTCTGGCGATCGTATCATCGCAAAGCACAAGTCACAAGATTCAGCTTACAAACTTAAAAATTGCAAAGTTTCATAACACAAACTTTCATACTATAAACTTTCATGTTACAAATCTTTACTTACACACTTCCAACTTGTAAATTTTCAACTTACAAACTTCCAACTTTCAATTTTCGTGTTACAATCTTCCAACAACAAAAAATTCATAACACAAACTTTCAAAACATGGACTTCCAAACATAAACTTTTCATATCACCAAGTTTCACATCACAAACTTCCAACTTTCAAACTTCCAACTTACAAACTTTCATATCATAAACTTTTCATATCACCAAGTTTCACATCACAAACTTCCAACTTTCAAACTTCCAACTTACAAACTTTCATAACATAAACTTTTCATATCACCAAGTTTCACATCACAAACTTCCAACTTTCAAACTTCCAACTTACAAACTTTCATATCATAAACTTTCAAAATATATACTTCCAAACATTAACACCTAAAGTAGCAGGTCTTTGGAACTGCAGTACATAAAGTTGTAGGTCCTTGCACCTACAATACATAAAGTTGTAGGTATTTGGACCTACTATACATAAAGTTGTAGGTCATTGGACCTACAATACATAAAGCAGCAGGTATTTGGACCTTCAATACATAAAGTAGCAGGTCTTTGGACCTACAATACATAAAGTAGCAGGTCTTTTGACCTACATTACATAAAGTAGCAGGTCTTTGGATCTACAATACATAAAGTTGTAGGTCTTTTGACCTACAATACAAAATTGTGTAGGTTTTTGGAACTACAATACATAAAGTAACAGGTCTTTGGATGTATAATACATAAAGTAGCAGGTCTTTGGACCTACAATACATAAAGTTGTAGGTCCTTGGACCTACAATACATAAAATTGTAGGTCCTTGAACGTACAAAAACCAATGTCAAAAAAGACAAGACGAGTGGAAGCGCACAAGCCAAAGTCCGCCAACAGCGCCTGACCAATGTCAAAAAAGACAAGATGGGTGGAAGCGAACAAGCCAAAGTCCATCAACAGCGACCGACCAGTGTCAAAAAGACAAGACGAGTGGAAGTGCACAAGCCAAAGTCCATCAACAGCGACCGACCAGTGTCAAAAAGACAAGACGAGTGGAAGTGCAGAAGCCAAAGTCCACCAAGAGCGACTGACCAATGTCAAAAAAAGACAAGACGAGTGGGAGCGCACAAGCCAAAGTCCACCAACAGTGGCTGACCAGTGTGAAATAGACAAGACGAGTGGAAACGCACAAGCCAAAGTCCACTAGCAGCGACTGACCAGTGTGAAAAAGACAAGACGAACGGAAATGCACAAGCCAAAGTCCACCAACAGCGACTGACCAATGTGAGTGGGAGCGCACAAGCCAAAGTTCACCAACAGCGAATGACCAGTGTCAAAAAAGACAAGGCGGATGGAAGTGCACAAGCCAAAGTCCACCAACACCGTTACAGTTTACCCATACCTCCTACAGTTTACCCATAACTCCTACAGTTTACCCATAATTCCCACAGGTTACCCATAACTCCTATAGTTTACCCATAATTCCTACAGGTTACCCATAACTCCTACAGTTTACCTATAATTCCTACATGTTACCCATAACTCCTACAGTTTACTCATAATTCCTACAATTTACCCATACCTCCTACAATTTACCCTGAAAGTTTGCTGACGATGCACTTTTTCTGGGTTTTTCCCGTAGAGAGTTTCACATTAAAAAAATTTCACATTTCGGTGAAATGTGAAACAGTGGCTGACCAATGTCAAAAAGACAAGACGAATGGAAGCGCACAAGCCAATGTTACATACCGGATCGATGTGTCTGGACACATTTCGCGGAAATCTGGTTCAAACCGCTTCAAACCGACGTGTCTTGACACATTTCGCGGGAAAACTGGGTTGACCTTGACCTTTTGACCTTTTAACTTCGCGGTGTTCATTCGAACGTTCCAGAAAGCGGCGGTTTTTTTTTTGACCTTGACCTTTTGACCTCGCGGTGTTTATGCAGACTCGTATCATTATATGCGATATTTGACCTTGACCTTTAGACCTCGCAATGTTTATGGAAAATTCCATGACTTCGTTCGAACGTTCCAGAAAGCGACGGTGTTGTTGACCTTGACCTTCGCGAAACGACATACGACGAAAAGTTCTCGATATAATGCAACGATGTGATATGCGTCGTATAGAATACATGCACGGCTACGTTTTTCCCGCTGGATGCACGAACTTTCGTCCGCTAGAGTTCAGTCTGCTAGCAGGGTGAAAAGGCGTGACTTCGTTCGAACGTTCCAGAAAGCGGCGGTGTTTGTTTTGTTGACCTTTTGACCTCGCGGTGTTCTTGCAGACTATATTAATGATCACTGCTGCTGCCGTCGCTGCTGCTAACAGACCCTTCGTTCCCTCCCGAAACCCCTCTCCGACAATCGTATCACCCAGGAGAGCGCCTCTTGGTGACCGTATCACCCAGGTTCACCTGAAACCTGCATGTCTTTTTTATTGTTAGGGTCAGGTTTCACTACATACGTCAGAATTAGGGTGACTAACCCTAACCCTAACTGGCAATCGTATAAGTACAAAAGGTCGGTGATCTTTGATCTTTGACCTTGCCGCAGTGCCGTCTGGTAATCAATACAACATGGCAGCAAAACAAGATGGCAATCTCCATAGAGAGGTCACGTGATATACAAATGAAGAGCTGTGACGTCATAGGTCACGTGACGGCGCTCGACGAATCAGAACCGTCGACACGTTTGACCCGTAGCGCCCCTGGCGACAATATTACTGAAAAACAGTACCTCAGGGGCGATAATAGGGGATGACACGTTGCGCCCTCTGGTGACGGTTTCACTACAAAACGGTGTAATTTATGCTAATTTATACAGTGCCTCGGGGGCGATAATAGGGGATGACACGTTGCGCCCCCTGGTGACGGTTTCAGTATAAAAGGGTGTAATTTATGCTAATTTATGCAAATGAGCTGTGACGTCATAGGTCACGTGACGGCTTTCGACCAATAAGAACAGTCGATACTAGGTCACAAACCGTCGATACAATTGACCGGTAGCGCCCCCTGGTGACGGTTTCACCACAAAAGGCTCTCGACCAATCAGAACAGTCGAAACTAGGTCACAAACCGTCGACACAATTGACCGGTAGCGCCCCCTGGTGACGGTTTCACCACAAAAGGGTGCAATATATGCTAATTTATGCAAATATAGGTGTCATAGGTCACGTGACGGCTCTCGACCAATCAGAATGAGTCCCTGTGGCGCCCCTGGTGACAGTATGACCGCAAAGGAGTGCGATTTTTGGTAATTTATGCTAATTTATGCAAATAGCTGTGACGTCATAGAGCATGTGACATCTCTCGACCAATCAGAATATGCCCCTGTGGCGCCCCCTGGTGGTGAAACTGCTCTAGACCAATCAGAAAGTGCCCAAACATTTCCTCATTTGAGCGCAAAAAGGGGATTATACGGTGGCGCCCCTAGCGGCAATAAGCGCACGACCAATCAGAACGCTCCATTTCAAATTTCGACCAATCAGAATGAGCCCCAAAATCTCCTTATTTTTAAGCCTTCAAAAACTCTCATATACTACTCATGTAGTTCTGCCAAAATTATTGTAGTATTACCGGTGTGACTTAGATAACCGGAACACGCGTGTAATAATTGTTTTTATTGTTAAGAAAAACACTTCCTCGAGGTATCGTTGCCTCGGGGGGGGGGTGGGCATGAGCAGTGACCACATTTGACCTCACGGATAGTGCGGCCTACATGTGATTGGTTAATGATGAATATCGGCATTGATCTCGATTACCTACACACAGCGCTGTACGTTCAGCCACACAAATTCGTGTGTGTGTGTGTGTGTGTGTGTGTGTGTGTGTGTGCGTGCGTGCGTGCGTGCGTGCGTGAGTGTGTGCGCGCGCGTGCGTGCGTGTGTGATTGCGTGCGTGCGTGCGTGCGTGCGTGCGTGCGTGTATGCGTGCGTGTGTTTGGATAAGTTACATCAGTCTATTGTTCAGAGAAGAATAATATAATAATAATAATTTTATTTTTATCAAGCCCAGTTTTCATTGAAATGCTCAAAAAACGTTGTACAAACTCTAAATACATATAAAACGTTAAACATATAATAAAGATGTGCTTAAACGCAAATACAATATAAATACATACATACATAAATACATACACATAAATACACACACACACCATATACACACATACAAAACAAATGAGTTTAGGTTAAATTGTCCACAGGCACAATGAAATATATTAGTAACATATCAGCAAGTACTCAGCTTTGAACAGGTATGAGTTAATAAAATAAAATTATGATACATACATACATACATACATAACTACACACACGCATATATAAAACGTTAAATATATTATAAAGATGTGCATAAATGCAAATAAAATATAAATCGAATAAAATGATGATACATATATACATACATACGTACATACATAACTACATACACGCATACGTACATACATACATATATACACACAGAAACACGCATACGCACACGCGCATGCGCGCACGCACACATACACACGCAAACACAAACACACACACACCACATTCACACATAGATACTGTAGTACAGTAAAGTGTCCACAGTCACAATGAAATATATAAGTAACATATCAGCAAGTACTCAGCTTTGAACAGGTGTGTGTTAAGTGTCTTTTTGAACAATGATAGGGTTCTGCTCTATTTGATGGCAATCGGCAGCGAATTCCACAGTCGAAGGCCGATCACGTGGTAATAACGTTCACCGAAACTAACAAGCTTTGTTCGCGGCACTTCTAACAATTGTTGCTGGTACGATTGTGTGCGTCCTGTAGAACAACGTCGCTTTAACATGTTCGCGAGATACAATGGTGCCAATTATGTACCCCTGTCTCGAGAGTTAGGTCGCCGGTACTTTCACAGCCTTGGTCCCGTCATCAGCGTTAGTCTGAACTGTCCTGCGGTGTCAGGCGACCATGTTGACGGTCGTCCCATGACAGCAGTTCAAGAACATCGCGAGAAGGTATCTTGATCCTCTCCCGTATCTCAATCTCCCCACTGATGTTTCTGCGCCAGAAGTTGTTTTCTCTGACCAGAATTATCGCATCATTGGCCTTCGTGTTCTGGCCCTCGTTGACTAGGAATTATAATACACTTCTTTACGTTATGCTATTTTTAAGTGTTGATGATTAAGAGTTAGTCGCTGGTGTGTTCGCGATTGTTTATTGATTATTATCTCGTCAGGCGATTGGATTGTCGCTAAGTGGACATAACATATCATTTGCTGAAAACCTTTCGTCGTCCGTGTGCAAGGTTAAATATGTCTGACATCACACCGAAGTCACAGCGGAGAAGAGAAAAGGTGCATCACTCAATTGTCGTGTCCAGTTTCTTGCTGCCCGTAGGGGACGTCAGCACATACGGCCGAGGGACACAGGACCCCAACATTGCGCCCGACCTCCTGCACGGCGGCTGGTCCGGTCGCTCCGTTCAATGTTGCTGGCGATATAGCCAGTCCGACATAGTCAGTGGTCGCGTTATCACCTCCCGATTCTTCCACCCCGTAAGGGACGGCAGAGGATGGACGCAGGAGCCAGCCACTGCCGTCGACCTCCTGCACAGCTCCTGGCCGGGTTGTGCTGTCCGATGTTGACATGACATGGCCGGGACTTGTGGTGCGTGCCACTGTGTCCCGTTTCCTGTTCAGGCAGTTGGCTTGACACGGCGTTGTTCGTCATAATTTACTTCTCGTTTTTGAATACGCGAAATTCAGTGAACCGTGTAGGACGCGGTTGACTGCTTTGATCCCAGGAAACACACTTGGCGTGTTCTCTTTCCCAACCGATATCTTGTCAGCTTCTTCACAACGAAGAAGTTTCGCCTTTCAGTTATCTCAATTCCTGTCCCGAAGACTCGGTTTTGTGTATGTTGAATTGTCCTTTGTTGTGACAAACAAACTGTAACCAACAAAACACATGATAGTACCGTTGCTTTGTATGCTTGTACCCTCCAAGTTGTACGTGAGTGATAACGTATTGATCAATTCGGAATAATACTGCGATAATGGAAATAAACATGTTTTTCGATGATATTGTTATTTATTCATCGACCTAACATCAAGAATCGTCGAATAGAGCAGCGTCATTTATGGATTCGCCATTTTAAATCAACTTCCTTCAAGGCTACGCAATAACAATTATAGTTTGGGATTGCTTTCCTGGCTATTTGTTATTCCGCGATACTATCTCAATACTATCGCGATAGTTATGAAACTATCGCAATATTATTGCAGTAGTACACACCGCAATCGCGTTACTATAGCAACAGTAAAATGTTTCACAGTAGTCACCCCTGGTCAGTTCTAACGAATTAGAAACGAGTTATAAACAGAGGTGTCATCTCCGAGAGATTTGTATGCGGGACACAGCGCGCGAACGAAGTTCGCCGCCTCACTCACTAAACAATTGTGCGACTAAAACGCAATATTGACCCCCACAGCAAACATACCTAATATGTAAACAATAACAACTCATATGTCGGCATTCAGTGAAATATTTATTTCTTGACAATGTTGCGGTGTTCCTGATTGTATGAGGACACAGCGTTGCGTGCTGACTCCAGCACCTTCGCACTGGGGGCAAAGACAGAGGGGCGCACATCAGTGTTCATCGTAACAGATAGCAGAGCACATGTTATGCCCTGCGCTAACTCACTCCGAAAGTCAGTTTCGATTTTGCGGAATGCACTCTCGCTGGAAGCGTTCGACAGTGGCACTACGAGGAATGCAAGCATTACCTTCGCAAGGAGAGCAAACCTCGCTGTGCCACTGCCGTCCCGCCGCTCAGACATGTCTCCCCATAAGGCATCCAGCCGAGTCTCGCCATGAACATAGGTGGGCAGGGTGCGATCATCATCCAACAGGTAGGCTGTCAACTCGAGTCGGTCCTCTGCGATGATGTGAGGGGGCAACCTGGCAGCCAAACGACACACTGAAAATAAAAACACAACGAATAAAGTTAAGAATTACATCTCAGCATGAACTGCCTCACCTGCAAGAACAAAGTATATAACTAACTGTAAACAACTGAACAGGTCTTGTCATGCATTCATTGAGTGGCTGAATCTGTAACAAACATGGTCACCTCCCTGTACATTGGAACAGGTCTTGTCATGCATTCATTGAGTGGCTGAATCTGTAACAAACATGGTCACCTCCCTGTACATTGGAACAGGTCTTGTCATGCATTCATTGAGTGGCTGAATCTGTAACAAACATGGTCACCTACCCTGTACATTGGAACAGGTCTTGTCATGCATTCATTGAGTGGCTGAATCTGTAACAAACATGGTCACCTCCCTGTACATTGGAACAGGTCTTGTCATGCAGTCATTGAGTGGCTGAATCTGTAACAAACATGGTCACCTCCCTGTACATTGGAACAGGTCTTGTCATGCATTCATTGAGTGGCTGAATCTGTAACAAACATGGTCACCTCCCTGTACATTGGAACAGGTCTTGTCATGCAGTCATTGAGTGGCTGAATCTGTAACAAACATGGTCACCTCCCTGTACATTGGAACAGGTCTTGTCATGCATTCATTGAGTGGCTGAATCTGTAACAAACATGGTCACCTACCCTGTACATTGGAACAGGTCTTGTCATGCATTCATTGAGTGGCTGAATCTGTAACAAACATGGTCACCTCCCTGTACATTGGAACAGGTCTTGTCATGCAGTCATTGAGTGGCTGAATCTGTAACAAACATGGTCACCTCCCTGTACATTGGAACAGGTCTTGTCATGCATTCATTGAGTGGCTGAATCTGTAACAAACATGGTCACCTCCCTGTACATTGGAACAGGTCTTGTCATGCATTCATTGAGTGGCTGAATCTGTAACAAACATGGTCACCTCCCTGTACATTGGAACAGGTCTTGTCATGCATTCATTGAGTGGCTGAATCTGTAACAAACATGGTCACCTCCCTGTACATTGGAACAGGTCTTGTCATGCATTCATTGAGTGGCTGAATCTGTAACAAACATGGTCACCTCCCCTGTACATTGGAACAGGTCTTGTCATGCATTCATTGAGTGGCTGAATCTGTAACAAACATGGTCACCTCCCTGTACATTGGAACAGGTCTTGTCATGCATTCATTGAGTGGCTGAATCTGTAACAAACATGGTCACCTCCCCTGTACATTGGAACAGGTCTTGTCATGCATTCATTGAGTGGCTGAATCTGTAACAAACATGGTCACCTACACTGTACATTGGAACAGGTCTTGTCATGCATTCATTGAGTGGCTGAATCTGTAACAAACATGGTCACCTCCCCTGTACATTGGAACAGGTCTTGTCATGCATTCATTGAGTGGCTGAATCTGTAACAAACATGGTCACCTCCCTGTACATTGGAACAGGTCTTGTCATGCATTCATTGAGTGGCTGAATCTGTAACAAACATGGTCACCTCCCTGTACATTGGAACAGGTCTTGTCATGCATTCATTGAGTGGATGAATCTGTAACAAACATGGTCACCTCCCTGTACATTGGAACAGGTCTTGTCATGCATTCATTGAGTGGCTGAATCTGTAACAAACATGGTCACCTCCCTGTACATTGGAACAGGTCTTGTCATGCATTCATTGAGTGGCTGAATCTGTAACAAACATGGTCACCTACACTGTACATTGGAACAGGTCTTGTCATGCATTCATTGAGTGGCTGAATCTGTAACAAACATGGTCACCTCCCTGTACATTGGAACAGGTCTTGTCATGCATTCATTGAGTGGCTGAATCTGTAACAAACATGGTCACCTCCCTGTACATTGGAACAGATATAATACAATAGGTAAATACATTACTGGTCGATTAAAATATTGTTGTCAATCAAGGTATCTCTTTTTAATTTGTTTCAATATTTATAATTTTACAGGACTTATTGACTAACCGAATTCTGGTGTGTGGTCCAGCTTCTCTGATGGACAGAGGATACCTAGACTTTTCAGCACCGGGTTGTTCAGCGGCAATTTCTTCAGCATCTTTGTTACCAGCGCTAGAATGACCGTATGTTACCAGCGCCACGTAGAATGACCGTATGTTACCAGCGCCACGTAGAATGACCGTATGTTACCAGCGCCACGTAGAATGACCGTATGTTACCAGCGCCACGTAGAATGACCGTATGTTACCAGCGCCACGTAGAATGACCGTATGTTACCAGCGCCACGTAGAATGACCGTATGTTACCAGCGCCACGTAGAATGACCGTATGTTACCAGCGCCACGTAAAATGACCGTATGTTACCAGCACCACGTAGAATGAGCGTGTGCTCCTGCGATACGATTAACATCTAAATAAGATGATGCACCAATCATGAATGGAAAAAAATGGAGAACACAAATACAGCAGATTGTTCAGTAGTATAATAATGCATGTAATTGAGTGATTATTTCTTAACAACTTACACTCGTCATTGCGACCACTGATTCTTACTTTTATCCACGGAAAGTGGTAAACTTACTCTATGTTCTTAATTGTTTATAATTATGTAATCATTGAGAGTTGGCGTGTATTTATTCCATTGTGGAGTGTGCTTTACTTGTAGAACTTTGCAGCCTCTGGCTTTCACCTGAACGACTCCGGGATGACCTCAAATAGATTCTCTGCGGCGGTCGCAGATGGGCATGTCGAAGAATCTCGTGTACACTTGCTTCGCATCTGGGTCGTAATGTCGAAGAATGTCGTGTACACTTGCTTCGCATCTGGGTCATAATGTCGAAGAATGTCGTGTACACTTGCTTCGCATCTGGGTCGTAATGTCGAAGAATGTCGTGTACACTTGCTTCGCATCTGGGTCATAATGTCGAACAAGGATGACAAAATCCTTATTATCGACCCCTCGATCGCCGCCTCCGTCACAGAGCAGGGCGAAGGGTGCTTCGCGGCACAGCTCTGTCACACGGTCGTCGAGCGCAGGTGCCAGGGCTCGCTTTAAGCGTAGTCTTTGTGCGTCCTGTGCAAATTGCAGGTGTGTGAGAGAATAATCGTACATCATTTTACATAATTCAAGAAACGAGAAACGGTAAAATGCCACTAAATTAAGGCCACGCTCCCCAAAATAATAACCAGAAGCCCCCTATTGGCTCAAATGTGAACTAAACCTAAAAACAGTATGAGCGATAAAAAGGGGCCAAACTGTGTCTGTGTCTGACCAAAAAAAACCTAAATAAATTATATTTAGGCCACTAATTAAGTTTAGTATGCCTAGTATGCTTACCGCAAGAGTAGGTTTTCGCAATCTTGCTGTCGGGAAATATGCCGGGAAGCATCTTGCTTAATTCGTCGGTCGCCGACATTGGAATGTTGTGGTATGCTACCCAGTACGCTACCTTCGTTTCCGCCCTCGTCACACCATCGATGGCGTTGTTACCTTGGGCGATGTACTGGCCAATCCCACCCGTCGTTGCCGTCGTTGTTACCTTGGGCGATGTACTGGCCAATCCCACCCGTCGTTGCCGTCGTTGTTACCTTGGGCGATGTACTGGCCAATCCCACCCGTCGTTGCCGTCGTTGTCACCTTGGGCGATGTACTGGCCAATCCCACCCGTCGTTGCCGTCGTTGTCACCTTGGGCGATGTACTGGCCAATCCCACCCGTCGTTGCCGTCGTTGTCACCTTGGGCGATGTACTGGCCAATCCCACCCGTCGTTGCCGTCGTTGTTACCTTGGGCGATGTACTGGCCAATCCCACCCGTCGTTGCCGTCGTTGTCACCTTGGGCGATGTACTGGCCAATCCCACCCGTCGTTGCCGTCGTTGTTACCTTGGGCGATGTACTGGCCAATCCCACCCGTCGTTGCCGTCGTTGCCTTCGACAATTGACGGTGTCGATGTGGCGTTTCAAATCCGCCCGCCCACCAGATGTTATCGTGAAATCACACGCGCATAATGTGCAACGTGCATTCCTTCAAACTGGGATTTTCCGATGCATGGGAATTCGCTGATCCAATTCTCATTGAATTTAGCTTTTCGTTTCGAAAATAATCTAAAGTTCGACCTAAAAAAATCCTCAAAATAAAAATGTTTTTTCCTGATTTTGCGAAAACGCGGGACATTGTCGCGCTTTCGCGGGACGCGGGACTTTGAGCAAAAGCGGGACTGTCCCGCGCAATGCGGGACGGATGACACCTCTGGTTATAAACCAATGTATTCTAGTCATGTCTGTATTCCTTGTTATCACAATAGTATAGTTCACTCGCCATTTGTGTTAGGCTAGGGTCGCTAGGCATTGCTAGGCATCGACGAGGGGTACTTTACGTTCGCTAAGAAATCACACAAGTTAAAGCACAAGACAAAACCTGGTCCGATCATAATCAGAACTGTACACGTATTCCTTACAAACACGTCAAAGGTATTACTAAGGTTATATAGCTAAGCGAAGAAACAAAACATAAGAAATACACAATTATCTAACACACGGACTGTGGTGGTACTCGTATCGGCCACATTTAGGCGTAGATGCCTTTCTTTTGAAACAGCAGAGATTAACGAAAAGTGACTTACGATTTAGACTTCAGTCGACAACTGACAATCTATCGGTCCGTGTCCGTCGTCTACGCTTGTGCTTGTGTGGTTTTTACAAGGCCGGTGCATGCGGCGAGTCATAGCCTCGTGAATAGTTCCACTGAACAAAAGTAACCAAAGACTTTGATTACTACCTGTATGACACCTATAATTGCTACACGCGGGTGTTAATTTTTTATTGTAAGGAAAGCGTAGAAGGGGCGAGGGGCATGAGCGGTGACATATGATAAGGCTAGGCGCTTTAAAATAAATGCAGCCTATATGTTAATTGTGAATGATGAATATCGTTTCCTGTTCATGCAGTTGGCTTGACACGGCGTTGTTCGTCAGGAAACACACTTGGTGTGTTCTCTTTCCCAGCTAATATATTGTCAGGTTCTTCACAGCGAAGAAGATTCGCCTTTCAGTTATCTCAATTCCTCTCCCGAAGACTCGGTTTTGTGTATGTTGAAGTTGTCCTTTGTTGTGACAAACAAACTGTAGCCAACAAAACACATGATAGTACCGTTGTGTTGTATGCTTGTACCCTCCAAGTTGTACGTGAGTGATAACGTATTGATCAATTCGGAATAATATATAGGCCTTCGTTTAATTGGTATACAATTATATTAGTATGGCGTCACTGTCTATATGTCTATGGGGTCTATATTATAGTACGCCCCGCCATCTCGTTTAATACCTTGTAATCGAGTCAGTTGGTGTTTAGTCAGGACGGTGAAATGTTGCGACTGTAACAGTACAGGTAACTCGCTGTACGACCACACACATACAGTGACTGATTATGTAGTTTACATTGTTGTTATGATGACACTGAAGTTAACACTCCATTCCGTTATTTATAATAAAGTGAACTATCAATAGTCATCGTCGATAGTACACTGAACTATCGATAGCAACGATAGTTATTCATCGACCTAACATCAACAATCGTAGAATAGAGAAGTGTCATTCATGGATTCACCATTTTAAATTAACTACATCCAAGGTTACGCAATAACAATTATGGTTTGGGACAGCTTTCCTGGCTATTCGTTATTCCACGATACTATCGCAATACTATCGCGATAGTTATGAAACTATAGTAGTAGTACACACCGCAGTAGTACACACCGCAGTAGTACACACCGCAGTAGTACACGCCGCAATCGCGTTACCATAGCAACAGTAAAATGTTCCACAGTAGTCACCCCTGGGTCAGTTCTAACGTATTAGAAACGAGTTATAAACCAATGTATTCTAGTCATGCCTGTATTCCGTGTTATCACGACAGTAGTATAGTTCACTCGCCATTTATGTTAGGCTAGGGCCGCTAAGGCATTGCTAGGCATCGACGAGGAGTACTTTACATTCGCTAAGAAGGCAAAACGTGGTCCGATCATATTCAGAACTGTACACGTATTCCTTACAAACACATCAAAGTTATTATTAAGGTTATATAGCGAACGAAACGAAGAAACAAAACATAAGAAATACACGATTATCTTACACACGGACTACTGTGATGATACTCGTATCGGCCACATTTAGGCGTAGATGCCTTTCTTTTGAAACAGCAGAGAGTAACGAAAAATTACTTACGGTTTGGACTTCAGTCGACAACTGGCAATCAACTTACCAATGGGTGATTATCAATATATATATATATATATATATATATATATATATATATATATATATATATATATATATATATATATATATATATATATATACATATATATACATATATCTATATATATATATATATCTATATATATATATATATATATATATATATATATATATATATATACATATATACATATATATATATATATTAATATATATATATATATATATATATATATATATATATATATACATACATACATACATACATACACGGACACGGAAAAGGACAACACAACAATATATATATATATATATATATATATATATATATATATATATATATATATATATATATATGTATATATATATATATATATATATATATATATATATATATATATATATATATATGTATATATATATATATATATATATATATATATATATCGCAGTAGCGTTTATCACAGCGAAACAGAACAGAACCGTCTGTCCGTTCTTCCGGCTTGTGTATATATATATATATATATATATATATATATATATATATATATATATATATATATATATATATATACATATATATATATATATATATATATATATATATATATATATATATATATATATATATATATCGCAGTAGTGTTTATCACATTTATGTATGTTTCGCTGTGATAAACATTACTGCGATATATATATATATATATATATATATATATATATATATATATATATATATATATATATATATATATATATATATATATATATCGCAGTAGTGTGTATCACATTTATGTCTGTTTCGCTGTGATAAACACTACTGCGATATATATATATATATATATATATATATATATATATATATATATATATATATATATCGCAGTAGTGTTTATCACAGCGAAACAGAATATATATATATATATATATATATATATATATATATATATATATATCGCAGTAGTGTTTATCACAGCGAAACAGAACAGAACCGTCTGTTCGTTCTTCCGGCTTGTGTGGTCTTTGCAAAACGTTGCATGCGGCGAGCCGTAGGAACCTTCGGTCCGTGTCCGTGTGCCCGTGCCACATTTATAACGAGTTGACGCCGACTAATTCTTGTACGACTGCATTGTTTTGTGTGTTGTCCTTTTCCGTGTCTACTTATCAGCTACTGTAAACAATATATAAACATTACTTCATGTTGTAGTGCAGGACATTATTTCGTGAAACACTAAAATTAATGTGCTGAACGTGCAGTGTACTGTGAACCAGTTTTGACACAGTTAACTATAAATGTTGTTATGCATGCAGAAAATTTCAAACTCCCTCAATGTATAATAAATTGTGTTATTTTTATGCCATGACAGTGTTGGTTTTTCCAAACAATTATTTCGCCATGCAAGAATATATTGTTCTTTATAATTATGCAGTAAACAATACAGAATCTATGAATTTGCCAGCTTCACGTGTCACTTAATTATATATAGTTAGGCCATTAATACATGTATTTATGCAAATGTCACAGTTCAATAAATTATGTTATCAAAATATCATACTGTAGTAAAGTAAATTATGTACACCATTTCTTAACATGTCTCAGTAAATTTACAAAAACCACTGCCATGCACAATTACTTATGGCTGAAATAAATAATTTATCAACATAAATCTGTCAAAGTTCATACATTATTAGGTCAACATTTTAGGGTCCTCTATCTTTTTATCCCACCTTAATATCTTCTTTGGTACACATTACGCCCCTGAATTCAGTGGCAGCGCAGCCAACAAACATACCGATCACAAGAAATGGTTGATACACTGGTTGATAAACTGCCTCAAAAGGTTGATAAACTGCATAACATACTTTATCAGATAGAAATAGTAAATATAGAAGTGTTAAATAATTATAAAACAAATTTTGTTGTTGTTGTAATATACCTTATCGTGGTCAAGTTTGTTTACTTTTGACAAAGCGCGGCGAACGTCTAATTACGACTAATACTAGCGCATATTCATAATCGCATCATCATATTTCAATCGACAACTGGCAATCAACTTAGCAATCAGTGATTATCAATAGATATCGCAGTAGTGTTTTTCACAGCGAAACAGAAAAGAACCAGCGATCCGTGTCCGTTTTTGCGGTTTGTGTGCTTTTGGCAAAACCGTCGGTCCGAGTCCGTCACGGTTGTTTACTTTTGACAAACCGCGGCGAGCGTCTAATTATGACTAATACTAACGCATGTTCACAATGTCTGAGTTATGCCTACTCAGTGGGTCACCGCTCATGCCCCCCATCCGCCAACGATATCTCGACGAGGTGTGTTGTTTAAACATTTCGGAGCGATATATAATATAAACGTGCTAGCCACCTGTTGGATAGTCGTTCGTCAGGGGTGAAATCCGAATTGATCTGGCAGTCGGTCGCGGTTTCCGGGTTGCCGTTGACGACGGGTGGCTTGTACAGCGTAGGCCGTGGGTTCTACTATACTAAATGTAAATTAATTTATGCTAGGTATAGTGAGACAGATTTCAACTCTGCAGCTGTTTATATAGTGCTCACTTATTACGCAGTATCTTTCTGCGCAAGAAAGTAGTCCAACTGATACTCTCGTAACCACACTACCCTGCTACATTATAAATTGTGTCTACGAGGCTACACAATGCCAGTGGCTACCATAATAACATTTCCTGCGCTGTTACTCTACGTAAAAGTTTTTTATGCACGCCATCACATAAGAATAAGACAACCGTTTGACATAACTACATGGTACCTCATAATGACACATATTCCACTTGATGTAGCGAAGGTTTTGACGAATGGAAACTTAAATAATCAGGACACTAATTTTTTTCATAAAGGTATACTGCATTGCGAGGCATAGTACGTGGTTATAACATCAAACTCCCAATCGAAAGAACCTGTTTTCGAATTATCTTGCTGCCGTTTCGATCCTTAGGCAATTTCGTTCACTCCATGTTGCTTTAATTCACTCAGCCGTATAAATGAGTACCTGGCTTTAGACAGTGGTGGATATACGTGAATGAGAAATCTTTGCGCAGTACTTGCAGAGTTGCTGAATTCTTCCCCAAAAAATCAAGTTGGTGTTGGAAAGAATAGGTCTGCCAAAGGCCACTAGATTTTGTTGATATCAGTCCCAGCATAACTTAGTCCAAACACAGATCATTTGGCTAAGAATATATGAACAAGAGTGTTCCAGCGATGACATTTTCTACGTGTGACTTTGAAAACTGTCTTAGGTCACGTGGATATATATGTTGAATAAGACCAAACAATATTAAATATCACGACTGCTCCGTCTAAGTGGAAGGGGACATTTGAAGTAAATATCTGAGAGAGAGTGAGGAGAGAGAAGGTGGAGAGAGAGAGAGAGGCAAGAGTGGGGAAGAGAGAGGAGAGAGAGGAAAGAGAGAAGAGAGAGTAGAGAGAGGGGAGGGGAGAGAGGAGAGAGAGGGGAGACGAAAAGAAGGGGAGGGGAGAGAGGGGGGGCAAGAGAAGGAGAGAGAGAGGAGAGAGAGAGGAGAGAGAGAGGAGAGAGGAGAGAGAGGAGAGAGGGGAGAGGAGAGAGAGGGGAGACGAAAAGAAGGGGAGGCGAGAGAGGGGGGCAAGAGAAGGAGAGAGAGAGGAGAGAGAGGAAAGAGAGAGGAGAGAGGAGAGAGGGGAGAGGAGAGAGAGGGGAGACGAAAAGAAGGGGAGGGGGAGAGAGGGGGGGGGCAAGAGAAGGAGAGAGAGAGCAGAGAGAGGAAAGAGAGCGGAGAGAGGATAGAGGAGAGAGGAGCGAGAGAGAGAGAGGGAGAGCGAGAGGAGAGAGAGAGAGGAGAGAGAGGAGAGAGGGGAGAGGAGAGAGAGGGGGGAGAGGATTGTTGGACGTTAACGTTTTACGTAGAAGAGAAGGGGGAGGGGAGAGAGAGGGGGGCAAGAGAGGGGGAAAGAGAGGAGAGAGAGGAAAGAGACAGGAGAGAGGAGAGAGAGAGAGAGAGAGAGAGAGAGGAGAGAGAGAAGAGAGGGGAGAGGAGAGACATAGAGGGGGGGGCGGAGGGGAGAGGATTGTTGGATGTTAACGTTTTACGTAGCGAACATTTTATTTACCACAAAAACCACTAAAAACATTTGATATAAGGGGTATTTCGAAATAAAATAAAGGCGTTATGTTTCATTCGTGGGGTCATAGATTAATCCCTGACAGTTTGGCGCCCGAGCTGCAGTTAAGCCGTCTAGGAGGAAAACGTGAACATACAAACATACGCTAGCTCGATTATAGTTAGATGCTACAATTATGATCATTATATATACGAGGGGTAGTTACATTCGCACAAGTTAAAGCACAAGCGGCAAAGGTCCGTTCCAGTTTCTGCGGCTTGTGTGGTTTTGGCAAGACCATCGGTCCGTGTCCGTCACGGTTGTTTACTTTTGACAACCGCGGCGAGCGTCTAATTATGAGTAATATATATATATATATATATATATATATATATATATATATATATATATATATATATATATATATATATATATATATATATATATATATATATATATATATATATATATATATATATATATGTATATATATATATATATATATATATATATTACTCATAATTGCACGCTCGCCGCGGCAAGAACATCGGTCCGTGTCCGTCACTGATGTTTACTTTTGACAACCGCGGCGAACGTCTACCCGAGGTAGGAAGGGGGATACTACCCTACCACACACCCCGAGGTAGGAAGGGGGATACTACCCTACCACACACCCCGAGGTAGGAAGGGGGATACTACCTTACCACAAACCCCGAGGTAAGAAGGGGGATACTCCCCTACAACAGACACCCCTAAGTAGGAAGGGGGATACTCCCCTACCACACACCCCGAGGTAAGAAGGGGGATACTCCCCTACCACACACACACCTAGGTAGGAAGGGGGATACTCCCCTACCATACACACCCCGGGGTAGGAAGGGGGATACTCCCCTAACACACACACACACACCACGAGGTAGGAAGGGGGATTCTCCCCTACCACAGACACCCCTAGGTAGGAAAGGGGATACTCCCCTACCACACACATCCAGGGGTAGGAAGGGGGATACTCCCCTACCACACACACCACGAGGTAGGAAGGGGGATACTCCCCTACCACACACACCACGAGGTAGGAAGGGGGATACTCCTCTACCACAGACACCCCTAGGTAGGAAGGGGGATTCTCCCCTACCACACACACCCCGGGTAAGGTGCTACAATATACGTCTAATTATGAGTAATATATATATATATATATATATATATATATATATATATATATATATATATATATATATATATATATATATATATGATCCTAATGTTTTAATTAGCTCCTCGTTCGATCTGCATCTATGTATATCAGTAGCAGGACATCAAGTGTAGGTGCCGTCTTATTAGTAATATTACAGAAGGCATTTTGTATGCATCATCGCTACAGATAATCAATAAAACATAATATGTCATATTAGTCCTTAGGAAGGTGACAGATCTGTTGTAAAATAAGTACAATAGTTAAATACTTAATAGTTAGCCACACAGATGTGAAGTTATAAAATACTAAATTCCCTTGTGTGTGTGTGTGTGCGTGCGTGTGTGTGCGTGCGTGCGTGCGTGCGTGCGTGCGTGCGTGCGTGTTTGCGTGTGCTTGGATCAGATATATCAGTGTATTGTTCAGAGAAGAATAACATAATAATAATAATAATAATTTTATTTTCATCATGCTCAGTTTTCATTAAACTGCTCAAAGCGCTGTACAAAATCTAAATACATATAAAACGTTACATATATTATAAAGATGCGCATAAATGCAAATAAAATATCAATCGAATAAAATTATGATACATACATACATACATATATACATACATAAATACACACACGCATACATACATACATACATACATACATACATACATACATACATACATACATACATACATACATACATGCATGCATGCATACATACATACACAGATATATACAAACAGAAACACGCATACGCGCACGCGCGCGCGCACGCACACGCAAACACACACCACAGTGTCCACAGTCATCAGCGTCAGTCTGAACTGTCCTGCGGTGTCAGGCGACCATGTTGACGGTCGTCCCATGACAGCAGTTCAAGAACATCGCGAGAAGGTATCTTGATCCTCTCCCGTATCTCAATCTCCCCACTGATATTTCTGCGCCAGAAGTTGTTTTCTCTGACCAGAATTATCGCATCATTGGCCTTCGTGTTCTGGCCCTCGTTGACTAGGAATTATAATACACTTCTTTACGTTATGCTATTTTTAAATGTTGATGATTAAGAGTTAGTCGCTGGTGTGTTCGCGATTGTCTATTGATTATTATCTCGTCAGGCGATTGGATTGTCGCTAAGTGGACATAACATATCATTTGCTGAAAACCTTTCGTCGTCCGTGTGCAAGGTTAAATATGTCTGACATCACACCGAAGTCACAGCGGAGAAGAGAAAAGGTGCATCACTCAATTGTCGTGTCCAGTTTCTTGCTGCCCGTAGGGGACGTCAGCACATACGGCCGAGGGACACAGGACCCCAACACTGCGGCCGACCTCCTGCACGGCGGCTGGTCCGGTCGCTCCGTTCAATGTCGCTGGCGATATAGCCAGTCCGACATAGTCAGTGGTCGCGTTATCACCTCCCGATTCCTCCACCCCGTAAGGGACGGCAGAGGATGGATGCAGGAGCCAGCCACTGCCGCCGACCTCCTGCACAGCTCCTGGCCGGGCTGTGCTGTCCGATGTTGACATGACATGGCCGGGACTTGTGGTGTGTGCCACTGTATTCCAGTGTCCCGTTTCCTGTTCAGGCAGTTGGCTTGACACGGCGTTGTTCGTCATAATTTTCTTTTAGTTTTTGAGTACGCGAGATTCAGTGAACCGTGTAGGACGCGGTTGACTGCTTTGATCACAGGAAACACACTTGGCGTGTTCTCTTTCCCAACCGATATCTTGTCAGCTTCTTCACAACGAAGAAGATTCGCCTTTCAGTTATCTCAATTCCTGTCCCGAAGACTCGGTTTTGTGTATGTTGAAGTTATCCTTTGTTGTGACAAACAAACTGTAACCAACAAAACACATGATAGTACCGATGTGTTGTATGCTTGTACCCTACAAGTTGTACGTGAGTGATAACGTATTGATCAATTCGGAATAATATATAGGCCTTCGCTAAATTGGATATAATTATACTAGTATGGCGACACTGTCTATACATCTATGGGGTCTACATATAGTACATCTCGTTTAATAATCGAGTCAGTTGATGTTTGATGGTGAAATGTTGCGACTGCAACAGTAAAAGTATCTCACTGTACGACCGCAAACATACAGTGTTTGATTATGTAGTTTACATTGTTGTTATGATGACACTGAAGTTAACACTCCATTCCGTTATTTATAATAAAGTGAACTATCAATAGTACACTGAACTATCGATAGCAACGGTAGTTATTCATCGACCTAACATCAACAATCGTCGAATAGAGCAGCGTCATTCATGGATTCACCATTTTAAATCAACTACCTCCAAGGCTACGCAATACCAATTATGGTTTGGGACAGCTTTCCTGGCTATTCGTTATTCCACGATACTATCGCAATACTATCGCGATAGTTATGAAGCTATAGTAGTTGTACACACCGCAATCGCGTTACCATAGCAACAGTAACATATTCCACAGTAGTCAGCCCTGGCTGGGTCAGATCTAACGAATTAGAAAAGATTGTTCATTCACGTATATCCACCACTGTCTAAAGCCAGGTACTCATTTATACGACCGAGTGAACTAAAGCAACATGGAGTGAACGAAATTGCCCAAGGATCGAAACGGCATAAAGATAATTCGAAAACATGTTCTTTCGATTGGGAGTTCGACGTTATAACCACGTACTATGCCTCGCAATGCAGTATACCTCTATGAACAAAATTAGTGTCCTTATAATTTAAGTTTCCATTCGTCAAAACCTACGCTACATCAAATGTTCCACAGTAGTCACCCCTGGGTCAGTACTAACGAATTAGAAACGAGTTATAAACCAATGTATTCTAGTCATGCCTGTATTCCGTGTTATCACGACAGTAGTATAGTTCACTCGCCATTTATGTTAGGCTAGGGCCGCTAAGGCATTGCTAGGCATCGACGAGGGGTACTTTACATTCGCTAAGAAATCACACAAGTTAAAGCACAAGACAAAACGTGGTCCGATCATATTCAGAACTGTACACGTATTCCTTACAAACACGTCAAAGGTATTACTAAGGTTATATAGCTAAGCGAAGAAACAAAACATAGGAAACACACGATTATCTTACACACGGACTACTGTGGTGGTACACGTATTTGCCACATTTAGGCGTAGATGCCTTTCCTTTGAAACAGCAGAGAGTAACGAAAAGTGACTTACGGTTTGGACTTCAGTCGACAACTGGCAATCAACTTAGCAATGGGTGATTATCAATATATATCGCGGTAGAGTTTTTTCACAGCGGAACAGAACAATCGGTCTGTGTCTTTGTGTGGTTTTGGCAAGGGGCTGCATGCCGCGAGTCGTAGCCCCGCGATTGGTCTGTCACTGACACTGCCGCCCCCGGAAACCACAACCGTTCCACTCTGAATAAAAGTCGCCAAATGTCTTGTGTGACTTAGATAACCGGAACACGCGTGTAATAATTGTTTTTATTGTTAACCACATTTGCGCTCACTCGATAGTGCGGCCAATAATAATTATGTTAGTGGTGTATGATTACATACACACAGCGCTGTACGTTCAGCCACACAGATTTTGTTGTGTGTGTGTGTGTGTGTGTGTGTGTGTGTGTGTGTGTGTGTGTGTGTGTGTGTGTGTGTGCTTGCGTGCGTGCGTGCGTGCGTGCGTGCGTGCGTGCGTGCGTGCGTGTGTTTGGATAAGATATATCCGTGTATTGTTCAGAGAAGAATAATATATTAATAATAATAATTGTTTTATCAAGCCCAGTTTTCATTAAAATGTTCAAAGCGCTGTTTAAAATCTAAATACATATAAAACATTAAATATATAATAAAGATGTGCATACACACAAATAAAATATATATCGAATAAAATTATTATACATGCATACATACATACATATGCATAAACACACACACACGCATACGCACACACACGCACGCGCGCGCACGCACGCACGCAGGCACGCAGGCAGGCACGCACGCACGCACGCACGCACGCACGCACGCACGCACGCACGCACGCACGCACGCACGCACGCACGCACGCACACACACACACACACACACACACACACACACACACACATATGAATGTAGGGCGTATTAAATTGCGATATGTGAATTAAAGAATTCGTATGATGTGACAAAAGTGCAATTGAGCAGGCATATTCACAGGTTTGTTTGTAGAAGCTATTGGCTGAAAAATGGTGCATTGTTTTGAGAGTTTAACAGGCGGAGGGATTTATGGGAATTGTTATGCTATGGGCCACGTGGGCGCATGAATACATGTTTCAAAAGAAAGGCATCTACGCCTAAATGTGGCCGATACGAGTACCACCACAGTAGTCCGTGTGTTAGATAATCGTGTGTTTCCTATGTTGTTTCTTTGCTTAGCTATGTAACCTTAGTAATACATAGGCGGATCCAGAGGGGGAGGGTCCAGGGGGGTCCGGACCCCCCTTTTTTTAGTACAAAAAATCCATTGCAATTGCATGTCAACGCGGGACAAACGCATTGCCAAGAAACAACACAAGGTCAAAATTGTCGCTTACTACGTACGAATTCTTTAGTAGCAGGCCGATGTTTTCAGACACTGATCTAGCACAGGCGATATTATACATACCGTCCAGCGTATCCCCAAAGTTAATCTTAGCATTAACGGTGATGTTATTTATAGATTACCTGCACATGCACACGGCACGCACGTGTACACACACGCACGCACGCGCGCGCGTGCGCCCACCACATGTTTGACAATGTCTCCTCGCGATAAAAAAAATACCTGGCTGCAATGAGTAAGCCCTCTTTCTCATTGAAGCCAGATACTCCGGGTTGATGCAGTTACCGTCTAAGGAATGGCCAGAATATTGGGACGTCATTTACACATTGTGACCAGCCAGAAGCAGAACATGAAACAAGGCTACACTCACAAAATCACAGCCAATTCTAATAATGACGGTGTGGTATGAGTTATTTAGCCAATTGTATTGTACTCGTTTGGAATATGCCTACCTACAGTTATACTTATGTGACGAATACAAGAAAATACATTAGACTACTTGATCACGATTTTTATATTTTCACCAAATCCGTATTAAAACGGGATACGGCCCAAGGCCGCATTCCTCCCAAAAATCCGTATTGTATTCGTACGATGTCGCCTGTCTGAAGTTTGGGTTGATTACATTAGACCCTAACTTCATTAAAACCGGATACTTGGTGTCCCAACTTACACCATTTCAAGTGTTTTGTTCAAACAAAACGTCAAATGGGAAGGAAGGGGGATACTACCCTACCACACATCCCGAGGTAGGAAGGGGATAGTACCATACAACACACCCCGAGGTAGGAAGGGGTTTCTACCCTACCACACACCCCGAGGTAGGAAGAAGGATACTACCCTACCACACACACCCCGAGGTAAGAAGGGGGATACTACCCTACCACACACCCCGAGGTAGGAAGGGGGATACTACCCTACCACACACACCCCTAGGTAGGAAGGGGGATACTACCCTCCACACACCCCGAAGTAGGAAGGGGATATTCCCCTACCACACACACACCGAGGGAGGAAGGGGATACTCCCCTACCACAGACACCCCTAGATAGGAAGGGCGATACTCCCTTACCACACACACCACGAGGTAAGAAGGGGGATACTCCCCTACCACAGACGCCCCTAGGTACGAAGGGGGATACTCCCCTACCACACACACACCCCGGGGTAGGAAGGGGGATACTCCCCTACCATACACACCACGAGGTAGGAAGGGGGATTCTCACCTACCACAGACACCCCTAGGTAGGAAGGGGGATACTCCCCTACCACACACACCCCGCGGTAGAAAGGGGGATACTCCCCTACCACAGACACCCCGGGGTAGGAAGGCGGATACTCCCCTACCACACACACCACGAGGTAGGAAGGGGGATACTCCCCTACCACAAACACCCCTAGGTAGGAAGGGGGATACTCCCCTACCACACACACCCCGGGTAAGGAAGGGGGATACTCCCCTATCACACACACCACGAGGCAGGAAGGGGGATTCTCCCCTATCACACACACCACGAGGTAGGAAGGGGGATTCTCCCCTACCACACACACCCCGAGGTAGGAAGGGGGATACTCCCCGACCACACACACCCCGAGGTAGGAAGACGGATACTCCCCTACCACACACACCACGAGGTAGGATGGGGGATACTCCCCTACCACAAACACCCCTAGGTAGGAAGGGGGATACTCCCCTACCACACACACACCGGGTAAGGAAGGGGGATACTCCCCTATCACACACACCATGAGGTAGGAAGGGGGATTCTCCCCTACCACACACACCCCGAGGTAGGAAGGGGGATACTCCCCTACCACACACACACCGAAGTAGGAAGAGGGATACTCCCCTACCACACACACCCCGGGGTAGGAAGAGGGATACTCCCCTACCACACACACCCCGAAGTAGGAAGGGGGATACTCCCCTACCACACACACCCCGAGGTAGGAAGGGGGATACTCCCCTACCACACACACCCCGAAGTAGGAAGGGGGATACTCCCCTACCACAGACACCCCGAAGTAGGAAGGGGGATACTCCCCTACCACACACACCCCGAGGTAGGAAGGGGGATACTCCCCTACCACACACACCCCGAAGTAGGAAGGGGGATACTCCCCTACCACAGACACCCCGAAGTAGGAAGGGGGATACTCCCCTACCACACACACGCCGAGGCGCTTCACGCCTCGTTTCGCGCCTTTGGCGCTTTATACATTACGTTGGACCCCCTTTTCCTAAACCCTGGATCCGCCCCTGGTAATAGCTTTGACGTGTTTGTAAGGAATACGTGTACAGTTCTGAATATGATCGGACCACGTTTTGCCTTGTGCTTTAACTTGTATGATTTCTTAGCGAATGTAAAGTACCCCTCGTCGATGCCTAGCAATGCCTTAGCGGCCCTAGCCTAACACAAATAGCGAGTGAACTATACTGCTGTCGTGATTACACGGAATACAGACATGACTAGAATACATTGGTTTATAATTCGTTTATAATTCGTTAGAACTGACCCAGGGGTGACTACTGTGGAACATTTTACTGTTGCTATAGTAACGCGATTTCGGTTTGTACTACTGCAATAATTTTGCGATAGTTTCATAACTATCACAATAGTATTCGGATAGTATCGTGGAATAATGAATAGGCAGGAAAGCAATCCAAAACCATAATTGTTATCGCGTGGTCTTGGAGGTAGTTGATTTAAAATGGCGAATCCACGAATGACGCTGCTGTATTCGACGATTGTTGATGTTAGGTCGATGAATAATATATCATCGAAAAACATGTTTATTTCTATTATCACAGTGACACGAGTAGCCGTGCTGAATAGTTTTGTCAACTATCGTTGCTATCGATAGTTAGTGTACTATCGACGATGTCTATTGATAGTTCACTTTATAATAAATAACGGAATGAAGTGTCATCATAACAACAATGTAAACTACATAATCAGTCACTGTATGTTTGCGGTCGTATAGCGAGGTACCTGTACTGTTACAGTCGCAACACTTTACCGTCCTGACTAAACACCAACTTACTCGATTACAAGGGATTAAACGAGATGGCGTGGCGTACTATATATAGACCCCATAGACATATAGACAGTGACGCCATACTAGTATAATTATGTACCAATTAAACGAAGGCCTATATATTATTCCGAATTGATCAATACGTTATCACTCACGTACAACTTGTAGGGTACAAGCATACAACACAACGGTACTATCATGTGTTTTGTTGGTTACAGTTTGTTTGTCACAACAAAGGACGACTTCAACATACACAAAAACGAGTCTTCTGAAAAGGAATTGAGATCACTGAAAGGCGAATCTTCTTCGCTCTGATGTAGCTGACAAGATATCGGTAGCGAAAGAGAACACGCCAAGTGTGTTTCCTGGGATCAAAGCAGTCAACCGCGTCCTACACGGTTCACTGAATCTCACGTATTCAAAAACGAAAAGTAAATTATGACGAACAACGCCGTGTCAAGCCAGCTGCATGAACAGGAAACGGGACACTGGAATACAGTCGCACACACCACAAGTCCCAGCCATGTCATGTCAACATCGGACAGCACAGCCCGGCCAGGAGCTGTGCAGGAGGTCGGCGGCAGTGGCTGGCTCCTGCGTCCATCTTCTGCCATCCATCGTGTGTGTGTGTGTGTGTGTGTGTGTGTGTGTGTGTGTGTGTGTGTGTGTGTGTGTGTGTGTGTGTGTGTGTGTGTGTGTGTGTGTGTGTGTGTGTGTGTGTGTGTGTGTGTGTGTGTGTGTGTGCGCACACATTTCATATTCATGGCCGCTCGAGTTAGCGCAAATGTGGTCACCGCTCATGTAATGTCCCCCGGCAACGCTACTTCGACGAGTTGTTAACAATACACGCTGTAATACCATTAGTACACGCGGGTACCCTATATATACATCACACCGTTAGTACTACAATGCCTTTGGCGTATCTTCATGTAGGGAATTTAGTATTTTATATCTCCAAATCTGTGTGGCTAACTATTAAGTACGTGAGTGATACCCTATTGATCAATTCGGAATAATATATATGCCTTCGTTTAATTGGTACATAATTATACTAGTATGGCGTCACTGTCTATATGTCTATGGGGACTATATATAGTACGCCCCGCCATCTCGTTTAATCCCTTGTAATCGAGTAAGTTGATGTTTAGTCAGGACGGTAAAGTGTTGCGACTGTAACAGTACAGGTAACTCGCTATACGACCGCAAACATACAGTGACTGATTATGTAGTTTACATTGTTGTTATGATGACACTTCATTCCGTTATTTATAATAAAGTGAACTATCAATAGTCATCGTCGATAGTACACTAACTATCGATAGCAACGATAGTTGACAAAACTATTCAGCACGGCTACTCGTGTCACTGTGATAATAGAAATAAACATGTTTTTCGATGATATATTATTCATCGACCTAACATCAACAATCGTCGAATACATCAGCGTCATTCGTGGACGTCATTCAGGTACTCATTTATACGACCGAGTGAACTAAAGCAACATGGAGTGAACGTAATTGCCCAAGGATCGAAACGGCAGCCAGATAATTCGAAAACCGGTTCTTTCGACTGGGAGTTCGACGTTATAACCACGTACTATGCCTCGCAATGCAGTATACCTCTATGAACAAAATTAGTGTCCTGGGCATTCATCAAAACCTACGCTACATCAAATGTTCCACAGTAGTCACCCCTGGGTCAATTCTAACGAATTAAAAACGAGTTATAAACCAATGTATTCTAGTCATGTATGTAGTAGTAGCATAGTGTAGACAGTAGCATAGTTAACTCGCCATTTGTGTTACGCTAGGGCCGCTAGGTATTGCTAGCATCGACGAGGGGTACTTTACATTCGCTAAGAAATCACACAAGTTAAAGCACAAGACAAAACGTGGTCCGATCATATTCAGAACTGTACACGTATTCCTTACAAACACGTCAAAGGTATTACTAAGGTTATATAGCTAAGCGAAGAAACAAAACATAGGAAACACACGATTATCTTACACACGGACTACTGTTGTGGTACTCGTATCGGCCACATTTAGGCGTAGATGCCTTTCTTTTGAAACAGCAGAGTAACGAAAAGTGACTTACGGTTTGGACTTCAATCGACATCTGGCAATCAACTTAGCAATGAGTGATTATCAATATATATATCGCAGTTGTGTTTTTCACAGCGAAACAGAACAGAACCAACGTTGCACCTACGTCAACAGCATACATCAACCAACGTTGCCCCAACCATCAGCCAACGTTACCCCAACCATCAGTCAATGTTGCCCCAACCATTCGCTAACGTTACCCCAACCATATTTCAGTGTGTTCCCAACCTTCAAAAAACCTTATAATAAAAATATTCATTTTATTTCAAATATGTATGACAATGTAAAATTACAATCAGTTTTCACCTGAGTATAGTTGAACATACAAAAATACTGATATTTAATAATACAAATAGTTTCTTATCAGAACTCTGGCAAACTGACTTTGATGTTGTTAGTGAAGAATGTTGCTGTTTCTTTTTACTTCTTGTAAATAGTTACAACAAACTATTTGATTTGAATATGTCAGAGCTAAAATATATCAGATCTGAGTTATCCGACTGAGGTAACAAGGTTCTAAAAAATAAAGTACCTTAGAGTTGGGACACACTCAATTCGACATATCCTTGACTAATCAAATTCCTTTGTTAGGATATTGTATTTCACATACAAGTCAATACTGATGTCCAGTCAGTCGATGCAGAACTCCAATGCTGGGCGTGGTAATTTTCCTTTATGATGGAATTAGGTTTAAGGTAACTGGGGCAGCTAGTGTCAGTTTATTTATTTTTCCATAACATGCTAGGATATACTTAACTAAATATTGACACCACAAAAAATTACGCGGCACCAGCGACATATTTAGTCAATCTATCCTTTAAAAAACCAGCACAACACAACAATAATAATTATCAAATCATTATGGTTTTACCCTCACTCAAATAATTATAATCTTGGTAATACTTGAAAGGTTAAGTATATCTCAAGATATATGCATGCAGGCCCGTAGCATGGGTGATGTTTCGGGGAAGTGGGCGGGTGCGTTTGCGTAGAACTATTTAGGAATGAAATTTGTTAATATAGAACCATTTGTATTCATTAAAACACAACACATAAAAAGAGATCATTTTAGTACAAATAATTAATCAAATTCCAAGCGCTGTATGCAATTGTGGGAAAAAATACTCACTATCTCATTCAAATCATATTTTCTGTCATGATTTACAGGGGTCGGCAACATACTTGATGCTGACGAAGCAATTGTTATCCTTTTCCGTAGCGAAATGAAAAAACCATCGTCACGGAAGCACATAAGTTGCGCCTCGATGTAACAGAACAATAGTAATTGAGATGGCTCATGTTTTACAGAAGTCTCTTATTTTGTCAAGTTATTTATCATTTATTCATGAGCAGTTTTTTCTGCACACCCAGGATATATTATTTTTGACAAAATGTTAGCACATCAGATTGACTGACAAGAAGTCATGTCAGCCATGCAGAATAGTTAATAGCAGTGTTTTACATATATAATTGTGGAATTAGCCTTAGTGTTGTGGTTTCTATTCACAACAGTAGAGTCTTGGGTCATACAAACAAGCAGCACTAAAGTGCAATTAATGTGTAGCAAGTTTTTATTTTATTAAAGCAATTCTATATACAGTCATGTGGAAAAGAACTTCTAATCACACACCTTAACAGTATCAGATGCAGATAATTGAGAACACTACCACATAAAACAGCTGCTTTAACCATCATTTACAAAATGACAGTTGGATGCCTCAGATAAAGACGACAATACCTTGTTTTATTCGTCTTTCTATTTTCTAAAACATCATCTAATTTCATATTCGATCCATGCTAGTTCCCTCTAAAAACTTCACCAACACTCCTTAAAAAACAAAAATAATACTGGCACTGGTTTATCTTGCAGAGAGAACTGCTAAATTTCCCACACAAGATAATATCAAAAACTTGCTGCATCCACCATAACCTGCATAATTGTAGACGCATTTTAAGAGAGATACCAATTGCACATGTAAATAAATAAAAATACATCATACCCAGTTCAGCAATTAGCTATGAGAAGGGTGTTTGCAAAAAGTTCATCTAAAAACTAACCTTTGCTATGACGTGTGTCATTACCAGGATTATGTCAAGATAATATTGTAATAATAAAATATACTGGATATAAAAGATGGTAAAAGCAATATAAATTAAGCTAAAATTTACAGTGTATAAGCTGTGCCATTACAGGTGTGCCAACTAGAAGTGCATTAGTAGACACTTATACTATACATTTTGAAACAGTCTGGGTCTGCCTACTGTACGACTATTTACAATGATGATGAACGTATCATTAATAAGAGTTTCAACCAAGAAATAATTGTCCTTCAAACGCAATGAAAAAGCTTGTCATCCACAGTTCAGAAGACCATTCCTTTCCTGCAAACATTCACGGCTGATCGACTCCGCATCAGGGCCCTGGAACAAGCATAAACACATGTCATTAACACACGAGAATAGTGATTGTGCATTTGAAGTATCACACCTGATTCTGGAACTAATTATCTTACACAAAATAACTGACTTTGATCATTAGATTGGGTAACTTGTGAAAGTGAATTGCTTCGATCATGTTATAGTTATAGTCGGTTTCACCAAAAATAAATAACAGATTCGTACAAATGAGGTAGCATGCTTTAGTCGATACTTGGTTAAATTCTGTGGACTTTTTAAAGCACTGCTGCATCTGACTTACATTGATCTGCCCGGTTTCTTAGTGCTGCCCTCTACTGGCACACGAGAGGCCCCGCCATGGTGGTAGGCGAGAATCTTCTGTCGGTCCATGGCAGGGAGATTCTCCGACGACCAGCCCCTGGAACGAGTAGAAAGGCTGCTCAGTAACTCACATTTCTAGGTATACCACCTACTGCAAGATTGCTGAAAGATGTATCAGGCATCAGGCAGCACAGGCATCATGCAGCATGGGCGTGTCACAACTGCTTGACAGTATTAATGCAGATATTACATGTTGTTGGTCCCAAGTTGATACATATCGGGTGCATATTGAAAATATGGTGTGCATCACCAGATTTGGCTGTCAACACGTGGCAAGATTATTAGACTAGGCAAATAATCTCAAAAGGGCTCTAGAAATCACGTTAGGGGTACCTAAATGTTACAAGCTGTCCCCCATACCAGGATTTATCTATGACCTTTACTGGTCACAACCAGCCCGGGTGACACTTTCTATTGTGATTTTTTACTGTGTAGTGAGCTATTTAGCGAAGAGGGTGTTAAGATTTTGTCGCGATTTTTCAATTTATACATAATCGGCTGTAACTTACTAATTATAGAGCTACATAACTAAATGTGGTATCAAAATATCTGGAATAATGGGAAGTATGTCAGGGATAAATAATTATATCAATATTATAGCAATATTCGACAATAAAACATAAAACGTACCAAAATATATAAATATTTTATTTTGCTTTCTGGACCAAAGGTGAACAATAGTTTCTATAACTTCTTACGTACATGGTACATGCCAATTACAAAATAATGCCAGTTCATTTCCAAACACAATAACACTAACTAATTCGGTAAATAATGTAATAACATTAAGTGACAACCCAAAATATAATATAATGTTAACCTTTATTTGTCATTGTCACCAGATGTATAGAGTCGTTGTCAAAGTATGATTTGTTGTTTTACATGTAATTGACCCCGCTGCAACGCTGTCAGTTTCATAATCCTATTAAATATAGCCAATTGTATGGTGTACACAGTACCACAAACAATGTTGTGAGTGTATATGTAGATGTAACCAGGGGCCAGGGCCCATTTCAGAAGAAAGCACCTCCGATTCGCCAGTGTATGTACAATATATATCAAATGCAACTCCAATGTTCACATATGTCATACAAAAGCGTACGATCACTGTAGTCACTTTAGATGAGCAACTGTATTCAAAGGCCAAGAAACTTCAGTTGGAGAATCCTGAAGTTTGTAGCAAGATCTTTCTTCATCTTGGGAGCTTCCATATTGCCAAAAACTTCATGAAAGCTATTGGACAGCACTACACAAACTCTGTAATCAGTGTGGGCAGAAAGTTCAGTATTTGGTGACATAACAGCTAGTAACATGTCAGCCAAATCATACAACCGAACAATCCAAGCGCACAAACTCACATTGGAGGCCCTGTGGCTAATCGTGTGGGCTAAGTTTCTAGGGTGGGCAAAAGACCGAGGGTTTGATGATGCAGATCTTCAAAGGCTATCTAAGCAACTGGCACAGTCCTTGGATGACAATGGGGAAGACGAAACCCCATCTGAAGTAATGCAACAGGCGGAAGATGCATTGCAAGCTGCACATCTACTCCAATTACGGGAGCAGTATGACAAAACATTGCCACCAACAACCATCTACTGGAGACATTACATGAACATGGTTATAATACTGCTAATGTTCACATGCACAGAACGTTCAGGTGATTGGCAAATGCATAAATCTGCCTTTCTTTCAACGTTGCCAATGTTTGTCCACTATGATCATACTAACTACATGAGATTAGATTTAACAAGATTTAACAAGAGTTGCCATCCAAGCCAAAGGCCCAGATGGCAAGTGGACAAGGAAGCCATTGGCTTATCGAGAGTCCAACAATGTTCATCTACTTATAACCCGCCCTCCTGAGATATGTGTCTACCTTGTTTTTAAACATATTCACGCTGCTAGCAGTTACACAATCTGTAGATAATTTGTTCCATTCATTTATTGTCCTCTGTGAGAACGAGTGCTTCCTGATGTCCAATCTACATTGATCCTTTACTAATTTTACCTCATGTCCTCTAGTTCTGCTATTCTTCTTGAGTGAGAAAAACATATTTCTATCAATATTTTCATACCCATTCAATATCTTAAAAACTTCAATCTGATCTCCTCTTAACCTCCTCGTCTCTAGAGTTGTTAAACCACATTATTTCAGGCGTACTTCATAACTAAGGTCTCTCAGTTCTGAAATCATTTTAGTTGCTCTCCTTTGTATGCGTTCAAGCGTATCTGTATCCTTCTTACGATATGGTCTCCATGCTTGTATACAGTATTCTAAATGAGGTCTAACTATTGCTTTATAAAGAGGTATTATTAACTTTTTTCCCTTGTATGTTATGTTTCTTCTAATCAATCCAAGAATTTGATTACCCTTTGAAGCTGTAATACCACACTGCTCTGAAACTTTCATATCAGCGCTTATTGTAACTCCTAAGTCCTTTTCTTTTACAGTAGTACCAAGAACAGTATCTCCCATTTTATAGTTTACATTCAAGTTCCCATGTCCTGTATGTAGGCATTTACATTTCCCAAAATTGAACAACATCTGCCATTTCTCAGACCATTTCACTAATCTGTCTAGATCGTTTTGTAAATGTTGTTTATCACCATCAGTATTAACTTTTCTAAACTGTTTTGTGTCGTCCGCAAATTTCAGTACGTTACTTGTTATACTGTCGTCCAAGTCATTGATATAAATTAAGAATAATATAGGTCCTAATACTGATCCTTGAGGTACCCCACTCAAAACCGATTTCCAATTTGAAACTTCTCCATCTACTACAACTCGTTGTCTTCTGTCAGTCAGCCATTGTGCTATCCAGTCAGTTATGCTATCCCCGATACCATGGGCTTTTAATTTAAGTAGTAATCTTTGATGTGGCACTTTGTCAAAAGCTTTCTGAAAATCTAAGTAGATAATATCTACTGGCGATCCCACGTCTATCCACTTAGTGATTTCTTCCAAAAAACATAACATATTTGTTAAGCATGACCTCGCTTTAAGGAATCCATGTTGAGATGAATTTAATAATTTATGCTTAACGAGGAAGTCCACCATATGGTCTTTAATTAACCTTTCTAATAATTTACAAATCACTGACGTTAAACTCACTGGTCTGTAATTCTCTGACTTATTTCTCGAACCCTTTTTAAATAATGGTATGATGTTTGCTTCTTTCCATTCAAACGGAACAACTCCCTCTTTTAATGACAAGTTGAATACTCTTGCAAGTGGTATACTGATTTGTTCTACTGTTTCCATTAGTAATTTTGGAGGAATCCCATCCACTCCCGGTGATTTGTTATCCTTCATTGCCTTTATTTTCTTACCTACCAATTCTGGAGTTACAACTAACGGACCTAAATAGTCAGATTTAGCCCCCTGAAATTTAGCATCAGCAACTGGTAATGAACTAATATCTTCTTTGGTAAACACTGAACTGAAGTAACCATTTAGGTCTTTCGCCATTAAAAACCCGTGATATTATATTTCCAGCACTGTCTTCTAGAGGTCCAACCTTGTCTTGTACGTTTTGTTTACTCCTGACATATGCATAAAAACTCTTGCTGTCATTTTTTATGTTACATGCTAGTTTTTGCTCATAGCTTCTTTTAGATTGTCTGATTTCAGTTGTAGCTGCATTAAGTGCCTCTTTGTATTTTGCATAGTCTTCTTCCTTTCTGGTACGCCTATAAACCCTCCACATAGTTTGTTTTAGCATTATTTTTCTAATAGCCTCTTTTGACAAGTGTTTCTTTCTACACTGTTTTCCTTGTTTTTGGAAGGGAACAAATTTATCGATGATACTCTGAATTTCATATTTTAGAATATTCCAACATTCAATTGCGGTCTTATTCATCAGCATGTTATTCCAATCTAGCTTTGCTAAGTATTTTCTCATATCTTTGTAGTTACCTTTGTGGAAGTTTCTCTTGTACGTTTTCTTATTTTTATTTCTGATTTTACATTGATGTCAAAATGTATTTGATTATGATCACTATTACCCAATGGTTCAAATATTTTTACATTGTCCACTAATTCTTTTTGTGATGACAGAACTATATCTAATACATTTTCTCCCCTGGTTGGTTCTAGTACGTGCTGAGTAAGAAAGCTATCCTGGATTAAAAATAGAAGTTGTTGGTCCTCAATCCCTGTACTCTCTAGAGAATTCCATTGTATGTGTCCATGGTTAAAATCTCCCATTATGATACATTCCCCTTTACTAACTTCCTTTATAGCGTTTTTATTTTTGTGTTGTCCTCTTCGTTTATGTTTGGACTTCGGTAAACTAATCCAACAGTTAATTTTGAATTTCCTGAAACAATTTTGCACCAAACAGCTTCATCGGAATCTGCTTCCCTTTCTAGTTTTATTTCATAAGCCTGAATAGATTCTTTAACATATAAAATAACTCCCCCGCCCCTTCTTCCTATTCGATCTTTCCTAAACATTACGTATCCTGTCAGTCCTAATTCAGCATCTGTTATATCTATGTTGGCCCATGATTCAGTTATACCAATTATGTGGGAACAGTGTATACAACAGATGTGAACCTGCTGGAAGTTTCTCATCCAGATGTGCACCGACAGTTCATGGATGGAAACTTTGTTGTAAAATCTACAAATAAAACATTCAATCAGATCAGTACTGACCAGGACGTCGGTACTTCAAGGATCAAAGGGGACAGAGATAATGTCCAAAAGCTGGTCAACCAACTGGAACTCTGTGTTCAATACACATTGTCCAGATTTGACCTGTCTTGCGACTCGGGACATTGCACCTGAAAGCATCAAGACTGCTTTGCTCACAGCTCAAACACACGGAGAAGATAAAACCAAAGAGTTCATGGAGACTCGGCTATGTAAAAGGGAAGTGGGGTTCCACGTGAAGCTTAAACAATCACAAAGCATTAGTCTCAAAAATAAGTACATTGTTGAGAACAAGACAGACCCGTAACAAAAGGGTAAAACAATAAAGGCTGACAAGGTGCTCTTTCAGCGACTTCTGGTGGCCAAAAATTGCAGGGCGTGAGATAGACCTAAGAAGCTGTTGTGCCATGAACTTTCACCAGTTCCACTTGCCATATCAGACACAGCTGTAAATCTATGATCCACCATCAAGGCAGCACTTGGAAAGCTCCTAAAGGAAGATGTGAGCGTTGAAACCCTGCCAACTACAGAACTTAAAACTTGGCCATGGTGCAAGCAATGGGAAAGCCAGCAGGGTCAAATACGTTTGGTGATCTTTCTTATGCATTCAATGATGCAGTATTCAACCATTTCTGCGAGAGATGCACACGGGTAGATGTTGTCTTTGACAGGTATGTGAAAGAGTTAGTCAAATCAGGAACCCGAGCAAAATGAGCAGGACAAAGCAGACCTATCCGTCGTAAGATTGACGGCAGAGCCATTCATTTACTGGTCAACTGGAAACAATTAATCAACCTCACAGATAACAGATATAATCTTACTCAATTCCCGAGTGAACAAATGCTGGTGAAAGCAAACAAAAACTTAGCCAAATTGTGAGTTAGTCACATCTGGAGGCTTTGCTGATGAAACTACAGCAGAATCATCCCACGGATCAGATGTCCGTCTACTCGAATCGACCCATGAAGAGGATATGCCATTATACTACATGCTACTGCAACTTGCGAAGCAGAGTTTGAATGCATTATCATCGCGAGTAGAGACACTGATATGTTGGTACGTGTGATTCACTTTGCAGCACAACTGAGTCGAGAATTATGGAACAGCACAACAGCGACACTTCATTACTGTTCATGACATACAGTTACCTCCAACTCTCCGAAGGAACATCCCAGCATATCATGCATTGACAGGATGTGATACTGTCAGTTAGCTGAGTGGACACATGGAAAACATCATCTTGGACGTTGAGCTCTTTCTGAGTCTATTCACCATGCACTAATGATGCAGCCATCAACAAAGTTCGTTACAGACTATTTCAGAAAGATACCAAAGATCGAGAATAGCTTCCGCCTACCCAGAGTTCTCTTTCTAAACACATCCAATGTGCCCAGTACCAGAGCCGTGTTTGGTATTTGGCAGATAACACGTCCCCTGACCACGCCTCACCCATCGATAATGGCTGGTACAAGGATCCCACCAGTGGACAACTTCACCCACAGCTGATGGTAGAGGACCCCTTACCTCAGGAATTCTCAGATACTGTGTATTGCAAATGCAAAAACCTGTGCAACTGCAAGATGTACCTGCAGATGCAAGCAGGTCAAGCACGCAGGTGCATGCTCATGCAGCGATGATATCTGCCGAAACCTATTTACTACGATGGACGATGAATAATCAGACTAATTGGCAGTTACACGTGTCCTTCTAATGCATATCTTCACATGCAGTGATTGGGCTGATATGGGTGCTATTTTGTGCAGCAGAACATTGAACAATCCGAGAAAAGGTGGGACTTAACTGACTGGTGGGTAAGATTATTAATATGTAATCATGTTTTAATATCAGTATTGTTAATTGGGGTTTAATTAAGATTATGTTTCCCAATGACTGTACAGTTTCACTTTCTGATAATCTTGAAAATATGGGGGGTAACATTGATTTGTGCATAATAACAGGGGTGAGATTTAGCAAGTCATGGAAGGTAGCCAGTCGGGCTACCAACCTTGCAAAGTGAAGTAGCCCAACAGCTTCTTAGGTAGCCCACTTGCTAATCAATACTTTGATGATAGAAAGCAAATACTTTGAAGATAAAATGTATAAAAGAATGTATAAACGACATCAACGACAAATAAAATAACATAAAAAACATACAGTTTTGAAGCATTTATTTTCAAGGCAGGATCAATACAATGTGATACATAATACTGAATAAAATACAGTATACAATTGTACACATGTGACAGGTTGTTTTGCTTTCATAACATGGTACACCAACAGCCTACGCGAAAAGTCTCCAAGTGTCACAGGACATCAGGTCCTGTGAACTGAACAGTTTTGCTGATTTTTTTACAGGACCTGATTTTACTCTAGCTTAGAGAAACTTTAACCAGTTTCCCAATTAATTCACCAGAAGCCCTCCGCGTACCATGTAACTATCTAACATCTAACTATAATCGAGATAGCTTATGTTTTCATGTATGTTTATATGTGGTTTGTTTCCTAGACGGCTTGCACCTTGGGCGACAAACTTTCAGGGATTAATCTAAGACCCCACGAATGAAACGTCACTCCTTTATTATTTTCAAAATACCCCATATATCAAGGGTTCTTAGTTGTTTTTATGGTAAATCAAATGTTCGCTGCATAAAACGTTAACTTCCAACAATCGCAGAAACCACATGCGCCACGGCGAATACTTCGGTACATAAACCATTTGAGAGTACGTAGCGCCATATGGGCGGTTTATATTAATTATAGTAGAAATCATGCACCCACACAATAAAAAGACAGCAGAAAGCAGATATTCTACTATTCTACAACCAACACAAGTATCCAAGGGTTTAAATTCACGCGACCTTCAACATTTTGAACTTGCAATGAGTGTTGCATCACGTGCGTGACGCGGTTGTTTCTGGTAATACGTTCGAGCATATTGATGGTATATTGGCCTGAGGCATTTGGTAAGCATTGCTATCATGGCTGTCACGTATGAACTACCATGTTATCCCGTCCTGGGGACGGGCATTTTTGCTAGTATATATAAAAGTGGCGCCACATGGCACCAAGACTATTGACATGACCGGTTATTATTTCAGTGTAGAATAACAGTTCAGTTACGTGTTGAGCGTCGGTGTGGTTGATTAAAAAATACAATGACTGCTCCCTATTGATATCGCTTCGGCTATGGTTTGGCAACATTTCTTGCAATGTCAAACGTGTCACAAAAACACTATTTATGGTTAACATAAATGCAATATAGCCAGGACAACACTTCTGAGATGTTTACTAACATTCCGTTTATTTTTGCTGGGTCTAAAATAATGCAGCTATGTAAATATTTCAAGTCGCCACGTGGGCTACTGTTGTCAAAAATTTAAGTCATCCGAAGTCATTTTTGTTCGCCATTGGCGACTGGGCAACCGATAAATCTCACCCTGATAATAATCAGTTATTTGGAAATGAACTGGCTTTATTTTGTGATTAAAATAATTGGCATGTACCATGTACGTAAGAAGTCACAGACATTATTGTACACCTTTGGTCCAGAAACCAAAATTAAATATTTACATATTTTGGTACGTTTTATGTTTTTTGTCGAATATTGCTATAATATTGATATCATTATTTATCTCTGACATAGTTCTTATTCCAGATATTTTGATACCACATTTAATTATGTAGCTCTATAATTAGTATTACAGCCGATTATGTATACATTGAAAAATCGCGATGAAATCTTATATAGAGATAAATCCTGGCATGGGGGACAGCTTGTAACATTTAGGTACCACTGATGTAATTTTTTTTAGATTATTTGCCTAGTCTATATACATATAGAGCTCATAAAAGTTATTTCTACCGTGATATGTATTGTATTACATTGAATTTATTTCTAGAGCGATTCAAGTCAGGTTAAAAAGGTAAAAGCAAGTTGTTACTAAGCACGGCATCCAGACCTCAGGACCATTTAACTGCTCTAAAAAGGTAAAGGTAATTTCTTAATAAGTACGGCATCCAGACCTCAGGACCATTTAACTGCTCTAAAAGGTAAAGGTAAGTTCTTAATAAGTACGGCATCCAGACCTCAGGACCATTTAACTGCTCTAAAAAGGTAAAGGTAACTTCTTAATAAGTACGGCATCCAGACCTGAGGACCATTTAACTGCTCTAAAAAGGTAAAGGTAAGTTCTTAATAAGTACGGCATCCAGACCTGAGGACCATTTAACTGCTCTAAAAGGTAAAGGTAAGTTCTTAATAAGTACGGCATCCAGACCTCAGGACCATTTAACTTCTCTAAAAAGGTAAAGGTAAGTTCTTAATAAGTACGGCATCCAGACCTCAGGACCATTTAACAGCTTTAACTCCCCCCGGCAGACCTGGTCCTTCCAACACCAACTCAACTTCTCTGCAGTTACTGCTGATAACTAGTCATTCATTTATATTCATCACTCGTCTACAGCCAGGTACTCATCTATACAGCTGAGAGAACTGAGGCAATATGGAGAGAACAAAATTGTCCAAGCTTTGAAACAAGAGGATTCGAAGCCCAGTCCTCTCAATTGAGAGTCCAATGTTCTAACCACTGAGCCACTGAGCCCCAGAGTACAACAGACAGCCTCACCTTTTGTGTTTCTTGTAGGATGCCGCCTGGGTGGTCTGCATATAGCCAGGCCGCCGGACACTACTTGACCGCGGCTGGGAGTTGGCGCGGTCTGCCGCTGACGGCAGCCCCATCTTGTGGAGCAACACGGTGGTCGACTGACTGACCGCTGACTTGCTACGACGTCTCGCAGACGATGTATTTTTGGCAGTCTTTATCTTGATACCGCTAAACAGTTGACACTTAGGCATGTTGCCCTTGAAGAACGACAGCCGGCTAGATGTGCTGAAAAAGATATGTCCTTTAAACTACACTTGTAGCAAAGTAGATCTGAAATCTGACATCTTAAAATGGACATTTTATTAACTTTCCTCCAAGTCATTTTGGAAAATGAGTAAAACACATTTTGTACTTTTATATTTATAACGTAGTGAAATTAAGATTGTTTCATGACTGGTAAATAAAAAGTTGGTAAACGTATTATATGTCATGCAACATTGTGTAACCTTTCCATGATATTAGTGTTTATTTTGTCTGAAATCACATGATTTTTATACTTTTGACACTTTGGTAAAATGTTAAATTCAAAATGGATAAATTTTATAACACATTTGCTGAGATAGTAATCACACTGGAAGAGATTACTCCTTGGCTATGCATTGTGCTTAATGTATGTTCAATTTAGTCATACACCGGTGTAATGTATTAGGGTATGACTAAATAACTGACAAATATGTTCTGACTTCACAGCTATAAGATTTATCGGAGCCATAACCCATTGATGGGAAATCTCCCAATGCGTTTCCAAGAATTAATTAATTTAGCTTGTTTATAAACAGTGCAGATGGAGAATACAGATTGTTCACAATATTTGAGGTACACAAACATTTGACCACACCTACTTTTTTGTTATATTTGTACTGGAAGAGAATGCTGGCAGGTTCTCGCAAGCTGTGAGAGGCGACCGACAGTTGAGTGTGGGTTGCAGGGCTGGAGACTTGACAGCATCGGCGTAGCTCAGTTTATCTGTAGGTAGGAGAATATACAAGACGGTGAAACAGACAGGATGTAGTGCACTCAAAAATGTCATTCATGGTGCAATTCATTATAACGTACATTCTAAGAGGCAGCGTAAAACATGTTTTCCTTTACATCAGTTATTACTATAAGTCGATATACAAACTGCAGAGACAATTTAGCAAAAACATCCATACAAATATATAGGCCTCCCTATAGGTTCTGCACCTGGAGAGTCAGTGGTTTGTGGGACAGTGCCTGATGTGACTGTGCATAGATAACCAAATTTATGGTGAAGCAATATAAAATCATTGCCAGCACTTACATAAACCTAGAATGGCATACAATATATAACTAGCAATTTGGTAAATAATATATGATACAAATAGTATCCAACCAATGAAAATAATCGTTTGGTCACTATTATGATGATAACTTCCGCATTCCACTATTTTTATCAAGCAAACTATATATTTATACAATACGCATTGAAAAAAAAAAACTGGTAAGTATGACAATGTCAAAAAAGCCCTAACAAGCAACACGATAAAGGAAAAGATGAATATTTATAAGTTGCAGCCATTCTCATTAGAGAAATACTTACCACGGAGACTGGGAGATTCTACACTGGAGAAGTCCATAGAACGCACAACATGTGGTTTGTCCTTAGTCTCCATCAAGACAGGCCGATTCTTTGTCACTGTTGCCGTGTCGATGCCTCCTGTCACACATGGCTTGTGCAAGGTCGTGTCACTACCAGGCATTGGAAGTATTGATACACCATCATCTAGCGTGATTGTCCCATTTAGTCGTTGTGTGTCATCATTTGATGGTGTCAAGGTGACATATGGTACATTGTGCCTTGTATCACTTTGTACAGCTGAACCCACTACATTGTTTGTGTTTGCTAATACACTATTTCCTTGTGCCATATATGGTGATGCCAACGATGATGTGGCAGTAACAGATGCGGCCGTGTTACAGCCCAACATGGCAGGACTGTGTCGCGACCTGGGGGTGACTGGGGTCCAGGCTGGGGTGCTACCCCTGTCTGCAGCCAAGACGGTGGTGCGGGGAGTCCTTGCTGCAACACGAAGGATAATTTCATGTTATAAGAGTTTAAACCAACAACTTACAACTGTATTCATAGCAGAAGAAAATCTTAATCGGAAGTATTTCTTTATGTGTATGCATAAAACATGCATGCATACACAGATTAATGTTCATGTAACACATATACACAAAACTGAATTTTTGGCATTTATTGATTCATCAGCTACTAACACCTTCAAACACTTTCCATGAAAAAAAAATGCATCAATCAAAAAGACAAACGTGAAAAATATTACTACTAAAAGCACTGTAGTGAAAACTACACACTTACGCGTAGTGCCAACACAACTAAGCACAGGAAACTCGATCAGACGACTGACGTCAAATTCACTGCTGCTAGGAGGCGCTAAACAGCTGCTGTCATGTGTGGATGCGTCGACACTCTGATCGGCCCACGCCACTGCCCGCTCCCCTCCGGCCAGCTGCTGGACATGTTGGAACTGGGCAGTGAGGTCGGAGGTCACACACCCCTGACCTTTCAGCACAAAGTATTGTTTGCTGACAGTTTGTAGTAGGGCCAACACAAGTCTGTGGACAGACAAGGGCTAATCTCAAAAAGCAATCATTGCCAGCCTAGGAATGACAGGGAATATAATTACACAGATCAGTTACAAAATGAAATATCAACCAAGCAGTTTTAGTAAATAATAATATTTGTCTAAGTTTACTATGGGATGATATAACTGAACTGAATCACAACAAAATAAAGGAAGTCAAAACTGCAAATCCAAACACACATTCCAACACTCCCAACCAAGATTTATTCTAAATAGATTTTGATTATGTGTTTACCTAATCAAAATACACCACTACAACATGATTCGCAAGACAATGCGTGCTTCTTACACACAAATTACTCTTTAAAAAATCATATTATGTTTTACTATGAATATTGAAAAACTATTATTTTGAAACAGGATTAGCTAAAAAAAATCCATAATATTTTGGTGTTTTCAATCAAATCTCACAATAAAAATATCTCACTGGCTTGAAACAACGAATTACACATTCTATTTATATACGCGTCATCTGGTTTACATCGTCATGTACAAATAATGCTATCTACACTGAGGTTTCTGAGGGGACATCAGTCGGTACCTCTCAGTGTCCTGGGCCTGTCTCTGTTCCGTCCGACACAGCTTCTTCAGGTACTTCGCTTGTCTCTTCATGTCTCTCTTCTCCACCTGCAGATGATGCGACTCAAGACTCGATGCCAGAATCTGCAAGTGAACGTTTCTGTGCAATTCACAAGAATCACTGAAATCTAATTTGATAAGTTCTACTAAAACACCTTCTTCATTTGATGCAGCCCATCTCGAATCAGGTTCACTGTTATTCAAATCTGTAGTGTGTGAATGTCCGATGATTTTACCAAAACAAAATTTGCACAAACGAGCTAGTATGTCATAGTGGATGCTAGTAGGTTTTAATTTTTTGTGTGTGCAAAATTAGTCTGAATTAAGGAGGGTATTTTTACATAGACATTGGGCATGGTGCAAGGAGTCATAATCTCTTGCAGTGGCTGCCTTTTTACATAGACATTGGGCATGGTGCAAGGAGTCATAATCTCTTGCAGTGGCTGCCTTTTTACATAGACATTGGGCATGGTGCAAGGAGTCATACGCTCTTGCAGTGGCTGCCTTTTTACATAGACATTGGGCATGGTGCAAGGAGTCATAATCTCTTGCAGTGGCTGCCTTTTTACATAGACATTGGGCATGGTGCAAGAAGTCATAATCTCTTGCAGTGGCTGCCTTTTTACATAGACATTGGGCATGGTGCAAGGAGTCATAATCTCTTGCAGTGGCTGCCTTTTCTCTTGTGCAACATGGCTAGTTTTAAACAAAGTTGACTTAGCGTACACCCACGTGTGTGTACACAAACATGCATACCTGAGACATGTAGTTTCCGTCTCCCAAGGCGGTCAGTTGACTCTCCAGCTGCTGCAGGCGACAGACGTTCATTTTCATCCGCTCTTCCACGTCCACCTTCCGCCTCTCTATGTTACCATGGCGATGCTTTGCTGCCCCAATGCTGCGTCGGAGCTGGGCAGTCAGCTACAAAGGAACACAAGCAACAGTGGCTAAACTTGTTGCAGTAGCCCTGGTGGTTAAGCCACGTAGGGGGTTATGTGTCACCGCAGAGTGACAAACTTTGCAAGCACACTCTATGTTAAACCTAGTGACAAAATATTTCACACCTGTTGTTTTATTTCTGGTTCAGTTGGTTTATGTGGTCAACTTTACATTTAGTGTAGCTTTCTTCTTCTAAATAAAAACATCACAATGTTGAGCACTCATTTACCATACCTTATCTTGTTCCACTGTTTCCATGACAACTGCTTCCAGCCGGGCGAGACTGCACTCCTTCCGATGGATCTTGTAGATGATGTCACGACTCGAGCTCTCCAGCTCCAACAACTCACGGCGGATGTTACGTCTCTCTTCGAACACACTTGCCAGCAGGCTGCGTAGTCTGCAACACACACACACTACTGTCAAACACACTCGCATACATGCTGTGTAGCTGGCAACACACGCAAGACTGTCTTTCAACTCATTCTTGAAAAAATTTATATGCACAGGCCTTATGGAACATAGTATTGAATTTTTATTTTTGACATTGAGCAATGTCAAAATTCAATACTATGTTCCATAAGGCATGATTCAACCCTATCCACATAAAAATAAAACTGACCTGTCCAGCTCAGGCTTGTTGATTGCCCCTTGTCCAGAGGCTGCTGTGTCTGTCGCACCACCTTCTTCATACTGCTGCAGCTTGAGCTTCAACTCACACACCTGGAGACAGATTCACAGTATTATCAAACTCATCCACTCAATTCTGCTTTTGAAACTCTCTTGTCTGGTCAATGACTCAGAATGCCCCTTGCACACCAAAACTGTTACAAGAGATCTTTTGTTCCATCAGTCATAAGCATATTGAATTATACGGCCTGAACTTGCTGTTGTATATCACGTCCAAGTCATGGATCAGTTGATTTAATGTGCAAGTGTGCGTGCGTGTGTGTGCGTGCGGCTGAACTGACGTGATAATAATGATGTACAGTACTTACAAACATGTTTTATATGTTATACTTGTGTCATATATTAATCAGTTGTCTTACTGTTTATTAAACAGCCCAAAGGAAAATTTCCATTTTATGCGAAACATTTAATGGACAACAAAGGTTTTTCGATTCAGTTTCAATAATGATCAGCTGAACAACACATCAGATGGTGCAATATAGCACTACATTATTTGATCCATTCTAAAACCCCAAATAATCTTTATTGCACTTGACTGAGGAATCAAAATATGTTATATCTGTCAGAGTTACCCTTTCATGTATGGTACTGTATCACATTTTTGATGTTTGTTTATCATATTCGATTATATTTTAAAGATGGAGCATGACACTGGCATGAGTTCCACTCACCTCCTGTCTCAGGTCCGACACAACCTTTGTGTACTGACTCAGGTGGAAGTCTACGCTCATCACGTTCCTCTTCAACTGCAACATCAACAAATCTTACATCACATGCCAATTAATGCATTTTGGATAAAGAACCATCTCTCCTTGTCAAGTCTTCTCATACATGCAGTGCATCATATACTTCCTCAGCTACAACAAGCCTCATAGCTGAGCCTCTCTCTCTTGCCACACACCACATAGATTCTTATTTCTACCAATTATTAAGATATAGATCCATTAAGAAAACAATTTATCTAGCCTTTCCCTCTGCATCTTGCTCTCATCCTATCAACTATAGCTAAATAGGCCAGTCAAAGTAAACCAACCTTTGTAACAAGGGCTAATTGCAATAATTATAAAACACAACAAATTACATCCTTGCTAGCCAGGGGTGGTAGTAATACTACAGTACCACTGGCAGATAAACCCGTTGAAATGTGTGAGCACACTTCTAGCCAGTCTAATGTGTCATGTTTCTGGTTCATTGGGGATGGTAGTGCGTGAATTGTATATGTCCGTTTAATTCGTCGGTGTCTAGCGCAGTAGTACTACTACACTTCCCCTGGCAGACTGACCAGTTGAAACGTGGATTTGTCAGTTTATCCCACGCCATGTGTGGATGTAGGCTGAATCATTTGTACTTCGTCCCACTTGCTGTCTTGGAACTAGACGCACCCATGTCCAAAGTGGCAAACTATTTCAAAGACTGTTCCCACGACCAGTCCACAGCCAATTAAGGGTGACATGGCAAGTGAAATGGCATTTTTGAAAAAAAAATTACGTTTACTATCCCTAAAGTTCACTTTTATAACAATTACATACCTCTAAATCACTTTTACTCATGGGTAAATCATATCTCTTTCATGTAGTAAGTGCAGTGTTTCTATTTCTGATAGGTGTTTTCTTTTTTTGGAAGAAGGATATCTCTGGAAGTAATCATGTTAACCAAATAAGGTTTTGAATGTTGCATTCAGCTTATTCTTCTCTACACGACAGAACAAATCAAAATAGTAAAAAGTTTGAAAGTTACATAAGTATTTGTTGCCAAAAAATCTTTTTTCGGAAGTTACAAAAAATCATCAAAAATGGCACTGATTCTCAATTAGCCAAATATAATTTTTTTAATGGCGGCCATTTTATTTGCTATCATGGAAACGGGGGAGGGGGCTGGCAGAAAAATGCAATATATGTTTTACCCAGTAAGACCCACTCTACAGAATAGGCAGAACAAAATTACACTAACTATGCACACAAAAAAATCCTATCCACCTGCTGTGTCTCACTTTAAGGGGAGATATGGTCAGAGTTGTTTCATTTAAATCATTTGATTTAAATCACTCCAAAAAAATCATTGATCTATGATTCTTTTTCTCCGAGTTTTTTAATCGCTGATTTATATGAATTTAACACAAATAATTGTTTACAAGCATCAAGATCAAAAAAGTGTTGTGCATGTTTGAGCCATTCCCTTTCTGAATGCAGTGAAGCCACACAAACTTGTCTTCAAGAGGAGGAAGTATCTTTTCAAGTCAGAAGCCCTGAGTTAAAGTCCACTTAGAGTTTGTGCTAGTTGTTACCAATTCAGTATGTTGACTCAAGTGAGACAGTCTGGGTTACAGACTAATACTGTACCAGGTTGCAGTCTGGTTAGAGACCCTTAGAGTACACAGAGCCCTGGACAGGTGCTAATCCACCCTCTCAACAAACAATGATTATCAGGGCTACAGCCACAGACACACAACATGCTTTCCTTTCCAAGACAGATTATACAACTACAGGGGGTGAGGCCTTGTGGACATTGTCTATTAAATGGGTGGATTCATCCCAACACGTGCCACGAACGATTTAAAATTGGATTTGGCGCTACATAAAACAAAAATATATTATTATTATACATGTATTTTAAAACAACAGTTTTGTTGCTGTTGTAAATCAAACTATGTTATAATTATATAACTTTATATAAACAAAAATCATGTACCATCTGTTAAGACAAGTACCCAAATCAATTTGAAAGAGTTTATAAATATAAACATCTATATAAATGTCTATATACCAGATTTCAAACAAATCAAATAAATTAAAAACTTACTCGAAATCCGCCCTCCTCCCCACCTTTCTTCCTTATTTTCAATGCTTAGTTTAAATGCGATTGTACATCGTTGATGAAATAGAAAGTTGGAAGATGTCGAAACCACTTTCCCCACTTTTGGCTTTATATTAGATGAACACGGGGGTTTGTCCTCTAGTATTTGGTGTTCATGGGGTTTTCTGCGCAGACAGGCTTCCTGTTTCTTCATCAGTATTCTTGCCTTATGTTTATATAGGTTAGTGAAATGGCCCCACCTGTTTGTAATTAAATTTGTGTGGAATGTCTGTATTCTTTGCATTACATGTTCATGACGACTTCTTGATGTATATATGTTATCGTCATGCCTGTAGGAATGTGGGCTCTGAGAAACTTGCCGGACGGGTCTGTACATGTGTTCAGTTCCTGTCTGGTTTGTTTTGAGGAGCTCACATTCCTGTTAATGTTCTTCCCAAAGTGGCTGCGTGATAAGCAGTCCACTTTGCAATAAAAACGTCATTTATTTAGCCCATTTCAAATTTCTACTACATCGGACTTGTGTTGGTTATTGCATAAATGGTAGTTCGAGTGATGTTTTTTGAGAAAATAACTCAAAATGTGTTTCCTCCAAATTCCAATAGCTTTGTAAATTTACTATCAAAAAAGTTCACTTTTATAACAATGACCTACCTCTAAATAAGTTTTAATAATGAATAAAGCTTGCATCTACCATGTCATTCAAACTTTTATGGCCATTTACAAGAAATGACATTTTGACAAAGAAAAAGTACAACACTTTGGAATTTAAAGTGATATGGTCATGTGGTTGGAATTGTTGTGTTCACCTGCGTATTCTCCAAAAATGAAAAAAGTACATAAAAATGTGTCAACAAATGTTATATTTAGAACATCATAACTTTGACATTTCAGAAGTAGAAAAGTATTCATAATGTTCGAATTTTTTTACATGAGTTCTAGAGTTAATTAAGCCAATGATGATTGTGAAAGTATTATGGTAAAATATCATTACTTTTTAAATGTTGTAATTTCTTTCTATAATTCCTTCACACGGCAGCCATTTTGTTTGTTGCCATGGAAATGGGAGTCTGGCATAAAATGTTTAAAAAAAATTCTACAGTTTGGGCATAACAAACGGCACTAACCCATCCAGCTGCCATATCTCCCCTTAAGGAAGTTAGGACGGCTATTCGATGCTTGTTTTAAATTGAGTGGTTTCAGTTGTTAAGATAAACCAACCAGTTCTTCATAAATTATTGTAGTTGGCATACTAAATAAAACACCAGATTAATAAAACTTAGTTTTTCATTTATTTGGTGATGTTTCATGATTTTAAAAACATATTTGTAAATATGAAAACAATATCCACAAATGCCATGTTGTACAATTTTGAGAAAACCCCAAATAAGAAATTGACATACATATAAGTATGTTCTGCGTTCACGGCGAACAAATTTACGCTGGTTCGAAGCACACACGGTTGTTACTATGGAAACATCATCAGCCCACAAGATCACCGAAGCGGCCACAATTGGCTAACTATACTCAGCAACAGTAAGTTTCAGCAGGTTAATCTGCCAGGTGTACTGCTGTAATCAGAACCCCTGGCGACGGGGATGCCAAATCATCCTAGAGATGGGTTCATTGTGGCATTGTTCTGCCAACCTACACCTGTCTCTCATTCACTTACATTAGACTTGATGTTCTTGGCTCTGTTTGCATACTTGAGTGTGTTGTAGGTGTCTTCGTATGACAGGGATGAGGGACTGAAAGTAGGCCACTCACATCAAACACATCCTATGATTAAACAGTGTTGGGAAAATATAAAATACAATTTGACTATTTTCCTACACAAATTGTAAGATAATTTCTATTTATCAGTTTGTACTTGAGAATTTGCATCTCAACTAATCATTAAGATTTCACCAACAATACAGCACGATTAGCATTTTAGTTTTCATGTAATCATAGCTAAATGTTTCAGTTTTTTACAGAATCACCGAGTTTTGTGTGTGCATAATTTGATTTTGACCTCTCAATGCCCAATCATATTGTCTCACCTATGACCTGGATTTTATGAGTTGCATGAGGCTCACCTAGCTAGTTATTATGGTGGAATATGTGAATTAAAAAAACAAGGTTTTCGAGTTACATGAGTTCACATCACATAAAGTTCTACTGTAATGTTTTCAACAAGACAACTATTTTTTACACCTACATACACTGAGGCTGACATCGCATTCTTTGTTGCGGACTTGTCTTCCAAACCACACTTACCTGACGGCTGATATCATGACAGTGCGACAGTTCCCTCCGAGTGAGTCCTTCAGAAGTCTTGTCAACTTGCTGTTTCTGTATGGCACATGGCCTTTGTTCTGAATACAAAACTCCATATATACAGTCATGTATGTCCCTCTACTTCAGAAGGATATAGTTGCCAACCCATACAGTTTACCCGTAATTCATACAGATGTTCTGAAAGCTAATAGTTTTGAACAAGGCTTTTTCTGTATTACAGGACAGGGCCAGCATTTGTCAAACAGCATGTGAACAACAGAGCATATGGATTCGTTTGCGACACACATATGAAGGAATAGTTCTTAAACATTGTACAAGTTTAAAAACTGGGAAATTTACATAACAAACAGACATAACAAAACACAGAGCATCATCATAAAAACAACAACTAGAACCTACAGGGTAACAATGGTGGACACGCTCGCACGCACGCACGCACACACACGTCATAGTTCCTTACCATCTGAGCTGAACACTGTTGATAAACCAACAATTAACACAACAGTGCCTACTGACCTTGCCTTCAGCGAGAGCGTTGATGCAGTTCCCGAGAGCGAGCAGGGAGCGATTGATGTTGGCGCCCTCACGGAATCTCGCACCGCGATTTGTCGTAACCGTGGCTCGCTCCGAGCCGGCGAGGTCGATAAGAGAGAGCTTAGCCACACGGAAATCTGTTGACAAGTTCGCTGTTCGGTCTCGTTGTCGCACAAACACCTGGAGATGAATAAAGATGGAGATGAATATACATTAGATTTGAAACCTATGTGGATGTATGTGACATGAGTTCCCATGCAATGTTTCCTATTGCTGTGAAGTCAGAAACTCTCAGCTCGATTTTTGTTTTACTCCCATAACTGATCCCACTTCCCTGCTCCCTCCATTCTCCACTCCCACCCAAGTATAATAACTACAACTTTATCCAGTTCAGCATGTTATGCATTCAATAAATACATATTAAAATGAGTTTGTCCACTGATTGTTGCCAAAACAAGTGCAAAGGCTCTTTAATGACGTTTACACACAACTTTTATAAACACACAGAGGAATGGATAAGCATACTTCCCCAACACATCAACTTGCATGTGGGGAACGATCCGCACAAGAGGCCAACAATACAAAACTTACTTGAAACACGGCGTGGGACCTTGACGACTCTGCATTGGCGTCGGTGGGATGTTGCGTGCGGTTCTGGTTACCATATCTGAGCATGTTCAGCAACTCTTCAGCCGACCTCGGCTAACAAGTAAATAACATGTATATGGAATACACCAATAACGACATCCATAACATGATAAAAACACACATTTTATCACAAAACAAATGCATCTATGACAAAAAATCAGTCCTGGTTGACTACAGTTGCTGTTCAGTTTCACAAGACAACATTGCCTTCCCCACGTATGTACATATTTAGCTTTCATCCTGCCCAGAATGATCATATGGAAATATGAGGATATACTGACAATTTTCAAAGCATATATGCCATATAACCAGACCTGTGCTAGATGGTAAAGATACAGCTACTGAGCACTGATCTGTTTGAAACAGTGTGCAGTGTCAACTTGTGAAAGTCAATCGACACTGGTGACAGCGAACCACTATATGATCTCTACCGAGCACTGACCTTGTGCAACGTCAGACCAGCGACTACAACACCTCTCTGCGGGTCCTCTCTTATGGGGAGACTGCCTCGACCAGCCGTCAGTAGATCGTGGATCTGCTCATTGTACACCTGCAACAACAAAACTTTGCAACTGTGGCTAATCTAGGCTAGTGAGGGTTGGCACGTTTCTGACGAGACGGTAAATACAGCGGTGGATACCACGGTATTTACAGTCTCATCTGAAATACTTTGCTGACATATAAAGTGTCAGAAATATATTTCTGACATCGGAAACCAAACAAGATGTGCTTTATTTAATGTGTAGAGTGTAATTTAAAATCAATAAATACAGTGCAATATTGTGCTACTGTTACAATGTGCATTATATTGTGTTCGAATTTGTTTGATTTGTTAGTACATAATTTGTTAGGACATAATAATGATTACAGAAATAATTGTGGCACTGCCTGTGGTTTCACTAGGCAGCTAGCTCCTAAAACTACAGGACAGGTGTCAATCACAATTGGGAAGGCAATATAAGGTGAGGCAACGATTTCTCTGTTGAGTTCTTGGAGATAACATTAAGCAATACAAATGTAGTTACAAGCAAGATTGGCAAGTTAAAAGCTTGTTGCAACAGCACTACTGACTGGGCTTGCTTTCTTGCATTTACCACCCTTGCAGTACAACAGGGGTGAGATTTAGCGGTCGCCAATGGTGCCCAAAACTGGCTTCGGGCGACTTCAATATTTGACTACAGTAGCCCGGATGGCGACTCGAAATATTTACGGAGCTGCAGTATTTTAGACCCAGCAAAAATAAACGGAATGTCAATAAACATCTCATAAGTGTTGTCCTGGTTAACCATAAATCGTGTGTTTGTGACACGTTTGACATTGCAAGAAATGTTGTCAAACCGTAGCCGAAGCGATATCAATAGGGAGCATTCATTGTATTTTTAATCAACCACATCGACGCACAACATGTAACTGAACGGTCATTCTACATTGAAATAATAACCGGTCATGTTAATAGTCTTGGTGACGCGTGGTGCCACTTTTATATATATATATATATATAAACAAATGCCCGTCCCCAGGACGGGATTATGTGTTAGGTTATACGTGACAGTCATGATAGCAACGTTTACCAAATGCCTCAGGCCAATATGCCATCAATACGCTCGAATGTATTACCAGAAACAACCGCGTCAGTGATGCAATACTCATTGAATGTTCAAAATATAGAAGGTTGCGTGGATACTTGTGTTGGTTGTAGAATAGTAGAATATCTGCTTTCTACTGTCTTTTTATTGTGTATTGGTCTGTGACCTCGGGTGCGTGCTTTCTACTATAATATAAACCGCCCATATGACGCTACATAGTCTCAAACGATTTACGTACCGAAGTATTTGCCGCGGCGCGCATGGTTTCTGTGATTGTTGGAAGTTAACGTTTTATGCAGCGAACATTTGATTTACCATAACAACCACTAAGAACCCTTGATATATGGGGTATTTCGAAAAAATAAAGGCGTTACGTTTTATTAGTGGTGTCGTAGATCATTCCCTTATAGTTTGGCGCCCGAGGTGCAAGCCGTGTAGGAGAAAAACGTGAACATAACCTCATATAAACATACATACATAAAATTATACGCTATCTCGATTATAGTTAGATTTAATTATCTCCATGGTGCGCGGAGCGCTTCTGGTGAATTAATTGGGAACCTGGCTTCTCTAGGCTATGGTAAAATCAAGTCCGGTAAAAATCAGCAAAACTGTTCAGTTCACAGGACCTTATGTCCTGTGACACTTGGAGACTTTTCGCGTAGACTGTTGGTGTACCATGCTATGAAAGAAAAACAACATGTGTATAATTGTATAATGTATTTTATTCAGTATTATGTGTCACATTCTATTGAACCTGCCTTAAAAATAAATGTTTCAAAACTGTTTGTTTTTGATGTTTTTTTTGTCGTTGATATCATTCATACATTTTATCTTCAAAGTATTTACTTTCTATCATCAAAGTATTGATTAGCAAGAGGGCTACCTAAGAAGCTGTCGGGCTACTTCACTTTGCAAGGTTGGTAGCCCAACTGGCTACTTTCCATGACTTGCTAAATCTCACCCCTGGTACAAGGTGCTTGTTTCTGGCCTAGTGCTTTCTACTTACCACTGCTTGGCCCACCAGTTCCTTGAACTTGCTTCACATACAGATATATTATTACATGAGAAAGTAGTGCAAATTGATTACCCATATTTGTGTGACATTTTAACAGCCTACTCTTGAGTGCCGAATAAACGTCCCTATACGCGTATTTATTTGATGAAAAATGCCACCCTATTTGGCACTATTATTAAATTTAAACATTTGTGCCAGCCTATATTCTCTGATAATCGTGGCAAATTGTGCAGGGTATACTTTTTAGGAGAGCAATCGCTCTCACTCCCTATTGCTAGCGCTAATCAATCACCCACAGAGCGATTTACCGTTCACGCTAAAATCACTTGCTCCCAACTGGAGCTGCACGTGGCTCCCTCTGACGGCAAAGTTTTCATCATTTCGAACAACAGTCATGAATTTGGCGGAATCCCGTGCTTCTGAGGATCCTAGATTTTTATCCCGAAGCGTTAGACCGTTAGATTTCCATGATTAGATGAATCGGTCAGAATATTTAGTTCCAGGGAGCTCGACATGGTATATTATTAGTTAAAACGCCATTATCACCGCGTAAATGGCTGTCGTGCATATTCAAAAAAAAAAATATTTCCATTTAAAAATGAAAAATGCAATTACTATATCTGCGGTGACGCGAATATGTGCAAAGTTTAAATCATATTCAGCAGGAAAAAAATCCAAAATACACGGCGATCAGCGTAGTTTTCTATTGATGCCTTGGCTTCTTGTCTAGCAAAATTTGCGCTAAAAGACACACATACTAGTGACTTTTTTCGCACTGTACTATTATTTGTTTTGAACAATTTGCCCCCCCTATACTGTTATTCGGCACTATACTATTATTAAATTTGACCGATTTGCCACCCTATACTGTTATTTGGTCTGTACGTTTATTTGGCACTCAAGAGTAGTGTGCTCTATGTTTAAGGGTGGCAGACCAGTTAAAGCTGTGTGGAAACACTTTGTTAAACTGTGCAAAGAGTAATATAACATTACTCATTATTGTTCTTTCTATGCAAGAATAATACTAATAGTATTCTCCTGCAAAAGTGTCTACAGTACTTAGTCTACTGTCCTGGTTGTAAAACAAAAACTTACTTCAAGATAGGAGACGGCAACTTCACAGATCTTCTCAGGTTTTATTTCACTGATGCGCTGATAGAGGTCTCTCATCGTATGGAACATGACGCCTGGCTCTGATTCACTGCCCAACATCGTGAATGTTTTTCCTGCACCGGTGGCCCCATATGCAAACACTGCAACACGATAAACAGGGTCACTGACACTGGCATCTGGTCATACGTGAAGTATGTATGTATTCTTATTGTAATTAAGTAGTGTAATATGCTGACATCATTATTTTGCCACATATCCAATTAGTCATAAAATAAACTAATAATAAAATCTCTATAGCACTCAAATCTTCAGGAACCCAAGTTCAGAAGCACAACAAATCAGAATCGTTGAGCATACTATAAACAGGATGCACAAGTCATCATCACAGTGAGGGATCACTAAGGAATTGGACGTGGAAATGCAATTTTGAAAAAAAAAAATTCTTTTTGTGTAAGATAGCTAGTTTCAAATGATTTTCAAGATGATGGGGTCCAAAGTCTTAATTCTCCATCATGGAGAATTAAGGTTTTATGCACCACTACCTGTTGCACAACGTACCTGAACAGTTGTACCCGTCCAGCAGTCCATCGAGTATTCCCTTTGTTGTATGCTCGTACAGCTCCTCATTTGATGCATGTTCGTCAAAGACGTGGTCAAACACGAAACGCATGTCTTTCTTGGGTCTCTTGCGAATATCGCGCATCTTCCGTCGCTTTCCATGGTAGTAATCAGGCGATTCCTCTGTCTTCGGGTCAAACATTAACAGGTTGTCGCCAATGACGTTAACAACCGTGCGGTGATTGCCCTCCAACTCTGTTGCATTCTCCGGTCGGATGCGCACGCAGACTTTGATGCGACTTGTACAATCTGATGTGTTTTGGTTGCTAGATGCAGGTGCGTTTGAGACCCGCGTGCAACCACGCCCAGCATCACTGGCCGGTTCTCGTGTTAGAGTCATGATGACCGCTCATTCATAGGTGTCAATCTGACTCAGAATAAAACATATATAAGGTTACTTTCATTGACAATAGGATACATTCAAAAGGTTAGCCATAGCTGGGTAAGCTCCTGAATTGATGGTGTTGTGTCAGTTTAGAAAAGTGCTATGAAGATACGCTGACCAAAATACTTCATTTTGAGATAATACACTAGACTAGTATTGCCTATTGGGCGAATTGGTAGTTTTGTTGTGAAATAGTCAATACAATAGGCAACTGATTTTCAATCGAAGTCGAAGAACTGAAACACCAACTCGTATGTAAATTAATGCAACTCGGATTATATTTCTATTTCTTTATGTAAAATACATTCATATATTCAAAGGCTGTACAATAACATTTGAATCACATATATAGCTTAATAAGGTACAAGTTAACTCGTGTCTGCATTGTTGTTTTGAAGGGATCCATTGTGAAAACCCAATCTGGCAATCACTCACCAAAAACCCAATCCACCATCACTCACAGGCCTTGACACTAACACTGGCCCGTCGTCTTATTTGGGACTGCTGGGCCAGTTTGGGCCACAAGTTTCCATAATTTACTGGCCTGGTGGGCCAACATAGTTTTAGATCGTTTTTATCCCATTAGTCACACGTCATCGTTTCAATCGATTGTCCCGGACAGCCACCCCGGCTCTACAATTAAATACTTCTTCTATCACCTGATTTTGCGCAGTCGCTTTGCAAAGTTGAAATCTTGTTTTGATATGCACGAGTCTCACAAAAAAGTCTTCATGATGTCGCTACTAGCGACGATGTGCAGACTTTTGTGAATTGCGGATGCCTATATTTTATTAGGGTTGCGCCATGTTACCAGTATAACATCGGAATATCACAGCATTTTCTTCTGCGCAATACATATCGGCTATCGCGATAGTATCACTTTCATATAAAGCAACTGTTTCACGGACTGTCCGCTAGGTGTCACGATAGCGCCTAACATACATTCCAGGACCCACTAGGGTGCAGATAGCTAAGTATACTGTAACTTTGTACTTCAGTCCAAACATTTATATTCAAAAGAAATATATCCAACTGTAACAGTCATAGTTATATACAGTGTCGATCAGGTCCAGTTCGTATTTTCGAATATAACTAGCTGTAACTCAGCATCACCTGTCGTTCTCAAAACGCAACCTGCTGCACCTGCGGCTTCAACAGAGAGAGCATATGATTCTCAAACGATTCCTGCAGCAACATTGTCTGCCATACAGAATACTGGCTTAAAACATGAAAGTAAATCACAGGGGTGAGATTTAGTGGTCGCCTGATCGCCAATGGCACCCAAAAATGGGTTCGTGCGACTTCAATTTTTTACTACAGTAGCCCGCATGGCAACTCAAAATATTTACCGAGCTGCAATATTTTAGACCCAGCGAAAATAAACAGAATATTAATAAACATCTCAGAAATGTTGTCCTGGCTTCGCATTTATGTTAACCATAAATAGTGTTTTTGTGAGGCGTTTGACATTGCAAGAAATGTTGCCAAACCGTAGCCGAAGCGATATCAATAGGGAACATTCATTGTATTTTTAATCAACCACATTGACACTCAACACGTAACTGAACAGTCATTCTATACTGAAATAATAACCGGTCATGATAATAGTCTTGGTGCCGCGTGTCGCCACTTTTATATATACTAGCAAAAATGGCAGTCCCGGGACGGCATAACGTGGTAGTTCATACGTGACAGACATGATATCAATGTTTATCGTATTACCGGAAACAACCACGTCATGCACTCATTGAATGGTCAAAATGTAGAAGGTGACGTGAATTTAGACGCATAGCGATGGATACTTGTGTTGGTTGTAGAATAGTAGAATATCTGCTTTCTACTGTCTTTTTATTGTGTATTGGCCCTCTTTCTGCAACCTTGGGTGCGTGATTTCGACTAAAATTAATATAAACTGCCCATATGGCACCACATACTCTCAAACGGTTTACGTACCGAAGTATTCGCCGCTGCGTGTGTGGTTTCTGCGTTTTACGTAGCGAATGTTTGATTTACCTAAAACCACTAAGAACCCTTTATATATGGGGTATTTCGAAAAAATAAAGGCGTTACGTTTCATTCGTGGGGTCGTTGATTACTCCCTAAAAGTTTGGCGCCCGAGGTGCAAGCCGTCTATGAGGAAAACGTATATAATATAACGTATATTATAACGTATAAACATACATACAAACATACATAAAATCATACGCTATCTCAATTATAGTTAGATATATCTACATGGTGCGCGGAGTGCTTCTGATGAATTAATCCGGAACCCGGTTAAAGTTTCTCTAGGCTAGGGTAAAATCAGGTCCTGTAAAAAATCAGCAAAACTGTTTAGTTCAAAGGACCTGATGTCCTGCGACGCTTGCAGACGTTTCGCGTAGACAGTTGGTGTACCATGTTATAAAAGCAAAACAACCTGTCACATGTGCACAATTATATACTGTATTTTATTCAGTATTATGTATCACATTGTATACATCCTGCCTTGAAAATAAATGTTTCAAAACTGTTTGTTTTTTATTTGTCGTTGCTATCGTTCATACGTTCTATCTTCAAAGTATTTACTTTCTATCATCAAAGTATTGATTAGCAAGTGGGCTACCTAAGAAGTAGTTGGGCTACTTCACTTTGCAAGGTTAATTTGGTAGCCCGACTGGCTACCTTCCATGACTTGCTAAATATCACCCCTGAAATCACCAACTGCAAAATAAATAATGGCCAAACTCGCATCCTTCGACTTGTAATGCGGTGTAAAATAATGGGTTTTTATCAATTAAAAACACTGTACCACTGGGTACAAAAGCTTAATGTTAAGGCCTGACTGATTTTAATCCGCTTTTTAATTACACTATTTTTGATTTATTATTTCCCACATTTATGCGCACCTTTTTCATGCGCACAAAGCACCACTCCTGGGTTAGCATCAGAACTTACAAGTTACAGAATGGACTGTTTGGAGTAAACATAATATTAAAATATATACTATACCGTAGCGTAGTATACGTGAAGACTCACGTACTGACTTTATTAAGAATTAAATTGTGTTCCTGATTCCCAGAACTTTATGCTTGATGGAAGGTAAAGTTCGGCGACATCTGCGACGGTCATATAGCCCTGGGTGGCAATCTTGTTAAATTTTATTACATAAAACCTACAGCCTACCTTCCCACCACAGTCGTCCCAGAGTCGGCCAGGCCTGGATTTCCTGGGGCAACCCAAACAGTGACTGCCTCCTCTGGATTTTTTAAAACAAATATCTGGAAACTGCTGCTTGTCAATTATTTCAATATGATGCCTAAAAGCGAATGCTTAAGCCACACATAGGCTACTAACCTTCGTTTGTTGCAATTGATTTACTGCAAGCTTCAGTAAACGAAAACAGTTAGTGCTCGGTTTCTGTGCAATCTCTCAGACTTTTAAATTTCCGACGTTATTAAAAACGTTGTTTTGATTGGTTCATTCTGGAAATGCGCGCCACCTGGCGAATGCAAATAACAATAATTTTTTCCTTTGATCACATAGTTGGTTTCCGGTGAACAACGTGGCGCCACTGTCTATGCTGGGCCCTACGCTACTGGTACAGCATCTGCGGGCAGCTCTCAATATAATTTATATATATATATATATATATATATATATATATATATATATATATATATATATATATATATATATATATATATATATATATATATATATATATATATATATATATATATATATATATATATATATATATATATATATATATATATATATATATGATTTTTGTCCGTAACTAATTTCTGATAGGTGCCCTCTTTAAACTCTTGTAACTTTGGTTCTAGTGGGAATATTTGAATAAAATAAACTGTATTAGAATTGGAAATAGTGCTGCTTTCCATTTCTTGAATAAAAATACATATGATTTTTTTGACAATGTGACTGGTTTTCCTAGGCCGCCACACATATATTGAGATGTGGGTGTGGCGCCGTATACTCCGAATCAGCTGGGTCAATAAGAACACAAATATCTGGGTCCGTCAACAAGTTAATTGATGTGCCTGAAGACAAAGCGTTGGTACCACAGCTGAAACTATCAAAATATGGACACTGGAAAAGGCGAAGTCATATTCTGGCTTTAATATCAATCAAAGGCGAAGTCGAGGGAAATAACAAGCCAGGACGAAGGGAACCACCTTTTGTCTCAGCTCAGTCGTGGTCAGAGAACCCATGACGGCCAGAGAAAGGTATGCAACGACACTCGAAAACATAACAACATAAATGTACCTTAGTTTCTTAAGTTGCAGCTGTTCCATTCAAGAGATCATTACAGTGATGCATAATCCTGCAGCGGAAGATGGCCGTCACCGTTCCTCTGTCTTCATTAGCACGACCTCCTACGAGTGACGGCTTGTTCAACAGTTCAGATAAATGTTCATTCTAAAGAGTTTTCCTTTGTGGCGAAGAATTAAGCTTTTCCATTAGTTGTTTTCTACACAGTTCGACGCTTTGTACGAACAGTCTGTTTCACTTCTTCATTGTGCTTTCGCTCCAGATATCTATTTGCAGTTAAAGTCACGTCGCAACTGCCTAACTTAGAACGGCTCTAAGCAACTGCAGCCAACTCCATATTCGCGGTTTCCACGATTGTTTCTATTCGGGTGGAGCGCGTTGTCAGCAGGAATTTTGGGCCTGCTAGCGAGCCGCTTTGGACACAATCCAGCGTCGTATTATAAATGATTTCAGCCTACATTGACCTTTGGTATAAGTAGAAAATACGTGTATTTTAAAGTAATAACTCGCTTAGCCATCAATGACTAAACAAGTAGAAAAGAACGTACAAGCATCAGACATGTGTTTTTTGAGAAGCAGACCCGTCTTCGGGGTTTTAAAAAGGGGGTTTCGAGCGTATACAATCAGCCGGTTATTTCTGCGATGATTTTTCTGACAAATGGTACGTTTAAATATAATTCTCTCGAAAATGGGGTTTGTTCGAATACTTTGGGTAAGGGCTCGACTATACCCCCGATATTTTATCAGAATCCAGGCGCGGATTTGGTGTGGCACGAGGTATTGGCTCGCAGCCATTAAGTTGACCCCCCCCGCCTCCAAAAAAATTAATTCGCCTTCCGACGCCTATGCAAATTATACAAAGTTATCGTGTTGATAGCAACTAACAACACGAAGGAACTGAACTGTTTTATTGAATGTTAATACGTTGAATGATCACGTGAACAAAATATTATGTACAGTTATTTGCGAGCCTCGGTGTCCCTTTGTGTATGTTTTTGTATTCATGTATGTATGTGTGTGTGTGTGTGTGTGTGTGTGTGTGTGTGTGTGTGTGTGTGCGTGCGTGCGTGCGTGCGTGCGTGCGTGCGTGCGTGCGTGCGTGCGTGCGTGCGTGCGTGCGTGCGTGCGTGCGTGCGTGCGTGCGTGCGTGCGTGCGTGCGTGCGTGCGTGTGTATGTGTGTATATGTATATATGTATATGTTTTTGTAAGTTTTCTACGTGTTTGTGTGCGTGCGTTCGCGTGTGCTCGCGTGTGCTCGCGTTCGCGCGTGCGCGTGCGCGTGTGCGCGTGTAGCTTAATGTACATACCCGTTTATATGCATGTGAGAATCATCATGATAACTGTTATATCATGTATTCGATTTATTTAAATTTAAACAGATGTCGAAATACTTATTTTTGTCACCAACACAGCCATTACGAAGTTACATATAATATTATATACGGAGGCGATGAGTATGCATTAGGTTGATGACACATACATTACATTAGGATTTTTAAACTGGCTTATTTAATGTTTTTATTAATCTCATCGTTAAGCAAATACGCATAATTTTAACTGTTGCAGCCGATCAACAACAACTATAAAGGAAAACTCTACCATTAATGAACAATAGCTGAATATTTCATTAATATATTAACATACACCAGTATGACACACGATAACCATATGACACACGATAACCATATGACACACGATAACCATATGCAGACAAATGTATTAGATACACACAATTAACGTTACTCACTGACTACATGACTTCACGGCAGTTATATAAAGGAATGCGCTCTTGGTAAATATAAATGGGATCCTTGGGTATTACGAACGTATTCGGTCAAATAGCCACGTCCAACTATTTTTTTATCACTAAACTCAATAAAATATAATAAAATTCGTCAAACACTATACAACCAGGTATCCTGTATAACCTTAAAATTAATATATATGTGGCTTCGATCGATCTGTTAAATTTGGAAAAAATAATTTTAAGCAACATAATGAATCAATTTAATAACGTGTTTTGTTAATGCATATTTAATATCACTAGTACTGTAATAGTTACCAGGCCGCTGCGTTGCTTTTATCCGTGTGGAATATGCTAAGGTGTTTTATACACAGACGTGTTTTTTTTAAGTAAGCTACCTGTACACACATGAGTGGGAATTCAAATCCTTGACAGTGTAACAGCCTGGCTAGGTGTTAAGTGTTATTAACTGTTAAGTGTTATTAACTCACTGGAGACAAACTTCATTAGAGGTTTTCCTGTGGTCGAAAACCAAGCTTGTTCTTAACGAAATGTCCGATCCCGTCATTCTGGGCCGGAATCCAGGCCAAGATTGCCGCGGTTCGCTCCATGTCGGGTTTATTCTCAGACCTGAGCTGTCCGTGTTTTGACACACGGTAGGAATGCGACGGCTACCAAAACGAGTCGCCCAATTAAAGCGCCGGCGACCCGTGCGCCGCTTTCGGACAAACAGGCCGCGTTCCGCGAGTCACGAACTGTAATTCGTTCGTTTGTTCAGGTGTTTAGATGAGAGGCGATGCGACTTGTTTCCGGCAGTCGATAGCTGTGGTTTATACGAGGAAGGTAATACAGACAAGCAGTGACACACGATTTTCGGTGAGTGTTTCGCAACGCACGTCGTGTCATGCAGAGGGCTGTGTTTACCTGTAAGCACTGACGCAGCCGTGTGCGGGGGAAATAGCAGACGTACGTCGTTGGTATGTTCTGGACAAACAGTCGTGCGCTTTGTCATCGCTCCCGACACGTCCGTAGAAACATGATTAGTTGTGTGTATACAACCAACGTAGACAGTCCTATTTTATGTACACAGTCTGGTCGCTTTTATTGTAAAACAACAGCGGATCCAGGGGGGTTAGGGGTCTCAAGACCCCCTTAGGCCATGAAGGGGGGATCTTAGACCCCCTGTGTCCGTGGCAAATATTACAGTAGAGGAACACGAAGGGGAGACCGAGACTAGTCCGCCCCAGGGTATGTCCGCAAAAACCGTCAAGTTCTGCGTAAGCTGTCGAGTTCTTGCTGCAAAATCGATAGAGTTCTGCGAAAACCATTGAGTTCTTGTTGCGAGATCGATCGAATTCTGCGAAAACGGTCGAGTTCTGCGAAAACCATCGAGTTTTAGCACAGACGAACCAGAGTAGCCTCACACGCAGCAACAGTTGAAACAGCGGAAGGGTAATTACATTGGTACAACGAAAAAATGTGGGACCCCCTAGCTTACATTTTTCTTTCTTATAGGAGGCCCCTCTTGCCTTATGACAGGATCCCCAGACCCCCCTCATTTCGAACACTGATGCAGCGGGAAACTGACGTCCACGAGTTGCTGGCTGGAAAGTTGTGAACTAGAAAACTGATTTTGGTGACTGAAAGTATTTTTTTCGATCAAATTTCAGTACTTATAAGTGACCGGTACCGGCCTTTCCATCCAATACATTAACAAACGTCTCCCCCATCATACAACGTAAACACGATATTCGCCTCGAAACATTCAAATGAATATTGTTTTTAGTGTAAATAGATAACGGTCAAATTATATTTAACGATTCGATAAAAACGACCAAGTGTTGTATCAGGTACCATTACCTCAGTGTTGTATCAGGTACCATTACCTCAGTGTTGTATCAGGTACCATTACCTCAGTGTTGTATCAGGTACCATTACCTCAGTGTTGAATCAGGTACCACTACCTCAGTGTTGTATCAGGTACCATTACCTCAGTGTTGTATCAGGTACCACTACCTCAGTGTTGTATCAGGTACCATTACCTCAGTGTTGTATCAGGTACCATTACCTCAGTGTTGTATCAGGTACCATTACCTCAGTGTTGTATCAGGTACCACTACCTCAGTGTTGTATCAGGTACCATTACCTCAGTGTTGTATCAGGTACCATTACCTCAGTGTTGTATCAGGTACCACTACCTCAGTGTTGTATCAGGTACCATTACCTCAGTGTTGTATCAGGTACCACTACCTCAGTGTTGTATCAGGTACCATTACCTCAGTGTTGAATCAGGTACCACTACCTCAGTGTTGTATCAGGTACCATTACCTCAGTGTTGTATCAGGTACCACTACCTCAGTGTTGTATCAGGTACCATTACCTCAGTGTTGTATCAGGTACCATTACCTCAGTGTTGTATCAGGTACCATTACCTCAGTGTTGTATCAGGTACCACTACCTCAGTGTTGTATCAGGTACCACTACCTCAGTGTTGTATCAGGTACCATTACCTCAGTATTGTATCAGGTACCATTACCTCAGTGTTGTATCAGGTACCATTACCTCAGTGTTGTATCAGGTACCATTACCTCAGTGTTGTATTAGGTACCACTACCTCAGTGTTGTATCAGGTACCATTACCTCAGTGTTGTATCAGGTACCATTACCTCAGTGTTGTATCAGGTACCATTACCTCAGTGTTGTATCAGGTACCATTACCTCAGTGTTGTATCAGGTACCATTACCTCAGGTACCATTAATATACCTTGCTAGGTTTTAGAGGTGCATGTAATTCTGTACCGCGTTACATTTAATATGATCGGTAGCATTGTTAATGCGTAGATTATATAACTTGCTAAAGAAAAACATTTCACTATAATTAAATTTATTATATTATAGTAATTTAGTTAAATATGTTGGAAGTTCACTGACCAGTGTTGAAGATAGAAAAAGAGAAATAAATCTAATGAATGACATTTGTGATGAAGCCGATTTACTAACTGTGCGCGTGTGTGAATGCGCGTGTGCGTGTGTGTGTGTGTGTGTGCGTGCGTGCGTGCGTGTCCGTGCGTTGTCCTCCCACCCGTCGTGGTTGACACGACAGCCTGCTGGCCCACGAGTGCACGCGTGCAACTGTGGGAGGGGCGATATTAATATCGAAGTGAATCATCGGAACTAAATAGAAGATGATTAGCACTAGTCACACACATACAGTTGATGTTGTCTCGTACAATTGCGATAAGCACGGCGGAGCAGTCCTGTTCATCCCAGTGCCAGCTCAACTTCTGTTGGAAGTATTCAGCCACGCTGCAATTGCTGCGCGAAGACTATTCGTTCACATATCCACCACTGTCTGTATTGTCAGGTACTGTATACAGCTGAGTGAACTGTGGCAAACTCGTCAAAGGTTCGAAGAGACCGCAGTGGGATTTGAAACCGGGTTCCTTCGATTGAGAGTCAACTGGTATGCCATCGCGCCCCACGTTCATACAATGAGAATGTATAAGGATGTTGGCCACAACACTGAGCTATCCTGTTTCTCTATGGTAGCACAACCCTCCCCCCGCCCCGAATAATGACAATGAGAAAACCTGGTGTCTCCGACTTTAGAAACGTCATGTGAAATAGTTCACAGTTGTGGTGAAACGCAATGCTCCACTGCGTCGTGCATAATTACAAGGATTGGCTCGAAAGTTGTTTTACCGGTTTCGGTTTGGTTGACAAAGGTTCGTTTGAAACAAAGCAAAATAAATTTAAGAATAATTACGATATATGACGGGGAAAGTTTTGGGTCCTGGGGGTCTACGCGAAAGGATGCCTCGGGGTACTACACAGGAATTGGGAATACATGCTGGGAGTGGATTGTGGGGTTAACTTTAAAATGTTCGGACATTACTCCAGGACAATACTCACAGGGGGTAATGTATTAAGAAGTGATACATACATCGCCCCCCCCCCGCCTCCCCCCGCCCCCCCCCCCGGACCATTACTCCTACCAATGTAAATGTCAAAACTGTTCAATACAGTTGATTTAACGTAAAAGAAAAAAGCAATAAAAACAAACACAATTTCAATTCAGAGTTTTATTTGCAATCTGCACACACATGGCCATTGGTAACACTACCGGTTACGGGGGCGTCTGCAGGATTGTTTTTTTTTGTGATCCGCCATTTAATTTCAAAATAATTTAAAATCTTTACACTTAATAATTGTGTATAGTTACTGAACAAATATATTGAATAATATATTTAACACAACTAGTGAACAATCTACTCGCCATAAAATACGTAAATTGAAAAAAAAAGTCCTTGGGGGCAAGTGCTCATGGTTGGTTACCAGGTGAAGTTCATGGCAATCACGATGAGCCATATCGCCCAATTCGGCTTCCTGGTCTTCCTGGTTTCATTTTAACTATTGACTCACACTATGGAATTTAGAACTACAGTGCTTCTTGTGTGTGTGTGTGTGTGTGTGTGTGTGTGTGTGTGTGTGTGTGTGTGTGTGTGTGTGTGTGTGTGTGTGTGTGTGTGTGTGTGTGTGTGTGTGTGTGTGTGTGTGTGTGTGTGTGTGTGTGTGTGTGTGTGTGTGTGTGTGTGTGTGTGTGTGTGTGTGTGTGTGTGTGTGTGTGTGTGTGTGTGTGTGTGTGTGTGTGTGTGTATGTGTGTATGGAATGCCTGGCATTGATGAGGGTTTTCTAGGGAACATCCGAGAAGTCGATCGATTGCTCACGGCACTAACTTCTTGTGTGTGTGTGTGTGTGTGTGTGTGTGTGTGTGTGTGTGTGTGTGTGTGTGTGTGTGTGTGTGTGTGTGTGTGTGTGTGTGTGTGTGTGTGTGTGTGTGTGTGTGTGTGTGTGTGTGTGTGTGTGTGTGTGTGTGTGTGTGTGTGTGTGTGTGTGTGTGTGTGTGTGTGTGTGTGTGTGTGTGTATGTGTGTATGTGTGTATGTGTGTATGTGTGTATGGAATGCCTGGCATTGATGAGGGTTTTCTAGGGAACATCCGAGAAGTCGATCGATTGCTCACGGCACTAACTTCGTGCAGCCCGCCTGCGTGAGTCAGACACTGGTCGACTTCCGCCGCCGCCGCCGTCGCCGCCGCCGCCGCCGCCACCCGACCACCAAAGCTTTATAACGCAGTCTGGACGAAGAGCTGCCGTACTCGCTCAGTTTAGACGCGACAGAAGCTGCAGAGGCCGCGTGCTCGCCCTAGATACATTATCGCCGGGAGTCGTGGACTTCAACAGCGTTGAAACTACAACCATATCTGTCAGGTAGGTGTATATTTACCCATAGATCTACATCTTATTATATCGCTTCGCGCCGGATATACGGTCCTTTGTTTCGTGCCGCAAAGTGTACCCCCGTCCACGTAGTGTCGAGCTCGGCTTTATCAAGTTGTGATTAATGATATTTGTATTGCACCTGCACACGGTAGGCCGGTGCATTAGCGCTTTCATGTATGTTAAATATACTTACACAATAACATGCCCCCGGTCGTACACACGCACGCTCGCACGCTCGCACGCACAGACACAATCACGAACGAACAAACGAATGCTCGCGCGCGCATATATACACACGCACGCACGCACGCACGCACGCACGCACGCAAACACATTCAATTAAAAACGTCATGTTGTGATTCGATCAAGCGTCCACTGTTGCGAGTGTGGGCTTCATCAACGGTAGTCACCCGGCCTGCACACTGTGACGAATCTGACGACAGGAAAGCGTTTGTCAATTACTGTGTATGTAGGAAACGTTTCTCTCAAGTTATCACCACAGAACATATTGTGCAGTGTCCCCGGTAAACAATGGCGCATGGATTTATTCTGGGGCGGGGGTGTCATGCGGGGTTAATAAGGCAGCTCACATCACACGCTGCAGACAAAAGAACGATTGAACGCAGAACGCGGGTGACTAATAGGAATGACGTCATGCTTTGTGGTAGCAACACCCTTTCACAACGTATATTTACGTACGTTTCTTTTGCCAGCAATTGGTGAGTGGTGAGTGGTGTATTGTATTGCCAGCAATTGGCGAGTGGTGTATTGTATTGATATCGCATGGAGGCGTCGAGAGTACATTTTAAGCAGTAGGAGGAAACGTGGCGGTATAAAGAACACCCGAGCGCTGTCACGCTACTGTCTGGACTGGGTGGTTTAATTTATCTGACTGTTTTTATGAATACGAAATGATAACACGGTGGAAAAGATTGGGATTCATGCGTATCAGCGTGTAGGATACGGATATCGACTAGGTGTTACACTCGAGAATTATATGATTTTGTCAAAAAAAGAACTGAAGTGTAATTATCTTTCACCTAGACTTTGCCCATCCACTGCAGGATGTAACCCTCTACTAGACCTGTCACTTACGTTTTGCCATCCACTGCAGGATGTAACCCTCTGCTAGACCTGTCACTTACGTTTTGCTATCCACTGCAGGATATAACCCTCCTTGAGACCTTGCACCTAGGCCATTCACTGTAAGACCTTGCAAGATGTAACCGTTCGCTAGACATATCACCTATACTAGTCCATCCACTGCAGGATGTAACCCTCCTGTAAACCTGTCACCTAGGCTTTGCCATCCACTGCAGGACGTAACCCTCCTGTAGACCTGTCACCTAGGCTTTGCCATCCACTGCAGGATGTAACCCTCCTGTAGACCTGTCACCTAGGCTTTGCCATCCACTGCAGGACGTAACCCTCCTGTAGACCTGTCACCTAGGCTTTGCCATCCACTGCATGATGTAACCCTCCTGTAGACCTGTCACCTAGGCTTTGCCATCCACTGCAGGATGTAACCCTCCTGTAGACCTGTCACCTAGGCTTTGCCATCCACTGCAGGATGTAACCCTCCTGTAGACCTGTCACCTATGCTTTGCCATCCACTGCAGGATGTAACCCTCCTGTAGATCTGTCACCTAGGCTTTGCCATCCACTGCAGGATGTAACCCTCCTGTAGACCTGTCACCTAGGCTTTGCCATCCACTGCAGGATGTAACCCTCCTGTAGACCTGCCACCTAGGCTTTGCCATCCACTGCAGGATGTAACCCTCCTGTAGACCTGTCACCTAGGCTTTGCCATCCACTGCAGGATGTAACCCTCCTGTAGACCTGTCACCTAGGCTTTGCCATCCACTGCAGGATGTAACCCTACTGTAGATCTGTCACCTAGGCTTTGCCATCCACTGCAGGATGTAACCCTCCTGTAGACCTGTCACCTAGGCTTTGCCATCCACTGCAGGATGTAACCCTCCTGTAGACCTGCCACCTAGGCTTTGCCATCCACTGCAGGATGTAACCCTCCTGTAGACCTGTCACCTAGGCTTTGCCATCCACTGCAGGATGTAACCCTCCTGTAGACCTGTCACCTAGGCTTTGCCATCCACTGCAGGATGTAACCCTCCTGTAGACCTGTCACCTATGCTTTGCCATCCACTGCAGGATGTAACCCTCCTGTAGACCTGTCACCTAGGCTTTGCCATCCACTGCAGGATGTAACCCTCATGTAGACCTGTCACCTAGGCTTTGCCATCCACTGCAGGATGTAACCCTCCTGTAGACCTGTCACCTAGGCTTTGCCATCCACTGCAGGATGTAACCCTCCTGTAGACCTGTCACCTAGGCTTTGCCATCCACTGCAGGATGTAACCCACCTGTAGACCTGTCACCTAGGCTTTGCCCATCCACTGCAGGATGTAACCCTCCTGTAGACCTGTCACCTAGGCTTTGCCCATCCACTGCATGATGTAACCCACCTGTAGACCTGTCACCTAGGCTTTGCCCATCCACTGCAGGATGTAACCCTCCTGTAGACCTGTCACCTAGGCTTTGCCCATCCACTGCAGGATGTAACCCTACTGTAGACCTGTCACCTAGGCTTTGCCCATCCACTGCATGATGTAGCCCTCCGACAGACATTTCCACCTTTCTCTGTCGTTGGCTTCTGGTGTCCAAAGTGCCCAAAGTATATAATTCACTATATCATCGCCCCATCGTCTCACCGGTCCGCCTCCTGCTCTTTTCCCATCTCTGGGTTGTCATTGTGTAATCCTAATCATCAATCTGTTGTCTTGCATTCGCGCTACGTCGCCTGTCCATTTATCTAACCAACGGATATTATATGTAAGTTCACAACATATAGACACTTTCATACAGTACATCGCTGTTCGTTACTATTAAGTTTGAGCCGAAATCCGAATCCCCGGACCGTGAGAACGTGCCTAATCCCCGGGGTATGTGATTGCTTCTGTGCCTTGCGGGATGGACGGGAGTGAACGACGTGATCGATTGTTTAAAAACATCTTCTTGACAAAAATTATTACATAATAATTTGATCCATAATTTTGAACAACTAAAGCCACCAGTTGCGCCGCTTGAGACAAACAACCATTTCAAGCCAATAATGAGGCTTGTAATGTGCTACGGACGATTTCAGATCACATAAAATGTACTTATTTTGTGCATCAAGCCTGTCAGAAATGTCATGTTTCATTACCCCTTTCCGTTAATCCAGGGGTGACCCCGGAATAGGGTCAAAGCACGAACAGACACGGTGTTGTTACTACCAGCGGCACGACCTGATAACGAGAGGAAAAAAAGCGAGTCACACACGTTTCGAAATGAAACCCGCTGTCGTTTATTCGCTAATAATATCCACAGGCAATTGAGCGTCTCTTGACATCTTAAAAAAGCTTATTGCATCAGAGATTACACACAAGTGATGAGGGGATCTAGACAACGTAAGTAGTGTCCCTGGTTGACATAGTCCCTGACTCACGGCGCTCGGGCTGAAAGGGTCATACACTGTATATAAACACGTTACAAACACAGCTTTGTAAGTCGAAGTTAATGTGATGGTTGTCGTTGTGATCGACGCAAATACAAATGCTCCACTTCTCCCTACCATACTCCCACACTTGTCACGAGAGACCTGCCACCGCGACTATCGTTATCGAGGAACAACATGCGGATAAATCAACGTGTGCCATGTAATTCTCACCACGACGATAAACCAATTAAACGATAAACTGATTACATTATTTTAAAACGTACACTAAATTTGTTACCACTCTTGCAGGAACACGATGACGATGCGTACAGTTGTCGCAGACGCCCGGGTGGAGGTGATCGAATATGGCGGCTACCGACTGGTGCGACTGGTGGCGCCGCTCGGCGACTACTACCGACCCGACGACATAGTCGTTCGGCCGCACGACCAGACGCTGCTCGTGATCGACTCTCGTAACGATCTCGTTCTGCTCTCGCACGACCTGCCCGAGAGCGTCGACCCATTCACCGTCGAAGCAGAGCTGTTGAACGGGGGCACGCTGGTCGTGGTTGCCCCGCTTAAGTGCTGAACTCGCTTCCCCGGACTCCGGAAAGGACCGTCTAATCGACGCTAAAGAATCAATGGATAACATCCACCGAAGGATCGCTGTCTAGCTTCTGACGCGGCGTGCTGCTGGTGATGTGCTGGACAAAGCCATCAATTGATCTCAGAAAATTGTATAACGCAAAAAACAGTTCCTCGTTATTTGATGACGGGTTGATCTGAGGGACTAATGTTGAGGAGACATTGCAATCGTGCATGAATGTCGAAAACTTGGGGAATCTCTGGCTCTGATCACTTGACAGTAGAAACCAGTCCGTGTTGAAGCTCCTGGGGTTGAATCTGTGATATATTTTCGTAGTGTCCAAGACATGTACGATGTAAACGTCTATCAGATGGCGTCAATAACCGCATAGTTAAGCATCAGCCTTATGTGCACAGAATCGCACAGAAGTTGGGTTGTAGCAATGCATGACATAGCCGCCTACATAATGTTCTGCCACCAGACGACAGGTTTGATAGCTGGCGATGCTATTTGACCGGATGCTTGCCAGCTGTGCTGATGTTTACATTGTGGTTACTGCTGGATCTGGAAGAAAAACCTGAGGTGCACTAGTTCGCAGGTACGGTTCATTCTATATGAATCACATCAGACACTCTGAGGAATGACAGAACGACAAGGAGAAAATTTCCGTGGGAGTCGCTTGTTCTTAAAAGTGTTAAACGTAACAAAGGCTGCTCACAAGCGTACGGATGATGACGCGTAACTGTTTAGACAAAACATGTTATAAAAATAAATTATGTGACATATTAATTTAATTGTGTCACTATACCACGGAATATACATGATTTGTAGCCAAGGCGAGATCACGTGTATTTCTACGGTATATTCGGGGCTCTGAGGTTTCTCCTGGTGTTGTTCCTGATCACCGCCAGACACGGTAGCCGTCCGTTACAGCATGGCCTATAGATGCAGCTTCACGTAGAGGCTAGAGGCTTTTGCAAATAATAATTAGGCTTATTTATAAATCAAGGTTTGAATAGTGTTTTACATGAATTGTACATACTTATGCCCACGTACTGGGTGTTTTCTTGCGCTATTGATACGGAGATGGTAGTAATGTGCTTCACGTTTAAACGAATCGTTCTCTTTACATAATATGTCACACTATGCCGTTGTGCGTGCGTGCATGCGTGCGTGTGTGCGTTAACCAAAATCATGCAATATTATCTTCACTTTGCGATAAACATTATATATTACATAAATTGCTGTGTTTTTGCATATGTTGAGATCAAGTTTGCCAGCCTATTATGAGGGATTAGTTTTATCCAGAGAATGATAATATTCCATTCTGAGACAGGCGACGTCTAGCGATTTCAGCAAGCGTGTGTGAGTCAACCTGTTCCACGACAACGCGCAGCTACATTGTGTGCGTTTGGCCACGTTAATCGGATGATCACACGGCAGATTTTTGCACGACTTCATCTAGCGACACCGTGTTGACCAGTTGGCAAATAATCACTTGTGTAAACCGGCCTTTATAAAGAGACGGTTCCTACAGCATGCTAACAAACACACATTTGTAACAACAGCCACACTTTATTGATGCTGAAGAAAATACATAAACGTTGCACAAGTGATATATACATAACCAGGGTCAAATCGCCTTCGAGCCACAAGCTATGTTCCTGAAGCTGAGCCAATCAGCGTCAACAATGAAGGGCTCAGCGACATGTGGTGGCGGCCATCTTGAATTTATGACACGCTGCGAAACGTTGTGTGACTCGGCAGTCATGTTTGTAGACAAACTCGGCGCAACGTTCTTTGACGTAATGGTCATATTGTCACCAGAAAGCGTTGGTGATATTTGATTATCACAATCATTGCGGCATTTGAAGACGTTCTTTCACATGCTAAACTAGAAGCCACGACGAGTACGCCAGGAACAATTTTGCGCCCTTCGCAAGTTCTGGTGTACGCGTGCAGCAGAAATATAACACACCTACATTAAACAACAACCAGCATATTCACACAATAATTTGTATTAAATGTTATCACAGTTGGTCGGATCATTTGCGAAATAAATACCATATGGTATGCTAAGCTGCAAAATAGATGATAGCGAACCTGTTTTTACATCGGCAAACGAAAGGTCAATACACGTATGAAAAGTTTCCTCGATGTATATATATGCATTTACCAAACTCACCACCATTTAAAGCAATTAACCGTAGCACACATTTCAACCAGCACAGCACACGTGCAATTATATAATTTTATATATGTAAAGAGAGAGAGAGAGCGCGCGCAAACTCAACAACACATTTTCAAACGATTAGCTATGTATGCCAACAGCCTGCGTTATACACAGGTGAAAGAAATTGTAATACTGAATAACTCCCGAAATAGACTCGTCAATCTATTTCCACTCTCACCCGAAGTGATCACAAACGAACAAGTCTAGCAATCGTCGGCCTATAAAACATTAGAACCGATCGTACTACCGTTTCTCAAACGTGCGTGCTTTATTTCACGCGTACAACGCTTCAAATTTCGTCTAGGCTATGAATGCATTGTTGAGCACACACAAACGAAACGCCAACGATGTTTCGCCGAAAGTAATGCTGTTAGCATCATGATTTACCCACAATTTTCTGCATCTGTAGCGTACAACGCAGTATCATATCATGAACACAACACGCATATTCCAGATTATTATGCTAAGCATAATATTCCATTTTTACTTTTTTGAAATAATTTACTTTGTTCTTCCTCTCTCGTGGCATGGGACCGTTACGGTAGTTCAACAGGTGCAGCCCGTGCCTGGCATCTGCCAATAAAAACAACTGAACGAGAGTTTGATTTCTAATACTGGCGTAGTGTGACAACAATCTCAGAAGAGTGTAGTTTAAGTGTAGGAATCACAATTCAAAAGTAGGTGCTGTATATTTCCATTAACCTCATCCCGCAGTAGCAAAACACACAAAAAGGACCAACGAGTTGCCCGTAAAGAAAGGACCCACTGAGGGTTCACACATACACACTCGTGACAGCGCGCACACATGCACGCATGCACGCACGCACTCACACACGCACAACGGAATGCCCAAGTACGGTGCAGAAAACGACGGGCGTCCAGGCTTTGGAAACCTCGTGGGGCGAACGGCGGCGAAAGGCATACATTCACCTACATGTTATCATTGTTACGTAACACAGCCGAAGCGTAGCATGTTAACTTAGCACGAGGCTCGTGCGAATATACACGAATCCAGTCCGACTTTCACGTAGCAAACACACCCAAAACCCTACTCGGTGTTAATGTTAGGCTACGTATATGTGCTCATTATGCAAAAACGCCGAGGCACGTCTCTTCGTGTGTACCTCCCCGGCCAACAGAAGGCGCCACTTGTGCGTCAATGGATCTCCCAATATGCGGGCGGGTTCTCGAAATGGATCTGCTGCAAAGTAGTTCCGGCGACGTCCGTGTTCCGACATCCTAGCAGCAGCAGCGACGGCGTGACGTTAGTACGTCACCAGCGGCATAGTGAAGATCGGGCCAACCTTCGGATCCATCGGCATCTCCTTGCGCATGCCCATACAGTATTTGCCGTCGATCGTGAGGCTGTTCTCCTTGACTCCGATGTCCACCTCTAGCGTCGCCTTCGTCTTGAGCAGACGGACCAGCGAGTTCTCGGCTGTGCGCAGCTTCTCCTTCAGTAGACGCACCGACTCGCGGATCTCGGCCACTTCTCGCTGTAGCCTTCAAGAACGAGAGTACGACGTGAAGCAAGCATGAATTGACAACATGCAGTAGATATGTAGGCTTAATCATTACGATGACATATTAAATACCGCACGCAATTGGTCAGCAATTGGGTTACGGTTGATTTTGATTTAAGAAACCCGCTTAAATAGATATTTCATCCGCAGTATAGAAAAATATGTTACTATGTATATTCACTTCAAATAAAATCATTTGCCCTAAGATGTAACAATTCGCAATTACGAGTATTTTGGACATTCACGTAGACACGGAATGGGATGTACACCTCATGGAGACTTAAGCATTCCTTTACGAAATTTCGATAGACGATGTTACTTTGCAGACTAGTACACTTACCCCTTCATGACAGGGTCGTTGCAGAGTTCGACGTTTATTCGCCTAGTACGTTCATCCAGTCGGGTCTGCGCGACCTTCATTGGTCCCTCCTTGTCGTGGATGGCCTTCCGCAGAAGAGCGATCGCCCTCTCCATGTCTCGTATCTCCCCATTCACCTACAAGACGACAAACCATCTACATAGCCTTCAGATTGTGTTCCCATAATCGGCCCGGCTGCCATTTCCCGTTTTTGTTGTTTGTACACACTCAAAGAATCGGTTTTTGAATTTCTAGAAAGTGGTGGATGGACCGATTGATACTCCAGTTGACTGACAGAAATCATCTTTTGAAATGCAAGCACATAGAATAGATGCCAACAAATTGTAAATACACGATTATCAACTTGACAGTGCCACACATAGTTGATTATGGTGAAGATCATGACAGTGGTAATGCTGCTAATAGGAAAGCTGACGATATCAGACAAAGTGGCATATGACAGAGAAGATTAGCGAAACTAACGGTTGATATTCATAATTAGAAGACAATTTGAATAAATGGACGTTCATATATGCAATAGAGGAACTCGTTAGATGAGTGTGACAATGGGGTAAGTCAAGTAGTGTTTGACTACATGATACTATAAATACTTTATTATTGCAAGGGTGACGTCACGATATCGACCACGACTGTGGACTTAGTGACGGTCTCCCTGACCAACGTATTTGTAAAAAAAAATTGCTGCGTAAATGAATATAACTTTAATTTTCTGATTTGTATTCGTCAATATTATTATTATTATTAACATGTATTAGTCGGTCAAATAAAAAATCATCTCATTTAATCGCATTATCAGTTATACGATCAGCGGGTAAGTTGTCATTTATCGTACCCTCTGGAGGTGCGCCTGCAACTTGTTCTTTGTGTCTGTCGTCTCCTGGAGACGGGCGTTGAACGAATTGTTCACCGAGTTGAACTGGCTCCACATCTCGTTGGCGCATGCGCGCAGCAGCGCATCGATCTCGCCGCGCAGCCGCTCAGACATCTCGCGCTCTCGCTGAGACCTCGCGATGTTCTCCTGCGTGAATTTCACCCACGAGTAAGGGACGGTGATCCTGTGAAACAGCAGACGCCATCTTAGTTTGTATAATTCCTTGAGCGTTATGTTCTGTGTACATTTGTGGGTTTTATGACGGATGGGTGGACGGTATTTATGTAATACTGGTTACATTGTATTTATATGCGTTGCTTGGTACGTTAGGCATATCCGCCAGTGTGTGTCGTAACGTATTTGCAGCGTGGCCAAGCCCACAACAGCAACAACGAGGAACATAAACAGCAAACGTCACATTGCACACCATACCAGACAGAACGTGTATGAGGACCTGCATGTAGTAGAGTTTCATATACCGCCAATCGGTACGACGGATTGCACGGTTAGCTCCGTTTGAGTATGCACCGAAAACCACCGGACATAGTCATACGGGTTCATTTGCGATCTTGCGGATTTCTTGTACCATGTGTGCACCACTCAGGGTTGGCACGTAAGGTAGCACGAATTGACAAGCCACCACGACAAGTGTAAAATGAGTCGGTTTCCTTACGTGTTATCGACGCCCTCAATGCCGGGGTGGAATCCGATCCCGCCGGAAGTGTTGCGAAGCTGCTGCATACGGTCGTCGAGGTGCTGGGCGTGGTGTTTGTCCTTGGCGTCCTTATCGCACGCGTGCTGAGCGGCACGATCCATCCTGGCCGGACACACGCACAAACACGGTGAGAACTCAACATCATGCAACACAATCATCGCGATTTTCGTAAATACAAAGACAAACAATTCTGCTGACTAAAACACGCAGCACACTAGCCGATTTTTGTCGGCCGATTAATAATCGATTACTGTGCTGGGAATTCCGACAAGTCTACGACAAGGTCTGGGCTTGTCGGTCAATATTTGACATTGCTCGATCTCAAGACGTCATGTCGACTATGCTGCAGACCCATACAAACTGTCGGAGCTCACGTGCATAGCGACCAACAGGAAGCATGATTGTAATCATGTGCACACATATCTTTTCACATGTTTTGACTGAACTCCAAATTCGCCAATAGATGCGTGCTGGTCTCGAAAAAAATATCTGCTAATGTGCTGCAAGCTATCTGGCCCGACAAATGTGACCCCGATAAAAAATCTGTAGTCCCCCGATGAAGAATCGACTAATGTGCTGCTGGCTTCACATAACTGCTTTTAGTCGCACGGTACAATTTTTTGACAGGAGGTACTCGACTACATTGCATCAGAACATGAACATACACAATCCCCATCGAGCTGGCCAATTGAAGAGGCTTACCTCAACTGAATGTGAGCTTTCTCAATGAGTCTCTTCATCTTGTCTTGGCATCGTCTGATCACTTCCACTTCCTGTCAAAAGTGCAAGGAAATAATGTGAATCGCAGCACGCCGACGTTATTCCATTTATAGCAACATGAACGGAGCTTTCATACATACCTAACTGTAATATGATAGTTCAATCAATTGCTCTTTCTTGTTTGATAATTGATAGTGCAATTTTTAGACTTTCCCGGAGTCGAAATTAACTTAAATGACACCCTGTCATTAACCAATGTCTGGTGTTCCAAACAGAAATTCTGTTGACGTTAAACGTCCATTGCTTCAAGCCATCTCCACTGCTGAAGTGAAGGTGAACCCAAACCATGCCCACACCTTAAGAGAATAATAATAATAATAATTATTATTATTATAATAAACCATTAATGATTACTGAGGCACTTGGGCATCTGTTTCATATTCACCTACTTCTTCTTTTATGCTCACCGTTTCCTACCCTTTCTGTCTAGTGTTCCTTTGGGTGGATCATTGAATTATTACTCTCATTCTCTTATACTTTTATTCTGTAACCACCAGGCTAATATTGTATAAATATCTATGTGTGTTAAACAGCTCTGTTTCCCAACCAAGTTCCAACATGAACGGAGCTTTCATACATACCTAAGTGTAATATAAGAATTAAATACATCGACCTTTTGTGTTTTTTCGCGAGTCGAGATTCACTTATGTCACCCTGTCCTCAACTAATGTCTGGAGTCCCAAACAGAAACCCGTTTGACGTTAAACGTTCATAGCTTCCAGCCATGCCCACTGCTGAGGTTAAGGTGAAGCCCAAGACCTTAACAGAAGGTCCTGCCCAAGACACGTGAACTGCTGAAGAGAAGGCCATGCCCAAGACGTGCCCATAGCTGAACAGGTCCGTCGACTCACCCTAGACAGGTTCCTCTCTACGGGATCGTGTACCATGTCAATGCCCATTCTCTTCTCTCGTTGTAGCAGACATTCCTCGGCAACAGCAAGTGGGTTCTTCGTGTCGTGGTAGGCCTTCTCTAGGACACGCTTATGCTCCTGCCAACAGCCATATTAACGAGTGAGGAATGGAGAAGGTGTCTGCAGTGATTGTGAGAATACCTAACTTAAGGTAGTAGTAATAATAATAATAACAACAATACTAATGACAATGATAATACACCAATAACGATTACTGAGGTATTTGAGTTCAGTGAAACCAAGGTATTAGTAGGGAGACCGAGGTACTAATCTTGTCGATGCATTTCCATATTATGTGTTTGTCTGTGTGTGTACATTTAGCATGATTCTTGAGTTAAGGTAGTACATTAATTCTGCAATACGACTTTTACATACATTTATCATATATTGACTTAATAGTGGTTGTGGTTAGACCACAATTCGCGAAGTTGGTGTGGTTCCAACACAATTACCATTTCCATTATTTCTTGATTGTTGAGTCCATGTTAGTATTAACAAACCATTAGGTATGTGTTATGTTGGTATTTCAATAGTATTCAATGTGTCTTCGTTGCGAACAGTGTATCTGTACAATTACGACACTGTAGCTATTCTCGCTTGAGACTACTGGATGTTTCTGCGGGTAACACAGCGAACGCACTCGGAAATACCATTGGCAATAGGACGACGGTGATACACTTGTACCACCGGCTAGAAGAACAATCGTTTTGTTAGTTCTACGCTACCTGCAAGTTCTCAATTTCGTGATCCATTGCTCGCATTTCGCTGTTGAGTTCATCCTTCCAGAATGATATATCCGTGACACGCTCGCCTGGTTAGGAAATGCAGAGGTTAGTCAACAACACACCAATTAACGACGACAAGGGCACTGCTACCCCTTATATCGCCCACCATGTCACGAAACAAACACACCAAAAGACAACTTGTTAAGAACATGTTAAGAACACCGGACGACCATATAAAATGGAAAGTACTAAACGAAACCACATAAATTGGCCGTTGTCGATTGGTCACACTTCCAGTAACGTAACTGAAAGTGGTAACTTCCAAGAGCAACAACACAAATCTTGCCACACAACGAGCGAGTACGACTGCGATCGGTGGATGGCGAAGATATGTTACGAGCAAAGATGGCGGCGGTTAGTCCTGGAGAAAATCACTTGACACAGTCCTTATTTCTACGTTTCTTCACACAACAAACAACCAGATGTACCCGCAGATTTTCGATCTCATGTGCCATGAATGAGGTCTCTTCGGACAGTTCCCGCTTCCAGAAAGTGATATCGTAGACTCGCTCGCCTAGAAGTGAAGAATTTATCTTTCCACCTTGTGTTTCCTCAATTACTGATTCCGACAACTGTTTACGTTCGTTCCACACGTTGTTTGACCGCATACAATACAATTAAAATCGTTTGTGTTTTAGCACACGAAACTGATCAGGTAAATAACTAACACAAATAGTGTCCATTTGTTCGACTATTGTTTTATTGTTTGATGTCAGTTGCCACCAGATTGGAGACGAACGTCTATACCATCCTTGTTAACAGATGGTGTTGTGTTATTATCAACCTTGGTGGACCCATCAAACTGTAGAACATTGTCCTAATTGCTGAATATATAAGGTCCAGAGGGCGCTGTGGAGCTAAACCACGTCTACAACGAGGAAGGTATGTACAGTATTTACGCACGTCAACAAATGTATTGATGCAAACACTAGCGAACATCATCACATAGATAACATTCAACTGTGCCTTTCCGGTGAGATGCCGCTGCACTCATTGCTGTCAGTGTAACCGGTTAACAGCGTATGACCTGCGTGTGTACTTCCGCCAAAAGACACGTTCACGTTAGTTGATTTCGCGCCGATCCAATCGTCGGACTTCGCGCAACAGACAAGTTTTGAAAAAATGAAGCCAGCTGTGGAAGTGGAGGTCGCACTTACCTAATCTCTTGCTGTTGCTCGTCTGACGATTGCGCGTCCGCTGGTCGGTCGATTTGACGGTACGCCATGCGTCTGCCCTCAGTCTCTCGGCCAGGCTTCGCTCCCGCTCCGAGAGGTTAAAGTTGGCCTTGTTCGACGTGTCCCAGTCGCATGTCGAATACCGCGAGTAGATCGTGTTCCTGGTGAGACACAGAAAGCATACGCTTCTGAGGGGATGTCTACGAACTATCGACTTGACATAACGCCGGTCACTAACGTACATACAGTGTGGATAGGGTATTTGATTGTCCTTTACAGTCATTGGCATACATGCAACATCGCGTGAACAACATTTGTATGTTCTCTTCATGACACAACACTTTGGCAAAGAAATTTGGCGTTGATTCTTTTAGGAAGCCACCACTAATGTTTTTTTAGGAAAATGCGTCGGCGACATCTTGCGGAATATCGTTTTGTAGACTTACAAATAATATTATCAGAAACTACACTATACATTTTCCTTGTTCTGCACTCCTTGCATTAGTAAAAGAGCTATCCAACTCCAGAAAGTGTACGTACTGCCTTTGTTTTTTATGTTGACGTTATATTTCAATACGAAAATATTCGTAATTGTTATAATTAGATGCAGAAACCGGCGCCATCTTTTCTCGAGTTGCTATAAGTTCATCAAGTGAATATCGCTGTTGTTATTATCACCGACTGTGTTTTCCACACAACCATAGCCGCAAAAGTCGAATGCCTGATTGCACAGTCTGCTTCTGTTTTGTACGTAACAAAAATTATTGACCGTTCCTGCAGGCGATGCCAGATAGGAGTGGTCAATTTATAATGAAACATTAAAGGCGTTCGCGTTTCCATGCGAGAACGCGGATGAAGCGAACCGTGCACTAAGGTAAACTTGAACAGGTCGATGTAGCCAATAAATCATGCATTAAACGCTAGTGTGCGTGGATGCCAAAGCGCGTCGGAGCTTCCTATTCGTGAGTATATTTCTATTATTAATGATTCTCTGTTCTGGTTTTCTGTTGCGTCAATTCGCTCCCACAGCCTACTAGCGGCTTCAAGTAAAAATATATTATTGTAAAAAAACAGCAACAATCAAAGCGTCGTTCTTGTCAGTTACGTAAGAACTGTAGCCACCGCTTAATTACGCACGCGCGTCAAAATTTATGAGAATTGTTCACCCTTACGCGAGTAATAATCACTTTTGTGCGCATGCGCAATGGTAGGTCGAAAAACCTCTCAACAGAAATGCATCGTCATGCCTGCTGTGAAAAGGAAAGGTTTCATGACATTAGAAGGAATATTATCCAATGACCTCGTTGTCAGTTGTATGACATCGTCGCCAATACCGGAAATGCACAAACAAAGCAAATTGCTATGCATACATACATTGCATTATTGTAGACATTGTTCGCGTGCCCCAGATACCCAAACATGGTTGGATATCTACTTGCTCATCCAAAATGTACACTCTGTTGTGGCAGTCACGACACTCTTGTCGGTGAGCGGTAACGAGAGCGTGCCGCTCCCAAGATTACAACGACATTGTTGTGTGTCAGTATAGACCGAATGTACCACAATTCGTTGCAGCAAGTTATGACGCGTTACCATAGCGGAAGTGATATTGTCACCGCAAAGACATCTGGGTAAGCGGGAATGGCAACAAACAAGTGCAGGGTCACTTCGCATAAGTTTACGTTAGCTCAGGTAGAACAGCAAATATTGGACTGCAAGTTACGTTGCTTCTAGATGTTTAGCATATTTTGAGATTTTCTGCGGAATTTATGTCGTCAAGAACTGTGTCTAATTAGTTTATAATTAAGCCATTGTTCACCATGTGTGCATATAGCTGGATATTTGCTATTGGCTTCGATATTCGATTGCAATCAATCTCATACTTTACGTAATTTCTATGTATTTATACAACCAGGTCTCATTTTGCACCTACCATACCACTTCTGCTTAAGGCCGGTATATCCATCCGCCAAATTCCTTCTTTCAAAGAGCTGATGTTTTAATAGTTATCAACTAATTCCTAATGTTGCATGTTGATTGTCGGATCATCATCAATGTCCGTACATTTATAAAATGAGACAATCCACAGCTACAATCTCTAGACTCTACGTATTTGTTGGCTAACTGAAAGTCCAGTAATATTTGATCTATTTTTGGTCCGTTCCTGTCAGATTACATCTTCGTTCATACATGCGGGAGAAATAATGCTCATTTATTATTTTTAAAAGTATTATGACATATATGTTGATGTTAGGCAAAATTCACTCACCGGGCCGGGTTGTACACGTTCTTAGCGTGTCCGAAGTTTAGCGACCGGCTCAGGTGGTTCGCGATGTTGTGGTCAGCGATGTCCGGCAACATTCTGCGGAACCAACAATTGGCGCTTACATGCATGCACGCATAAACACACGTGCCATAAATGCAGACATGCAAGCCCGCCAAGTCGTATAAACACTAACCAGCGTGGACATATTACATTATTCTGCAGTACGCAGCAATGTTTCTTACATGGCAAACTTAATAACACATGTTAGTGTGCACTGTTTATTTGAATGCACTATTTGCGCTAATTTGCAGTTGTTATAATTGTATAATTAGGTATTATGTTTACATGTTCACATTGCACAATATCTTATTACACATTAAGAAAAGTCACCAAAGTTAAATTTAAGCGATTTTCATATTTGATTTTGCTCGTCTTCAAAGCACTGTTCGCTATATAATGGATTAGAGGAGTAGTGGTGATTGCCCGACTGAGCTTGAAACCTTCGGCAGCCATGTTGTTTCACCATGGTTACGCATATCGGTGCCTGGGGGCAGCTAATGAGAATAGGTTTGACGCACCTGGACAACTCTGGAGTCATTGGCGTCACACTGCCCGCGCCGCGCATGATGGGCGACGCACAGTACGACATGGTTGCTGCAACAAAACAGAAATTGTTGAAGAAGAAGAAGAAGAGGAAGAAGAAGATATAAACATAACTAAGTTTGTTCTATGTTTTGCATGCGTACCTCATGCATACCTCATGCAGTACGTAGTATTTTTCTGAAAGTTTAAGTTTAAATACCGACATGTGATTTTCTAATTTTTAGGAAATCATACATTAATCTAGCAGTGATCACCCAATCGGCCATGGTTAGTTCAAACATAGATCTTAACCGAGTTTCGGTCATCGATTAATATGATATGTTAAAAAGTGCGTTGCTGTGACAGGTTGTCGCTGCAATCTCTCCGTGCGGGATGACATCATTGATAATTAATTAGAAAAAAAAGAATTTGATATTTAAATATCGTGCGCGCTCGCAGGAAATTGACGATGGCTTTAATAACAAATGCTGACACTCAGTTGGTATTGAAGACAGCAAGATACAACACCCTATGTGTGTAGGACTATGATCAATGCATTTTTTAAATGTAAGTTCTGCATTTTTCTACTTCCCGAAGCCGAGTGTAAATTCATGTTGACTACGGTTATTTTCCTCCAAGTTTGAATACTACAGCGAGTGCTACAGTGAATACTACAGCGAGTGCTACAACGACTATTGCCGGGCATAACAGACGGTTCATTTTCCATTCCTGCGATACACCGACCAGACACTCCACCGGAAGACGTCCACACCGATCAACACAGACGTATCATATCTGAATCTATTATCTCTAGGAAAAGAATATATGACGTTTGCCTTCTCTCTCTCTCTCTCTCTCTCTCTCTCTCTCTCTCTCTCTCTCTCTCTCTCTCTCTCTCTCTCTCTCTCTCTCTCTCTCTCTCTCTCTCTCTCTCTCTCTCTCTCTCTCTCTCTCTCTATCTCTCTCTCTCTCTCTCTCTCTCTCTCACTCTCTACCTACCTAACCAGATTATATATCTAAGTTAGCTCCCCAAACAGGTCGCATTTGGCTTATTTGGAATAAAAAATATTATATATGGCTTATGGGCCCTATGTTGCAACATACCCTTTTAAAATTGTCGCAAACATATTAAAAAGATGTAAACCTGTCATCAAAGTCATCAATATATGTCAAACAGTCATCAAACAGATATTTCAACCACGATTGTGGTTGTCATAATCGTTAAAGCAGAACTAGCGACACTTTGCATACCAACAAGCACATTAATATGTGTTCCTGGTTGCTCTGCATAAAGAGAACCACATTAGTAGTTGTCGAATATTGAGTAAAAACCGTGTAAAACCCTACTGCAGTGACATCAACTTACGGAGAAGCTGCAATGACGTCCACTTCAAGAGAAGAACGAGAGAACAGTGATGGCAATGTTTAGAGTTCGTTGCCAGGAGGCTGGAGGAAGCCGTTTCCAGAGCAACCGCGACATGGAGGACACGTGACGAACTAGTGGCGCCTAATATACAATTCATGACGACCCCAATTCCACCCGTGGAGTCACTGCGGACGAGTTCCGGTAGGTACTATGCATTATTAACGATGTCTTTATGTAGACCAGATTGAGTTGTTCAATAGGAAGATCGCAAGATGATATGAGTTATGAATTAAATTATATCCCTCGGTGTAGCTGTGTAATTTTTAACGTGATTGTGAAAATTAAGAGAACATCATAGTCCGCATTTCTATGCTAATATGTATAACGATAAAGCAAAGGGTAGATGACTTCACATCTAGCGGTGCGTCACTTGCTGCGAAACAGAAAACCACCATTCTTTTGACAAACTGATGTGACAGACTGAATTCATTTCCTTCGCAATCTAAACCATGAAAGCAGTTGCCTTTGAAACATAGGGAATTGTGCCAGATACGGGTTTCCCACTTGAATTCTACAGAATCGCGTGACGATATTTCTGCTTGACACGGCAATCATGTTTCGCGCCGAGTTCGAATCGCATTGGCATCAACCGAATGAATCCCCATTTGGAAAATCCAGTTTCGCTGCCTTGGTAACCCGCGTGCTTCAGCGACTGCCACGCGATGTTTGCAGACATCAATGATGCATACTCTTCAAATCAGAACCGTTGTTGTTAGCCGACAATGGGCGGCAATCTGACATGAATGGCCATAAATCACATACTCGTGGGACTGGCTAATGAGACTCCTGTTGAACAGTGGCCGATAATACGTTATAAAACCACTTGTACTTGTTCCTACTCGGCCGCTCAACATGTTAAGTGGACCAACAATACGGGAACTACATGGGAATATAAAATGGGATAACTATCACAGTGCGCAAGTAAACCAACACGAAACTGGAATGCCATCTGGCGGACTTACTGAATACTGAACATATAATATGCTTAGAAACGTCAACGCGAATCTCAAAAAACTGGACATCCATTGAGTCATTCGCTTACACCTCAGCTACGTGTTGTTCATTTTTGTCACAGCCATACAATATTTCTAATCGATGTCATCCCGGATTACGTTTGAACCTCTTTGGCACGCAGGCACGCCCACGCGAATGGCGCCTATGGCTATAGTGAATTATTCAAATGTTGTTAGACTGTATGCGGAGTGAAAGGTGCGCATTATTGATGCATCGTAAACCAACATTGCATTCACGACGAACGTGCCAAATGACTTGTTGTTGACTTACTTAGTATCTGTTGACTTCTATGAGTATTACTTCGTTGTTAATCACCGTCAGTGGAGGGTATAATATGTTTACAGTTGCCGTCGTTGCTAAGATACGCTAAGCAGATATATGCCGTTGGCCGAGTTACAACCACCGCAAAGGCCTACTGCAACACCACCAAATACCAATAACTTGAATGATTCGTAATCGATGCCAGACAGATTCGGTCATCATTCGTTCAATGTGTCGACAGCTATAATGGCCTTATCAATATAATATCACCTTGCCAAGTCCGCTAACACTGAGCCAAGTTGTCGAACACAATAGCGTCATTGCTTCGTCGCGAGATTTAATTACCACTCTGAGTTAGTGCATGCTGTTGACAGTTATATGGTCCCGCGAAAAAACAAACACTTGATCGACATATCGGCTTGATCGGCTACACGACGCCTGGTGGCAGTTCGGTTACACTAACAGCGCAACGTGTTGCTCAGGGCGATGGGATTACGTCACTGCGTTGCCTAGAGGTTAGACGTCGCAATCGGGTGGTGACGGTTTCTACTGCTTCGTGTAGAAAATAACTATGTATGCCTGTCTTGTCGTCTGACCACCCCCCAGCTATCCATGAAGTATATACCTTAATATATGGAGTACTCCAGCAAAGTACTCCAGCTGTAGGTCGTGAAACGGTCAATTGCACGTTACAGTCATGATAAAGTTACATTTAATTACTGAATGTATTCAAATGCATGCTATTCCAGAATGTCAATCGTATGGGAATTGCCTCGCGTTTCGGTTGAGCTGTTGAAGCCGCCGGACATAATATGATATGACTAGTCATGCGTTGGGCGACCAAAGACAACGTGGCGATCAACTATTGAAAATGAAAGGCGTATACTGGGGTGGAATAGCTGGAACGAAGCCAGACGTGTAGCAGCTGACAGAACAAGATGGAGGAGATTCACTTCGGCCTTATGGGCCACTGGGCCCGAAGAGGATAGGTGAGGTGAGTCATGCGTGACTGAAGGTGACACAATGATGTGGTAATGTATTGTTATACCCGTAGCCTTAAGGTGACACAATGATGTGGTAATGTATTGTTATACCCGTAGTCTTAAGGTGACACAGTGATGTGGTAATGTATTGTTACACTCGTAGTCTTAAGGTGACACAATTATGTGGTAATGTATTGTTATACCCGTAGTCTTAAGGTGACACAGTGATGTGGTAATGTATTGTTACACTCGTAGTCTTAAGGTGACACAATGATGTGGTAATGTATTGTTACACTCGTAGTCTGAAGGTGACACAATGATGTGGTAATGTATTGTTACACTCGTAGTCTTAAGGTGACACAATGATGTGGTAATGTACTGTTACACTCGTAGTCTTAAGGTGACACAATGATGTGGTAATGTATTGTTACACTCGTAGTCTTAAGGTGACACAATGATGTGGTAATATATTGTTATACCCGTAGTCTTAAGGTGACACAATGATGTGGTAATGTATTGTTATACCCGTAGTATTAAGGTGACACAATGATGTGGTAATGTATTGTTACACTCGTAGTCTTAAGGTGACACAATGATGTGGTAATGTATTGTTATACCCGTAGTCTTAAGGTGACACAATGATGTGGTAATGTATTGTTATACCCGTAGTCTGAAGGTGACACAATGATGTGGTAATGTATTGTTACACTCGTAGTCTTAAGGTGACACAATGATGTGGTAATATATTGTTATACCCGTAGTCTTAAGGTGACACAATGATGTGGTAATGTATTGTTACACTCGTAGTCTTAAGGTGACACAATGATGTGGTATTGTATTGTTACACTCACAATATCATTTGATTTTCTTTCAAGTGCAAGACGTAGTCGCCAAATGTGTCAAAAAGAAACAAGTGCCGTGAACCTTAAACTAAACTAATCAACCGTTGCCATAGCCAGGCGGCTAGAACCGAAAATGTGTGGTGCTATATTTCGACATTTTCAAACCTCCTAGGACAGTCTTGCTCGTTCAGCTGGCGTGAGTTTTTGCGACGTTCTATCAGTTGTAACTAGTGAAGCCAGGTCCCACCCGAAATAGTATATTTTAATTGCCAGACGGCAAATACGTCGAATGTTGACACGATTTTTCGTTCGTGAAAATGTGGTTCCTGCGATATTTCAGAAACGTTATCAATTCGAGTTTTCATAAGCTAGTTTTCAGCACTGTTCGTCAGTTAAGATTACGTGTAGTGGTACATTTGTATCCATGACTGGCTGACATGATTTGAATAGCGTGAATTTAAGACACCTAACAATTTCCCGCGCTTGTTTTGCCATGCGCCGAAATAATCGCGTATGCATGCCAACGCGTGTTTGAACCCGTTCGAAATTACTAAAACTTATGATCGCTCGATTTTTTGCGTTATGATGCGAACTTTGTGTTTTTTTAAATATCAGTAAGCGTTTTTATTGGTACGACGTATTCTTTGTATACACAATAAATCATTAACTGTATGCGAGCTAAGATCGAGCACGCGTTGTCGTGAAGATTTGATTGTTCTGCAAAACGCGTGTAGTGTTATATTATCCACCAGAGGCGCCACGGGTTATTTCGGATAGCCCTTATTCTGATTAAAGTTAACATCGAGCTGTGCAGTATCGTCTGAGACCACACTAAGAAAAATTAGTCGAAACGGAACCGACGTTGTCCATTGCAACGTTTCGATCAATCAACCGTGCAAAAAAATGTTGAGCAGGTACCGTGAAATCGAATGCGCCCGACCGTGACGGTATGGATTTCTCTTCGCGTGCGCGACATTTGCGCACACTATGCACTTGAAATGTTTAAACACGCAGCTCAGTTCGCCTCTCAAATGTATCCTTATTAGCTCAAGGCTGCAAGGAACACACTACGTGACCTCTAAGGTCGACGAGTAGAGGACATCAACACTGTAACACCGGCTTCACTAAATGCTCGCACGCACGGGTCGTGTTTTTGTGCTCTACCTGTATAATTCATTAGCGCGATAACGTTTGTACAAAGGTGAGTTCATATTACTTCAAAATGACAGTCACGCTGTGCTGACAAATTGCACAACGCCATATTCATGTTCGAGTGTTTAATTATTTAGAACTGTCGAAACAAAAAAGTATGTTTGACAGAGATAATTATATTACTCTTTAGCAAATGTACTCGGATAACAACGTGCTGCCGAGGAATCTAATTATGGTCACCATGGGAACAAATCGTTACCTTTACAGACTAACCGACAATCTGATTGGTGCGAAACTGCTGCTTGCATTAGATCTGTTTTTATCGAGTAGACATTTAAGCTTTATCTACGCGAGTTTGCCTTCACTCTTTGCTGCTGCTTGGCCTACGTTACGCGACCAATGTAGCTTATTGTCATTTGGATCATTCTAACTCAGTTCGTATAGTCTCACTAGAATTATTCGCGATTAACACTTGTTACAATATGACAACCTGTAGGTATATAGTTGACATAGTATATGTTTCTAATAAGTATATCCTACGACTAATGCAATACAGTGACGTATGTATCGACGCAGTTCTCACGGGCGGGCGAATACAAACAGACTGCGTGTTGCACAAAGGAGACTATTGAATCAATTCATTCGTGCTACTTCTCGGCGTAAATGAATCGATTCAATCCGAATCGACGTCTGTGAACTCATTCTGACCGGTCACTGCCCAGTGTCCGATCGAGCGTGTCGTTGCCGGTCAAGGTGGCCGCAAACCAAACAGACGATGACCAAAACGGGGTACGTGTTATTGGAAGGGTGACGTTGACAAACATAGGATCGGGAGCGCCACTAAGGGGTGACCCTAGGAAAAAGGTCACATGTTTTAAAATGCGCAGAATCAGGGGCTAGGCTATTAGAAGTATGTAGGACGTTTCAATGATAAAAACGTCGTGATGTATAAACACAGGTCACGACTTTTAATAATTGCCGATCAATGTCTTCACCATCACAATGAATAGTGATTTACTTCATAACCAGCTCACGGAACATTGTATAGTTTAAGTTGTCGATATGTACCGATTACACTTTGGATAACATACTATTTAACTGACTGTTCCAATCTTAACCAGTCCGAAACGAGAGCGAATATTGAAACAGAATGTTGTATCAGAAAACAATAACGTTAGCAGACATGAATTGCCAAATGACTAATAATTCGTTTCGCTGGTGTGTCTGTTTAGTAATGTGTGTGAAACTGTTCAACGACAACAAAATGTACCGCAAACGTAATATATACGAAACTTGATGTGGGCACCATGCAGTGCATTTAACTACCATGTAATATAATTTTCCACACTCAAAGGTCACTCCATATTAGACCGCCTGTGATAGGTTCTTGAGAGGCCATAATATTTTCATTATCTTATAAAAGACAGGGGATTGACACCATTGACCAACGGTGTCTGTTTAATCTCGTTATTACGGGCTGTACCAGTTTTTTACCTTCATGATACATGTTAACTTGGGATTTGCCTTGGACTGAGCGTTCGAGTTATTACATTGAATCAGTAACTCGGGGTGACACCTAGTCGTATAGTTACAGTAGTTATGCAGAATGTCACTTGACAGCGCCACCGGCGAATTTGCGGTTGTATAATTATACATTTTCCGAATGACAGACAGGAAGACATTTTCAACGAGACCGCCTGACCATGGGTGTGACACTCGAAATTGATAGCATAATTACTCGTCTGAACCCCCTGCCTATAGTAATGACAGAGGCGTTTAGTGGAAGGCTTCTTATTAAAGAGTTCGAAACAATGCTACAGCAATGATACGCTGACACAATTATACATAAAACGTCACGATTCTAGTTTTACATAACACAGCGGACTCGCTTTAGGCATAAGTTGAAACTCCTACCGGCGTTGCTAAGGACTCGTACACTTAGTTACAACATGCATTTGATAAACCTATCCAGATACAAACACTAAACCTGCTACATATGAACATCAGAGCGTGCAACAGATCGACAACCTTATCCAGCAAACAAGTCTTCACAAACCACCCGCTTACCGTGCAAGACCGACACCGGTAGACAAGACCAACTCCGTTGCACCCAGCTGATCCTCTGCGTTGGCGGCCACTACCACGACTGCTGGTCCTTGTGGCTTCGTCCCTGCCTCGTTCTGGTTAACATCGAGCATAGTTACGAATGCCTCGTTCGAAGCACTCGCGCATAGTTACGGCTAGACAGGTTTGTATGAGTGCGTCGCCGGCGCATCCCGCGCATTGTACGAGCAACACTCGTCGCTGTGTGTTAGATAATAACAACAAGTGCGCGATTTAATTAGGCTCATAACTCGGCCGTAAGTCGACGACTGAGCCGGCGTGAAAGGCTCGCGTTGTCCGGGCGTGAATGCCACCTGCCGGTCTATCGGCGGGCGATCGGCCATGTCTGGGTCGAATGTCACTCGCAGGTAGCTAATGGAAGAATTAGATTAATTAATTAAATGTTTGTTAATGGTCTGACGTATTAACACGGTGCGTCGACGAGTTCAAGACTGCGACGTTCGCGTATTGCCTGACAACGTTGCTGCCTGCCCGCCCAAAGCTGCAGGATGTCATTTGAACGACCTAACTTTCCACAGCTGACCTTGCGGCAACAATTACTTCGTCCAGTTGCGTATGTGGGGGGGGGGCATTGGGCATACATTAAACACGGAAGCATCCGGCAGTCACATACACATGGACGAACAGTTTATAACAAGAAAGCAGCAGAACAAACAAGAACAATAAAGACAAATACTAGCATTCACGAATGTGCCATCATGTTCTTTAGAAATAAAGGCAGGTGCGCGAGCCAATCGTATTCAAAGATGGCAACATTTCGGAGCTGCCAGAATTATTTGAATTGAACGTGAGGTGAAGTTTGGGGGAAGTTCACATCATTGCATATAGCGATTGCTGCATTGAGATGAACCTGAAAATGACTCCTAACAGCGGGTGGAACAGTGCATTTCTTGAGGCCTGGTTAGTCCTGTCTGGTGCAGCAGAATAGGTATGTCGTGGCAATGTACCCTTAAAAATTAGCTGTGCTACCACCTGGTGGCTACTTGTGGAGCTTGGTGTAGGTCTATTTAAAACCCCTCTGTATGCAACCGCGTGTAGTAGCTGTTCACATCACTGAGATATAATATGTAAGTTGTTCAACTATTTTGCTTGATTAATGTGACTTGTACTGATTTTCCGTATAGAAAATCTACTCGAACTTTGTCAATAATTTACCTAACGAATTGGCACAGTACGGAGCTTGGCCGTGCGCCGAGACAGTGCATAATTATCGTGTTAGTTAATTTACTGTGTTATCTTATTGATATATCGCCAAGAAAATTAGCTGCACAATTACTATATTAAACGTACTATTGATTTCAGTTTATGCAGTTCGAACCACGTGGGCTGACTCTTATACCAATGATTATTCAACAATAAGGACCACTTTTATTAGCTTAAACTTTTTGTTATTTTGAACGTAACAAAGGACCAAAAAAAACACACGTCCTAAACATGTGTATTTGTTCGTGTGTATATTATTGAAATTTATTCAACATATTCATAAGAGTTTTTGTAGATTATAAAAAGGTAAACAAAGGGCGTTCTATTGGTTCTTACTTGGCTGGCGCGGAAGCGTCGCTGACCTGCCCAGATACAGGCCCGTTTTTTATCAGCAAATATTGGCTCAATGCCTGAAGATATCCTTTTAGTAATCTGCACCAGACACCATTATTACAAATCAAGTCAACTGGGCCAAACTAATGAAAATATTCACCGCAAAATAGTAATTGTGTGTTTGAAAAGATGCCATTAATCGTCGTGAGGTGTGTATGTCTGATCAGTCTAGCACGAGACCTGTCAAATGAGCTAATGCTATCGGTGTGCTCTCAACGGCACGTCAAGATCAAGTTTCACACAGATAACAAAGATCAACTTAACACTATCTGTAATCAAATATATATATTAGGTTCACTGCACAGAACAACGAAGACAAAATGCATAGTACTTACTAGATTTTAATGTGGATGTCGGTAAACTATTTTCTCCTAACAAAAAAGATGTATTAATTTGTCTTCATTCAGTTGTGAAGCATAACCTTTTCTAAATGCATTTCCCGTTTACTATGCGTGCGTGCGTGCGTGCGTGCGTGCGTGCGTGCGTGCGTCCTGAATCGGGATAATCATGCGAAATCGGAGTTCTAATCTTCGGAAACAAACGACAACAAATGCCTTAGGATAGCTGTGCTTTATTCTGTGATGAACGAGTTTGAATGAACTGTATTTACGACAGGCGATAGGAACCGTTATGTGTCAGAAGAACCTTGACACGTTCATAGCAGTGACAACCAGAAGTCCGAGCACCGACCACGGAATGTCTCGTCGCGTGACTGTGACGCCGGAATTGCGCGAGCCGCGTTCTCTACTGCTTGCGACTTTGGGCGATATTTCAGCGTGGACGCTCCTCCGTTCGCCAGGTTTACTATGCTCCATGAAGTCTGGCGTCGAACCAGCGCCAATTGTTAATTCTGGTTCGATTCCAGGTGTGAACGCGTTACCAGATGGCCTACGGAATTCAACGTGAGAACTATTCGTGAAGTCGTTATAGCTGGTGCGGTCGTGATGATCAGTGTTGCTCTTGTCTTTTTCGTCACTGTCGTCAGCGTCGTCGGTCCCAGCTTTCGGGATCTGCGTGCTCGTATAGTGAGTTTTCTCTCCTCCAGAGGACGCCTGCATCTCCTTCCATTGGCGGCAGGTTATGTTTACAAGATGTGGGGTATATCGGGGAACGGATGCTACAATGGGAAAGAAAGATTAATGTCGTCAGAATATAATTATTAATGGCGATCGAGTTGTTTGTGTGTTATTGTTTGGGTCTATATATATCAAGAAAGGAGATAAACGTTTACGGGCACCTGAGATGTGGGTATGGCGTAGAATTCTCAGGAAAAGCTGGACACAGAGAAAGACTAACATCTGGGTGAGCGATAAAGTACGGGTTAAGGAAATGAAGGCCTAGCTGTTGTGTTTCGTGAAGACAAGAAAGCTGGCGAAGTGCGGCCACTGGAAAAGAAGACCAGAGAGTCTGGTACGTACCAGCGTAGAAGGAGAACTACCAGGGAAAAACCGAAGAGGTAGAAGAAAATTGGATGAATTGACAACATCAAGCATTGGACAGATGGTGGGCTTGAAGTGGCTGGAGGCATTGCAGTGGTACACCAACGGCCTAACTGATGATATTGGACAGATGGTGGGCTTGAAGTGGCTGGAGGCATTGCAGTGGTACACCAACGGCCTAACTGATGATATTGGACAGATGGTGGGCTTGAAGTGGCTGGAGGCATTGCAGTGGTACACCAACGGCCTAACTGATGATATTGGACAGATGGTGGGCTTGAAGTGGCTGGAGGCATTGCAGTGGTACACCAACGGCCTAACTGATGATATGGTTACACAAGAAGAAGAATATCGGTGTGTCTGTTCGACAACTAAAATACACCAATTTTGCACATATGTTCATACATTCAATAGCTCAGACTACGTCTACTTCGTCTTTGATCTAAACACCGTTGATTCATACCATGTTGAAAAAATCCATCGCTAAAACATACCCAGAATAGTGGCGCCACACAGTGGATTAGAAACAACCAACAGTCATGATTTGTTTCCTCTGAGAACAAGATTTGTTTTAACCAGAAACATTGACATTTAAGGACAGCAATGTTTAGGCTGAACAATCTCGAACATATAGCGAACGTTTGGCAGTGGAAGACCGTGATTCGTACGGAGAGCGTCTGTTTTGCAGTTTTCAATGCAGACTGATGCTGATGTCTGGTGACAATTTGACATTTAACAAAATGATAAAATAAATTAATCAGGTTTTAATAAAAAATACATTTCTCGCGTGGTCGCCAATTGAAAACAAATGGTGATATGTCCCCCACGTCTACGGTACCCACCGTCCGCCCGGCATGCGCCGCGACCGTCGCAGTAGCCGAAGCCGTTCGTCAGCAGGTAACAGTCGAGGTCCGTGCTGCAGCTACTGCCGACTGTCTCTGCAATGCAACACCACGGCGTCAACGGGAGGTCTGCGGGACCTGGGCATCTTCACGACGTTTTCCTCACGGACCATAGGGTTAACATCGTATAAATGAACCATTACTGTTCCTCTGTGAGCCTCACAAAGTCTCTGCTCGATCGCAGCTTGAGTTAACACTCAAGCTACAACACGCACGCACACACACAAACACACATATATTTATAGGCCTATATATATTCCACGTTAGAAATATAGGGTTATTGTTAACGGTATGCGCGCGCGTGTGTGCGTGCTAGCGTGCTTGTGTGTGTGTGTGTGTGTGTGTGCGTGCGTGCGTGCGTGCGTGCGTGCGTGCGTGCGTGCGTGCGTGCGTGCGTGCGTGTGTGAGTGAGTGTTTGCTACAATGCCACCTTTCCAATATATATGACTGACTGCCTTATGTAAGTTTCCCTACGCCGCATGAACCTATGGAGTTGGGTATTTGTCGTTCAGATAGTCGGACGTCACATAATCGTAGGTTGCCAAAATGTTAATCACAAGCGTGGCAATGTGTGTCGCTTCAAAGAAGGATAATGTTATCAACAGAATATAATACCGTTTATCGTTGCTTCAAAGAAGGATAATGTTATCAACAGAATATAATACCGTTTATCATTGCTTCAAAGAAGGATACTGTTATCAACATAATATAATACCGTGTATCGTCGCTTCAAAGAAGGATAATGTTATCAACACAATATAATGCCGTTTATCACTGCTATAATTAACCAAGTCATTAACAATTAGTACTCGCTGTGCGAGATATTTCGGATTTTCATAACCGAAACTCCAAATAAATTGTGTTCATAAAAACCATGTATCTGTTATCAGTGACTGAAGTGTTATTTCAATATAAAATTATAAATACTAAAGCTTCACCATATCCCAGTTGCCATAAACATTACAATTGTGAATATAATACATTATTTCAGTTGTGACTTATAATCCATTGCGCAATGGCGGACTTCCGGTGCATTGGTGTTTGTTCAGCGAGCGCATCCGGGCACTTCTTCTGTTGATTATAACGTTACTGACTTTATGACAATGCAACTAATTATCCGGTTGTATTTCTCTGGTCCGGCGACCTGAAAAGCCGGTTAAGTACAACACATTTGACATCATTATCCAAAATGCGATTGTTGTACGTCGTACGTTGTACGTCGTACATCGGAAGTGGGTAAATATGCAAAGGATTATGGGTCAGCGAAGAAAACCTAGATACGATTGTCACGCAACGCTTACTTGGCACGCATTCGCCGGCGCGTCGGTCGTGCATTTGCGAGCACGTGCATGTTTTGGAGGTCACCGAATGAAGGTCGTACAGGTCACACACGTCACCGCACTGAAGGCCGTGCGTGCCGTCACACACGTGTTCCGCGTGCACGGAGCATGCGTCCCCCAGACCGAGGGCTGCGGGAAAAAACGGAAGACGGGACAATGTACCGATGTCGGCGTTGGAACATCAGTGTTGACAACGGGAAACATATCATTTTACTTTATAAATGCACGCCCACACACCATTCCACACCACGCATGCACGCATACGTTATTATTATCATCATCATCATCATCATCACCACCATTATTAATATCGTCATTGTCTGTGTCATCATCGTCGTCGTCATAATCATTATTGTTATTATGCATGACGAATGGATTTTTCTCCTGGGTTCATGGTAGACGAATAACGTGTCGGTGATCTTGAAACAGTATCCTTACGGGTAGTTGCCTGTACCCTGTGACGTTTTGTGAACAGTGAAGGGGGTATAAATATTTGAGGACATGCTGGGCACTGACATAATCTCTACTGAATGGTTTGTTGGCCGGTTCGTGCGCGCGAAGACGTAATGCGGTTTGTTAAGACGACAAATGATCTGCATCATCGTTCATGTTGCTTTTCTCAAAAAAGGAAATTGTACGATATGACGCAAACTGTACCGCTAATCAGTGACAAGAAGAACAGCCAAATATGCTGTTTTATTTTTAAAATCTAGATCATACGTTATGTGCTCTCTGCGGAATGTCGCAGTGTTTCCAATGGCAAACTAAAAGCGTTCTTTAGCAGGCAAAAAACTCAAGGAGATAATGTGACAAAAAATGTGTTTCTTTTACATGCACGCACTGTGAAAAAGAGAAAGGAATGCTTCTTGCGCACTTGTATATCAGACAAAAGAGGCGTATGTATTACGTGCAAAAAACTCGACTATGCGATCCCATGTGTATCCCTTTCCCGTATTTCCGTTTTCCTCGTTATGGTTCGGAAGAACACTCCAACGTGACGCGGTCGGGTGCATGCCTTTGACTACCAACTTAAAAAGGGATTTTCTTGGCGTAACGTAGTGTCTTGCAAATTTTTCTATATGGTTTTCAATATGATTTATCATTTGCTATCTTAACAGAAGAGGACCATCCGGTGATGACCGGAGGGTCGATGAACGTGTTCACGACTGACTAACGGCCACACACATAGTGCACGCGTGCGTCCTTTAGGTTCAGACGACTGATTATTCCGATTCTGGTAGTCAGACGCGGCCACACACATAGTGCACGCGTGCGTCCTTTAGGTTCAGACGACTGATTATTCCGATTCTGGTAGTCAGACGCGGCCACACACATAGTGCACGCGTGCGTCCTTTAGGTTCAGACGACTGATTATTCCGATTCTGGTAGTCAGACGCGGCCACACACATAGTGCACGCGTGCGTCCTTTAGGTTCAGACGACTGATTATTCCGATTCTGGTAGTCAGACGCGGCCACACACATAGTGCACGCGTGCGTCCTTTAGGTTCAGACGACTGATTATTCCGATTCTGGTAGTCAGACGCGGCCACACACATAGTGCACGCGTGCGTCCTTTAGGTTCAGACGACTGATTATTCCGATTCTGGTAGTCAGACGCGGCCACAAACATAGTGCACGCGTGCGTCCTTTAGGTTCAGACGACTGATTATTCCGATTCTGGTAGTCAGACGCGGCCACACACATAGTGCAAGCGTGCGTCCTTTAGGTTCAGACGACTGATTATTCCGATTCTGGTAGTCAGACGCGGCCACACACATAGTGCACGCGTGCGTCCTTTAGGTTCAGACGACTGATTATTCCTATTCTGGTAGTCAGACGCGGCCACACACATAGTGCACGCGTGCGTCCTTTAGGTTCAGACGACTGATTATTCCGATTCTGGTAGTCAGACGCGGCCACACACATAGTGCACGCGTGCGTCCTTTAGGTTCAGACGACTGATTATTCCGATTCTGGTAGTCAGACGCGGCCACACACATAGTGCACGCGTGCGTCCTTTAGGTTCAGACGACTGATTATTCCGATTCTGGTCATCAGACGCG